>JABWPP010000049.1:65828181-66288703 GCA_016920855.1 Puya raimondii
CGTGTTATACTTCATAGTAAGAAGGTTGCACTACACTTTTGGGCGGAAGCAATGAACACGACTGTCTATGTTATTAATAGAATATATTTACGCCCGGGTAGTGAACACTCCGTTTGTGTAATGACCCAGCCCACTAGCAATAATAACTCGTCGGACCCAAACCACCGGCCCAAAATACTTAAGCCCAGTTATTATTACTAGTGTCTAAGTCTCTTATATACCCAATCACATTCCCATTCCTATCCAATGTGGGATTATTGGGGTGTGATAGCCTCCCCCTGTCACGCCCCGTCGGGCCTTTAACACCAACTAGGTGGAAAGGATAACCGCACGGGCGCATGCCCCAGACCTACCGAACGGATAGAGCCTCTTCTACCCGCCCAAGGCGTCACAACACAAGCTTATCCACGAGGTTCCAACTAGGAACGGAGTACAAGAGTTGCACAAGGAAAGCATCAACATAAAGAAGTTCTACTTCTATTGCATCACATTGCACATTTATACATGCCCAAAATTTTCTTTTCTTTCTTTTCATTCCATACACCATGTTCCAAAACTATTGAATACATAAGTTTCATACATGTAATGGAAATCCCCTATACTATCAAAGTCCAAGACTAGGGGTACAACTCTATGTTTCACCAAAATGGAAGGGCCGCTATCTAGAGAGCCAAACCCTTGCCTCGCTCCGCCGCCTCACTCGCGGAAGGACCTGGAAAACGTGGGGTGAGAACTATAAACATAGTTCCCAGTGGGTAAGGCCACCCAAGAGAGAAGCTCGACCCACCAGGTCCAAAGAAACACCATATGCATAAGTTAGATCACAAATAACTATGAACACTTATTTACATGCTTGTAAATAAACATAAAGGATGCAACCAAATAAAATGTAAATTATCATTCTCTCCTAGGTTCATCCTATATTTCACATTGACTAAGTTCAATTACTTGTCATTTACTTATGGTTTCGGAATCGCCGTCTTACCATAAGGGTTCCAACATTCAAGGAGTGAACTCGTCACCTCCTAGTTCGAGTAGCGAACTCGTCGCATACTCAGGATAGCAAAATCGTCGCATACCCCATCTCAACACCGCCATCACATGGCATGGGTAGCGAACTCGTCGCATACCCGGGATAGCAACCTCGTCGCACATCCCATCTCGACACCGCCAACTCATGGCGTGGTAGCGAAATCGTCGCATACCCGGGATAGCAAAATCGTCGCACATCCCGTGTCAACACCGCCAACTCATGGCATGGTAGCGAAATCGTCGCCTACCCGGGATAGCAAAATCGTCGCACATCCCGTTTCAACCCCGCCAACTCGTGGCATGGTAGCGAAATCGTCGCCTACCCGGGATAGCAAAATCGTCGCACATCCCGTTGTTCACATTTTTCACTTGCCAACCTAAGTCTCATGACCTTAGGTTCAAGTCACTAAGTCTCACCTATGTTCAATAACACTAGGTTTACTTTCTCATTCTCAACCTAGGTTCAATGACACTAGGTTTCATTCTCACATGTTCCAACCTATGTTCAATAACACTAGGTTCTATTCTCACATGTTCCAACCTATGTTCAATGTTACTAGGTTCTATTCTCACATGTTCCAACCTATGTTCAATGACACTAGGTTCTATTCTCACATGTTCCAACCTATGTTCAATAACACTAGGTTCTATTCTCACATGTTCCAACCTATGTTCAATAACACTAGGTTCTATTCTCACATGTTCCAACCTATGTTCAATAACACTAGGTTCCAATCATACATGCAACCATGCAACAAGTATAGATAATTGAATTATATTTGAATTCTATATCATGCAATAGGAGCTCATTGCTCTACCTATCATGATTTTACCTTTGCCAACATGCAAGTTCTAGGGTTCACAACACATACCATTTTATCTTTAAATGGATATTTACCCTAGACATGGAAGTGACCTAATCACTTCGGTAAACACAAACCCACCTCAAGAGCTTTCAAATTCTTGTATTCTTCAAGCCCCTAAGTGTTCAAGCCTTGAGTTCTTGCTTCAACCCAAGCTTCTACAAGAAAACGGTTCGTTACTCGTTACGAACCCTTAAATCAATTCAATACTTGAAATCAAGTGTTCTAACATGATTTCCTATGCCTCAATTGTAATTCCCGAAGGTCCAAATATTTTTAGAACCTCCCATGGCAAAAGCCCCAAATCTACCTAGGGTTTACATGCATGCAAGCCAAACCCTAGATTTCATGGCCAATCTTCCACCATTTGTGGTTGAGATTGCCTAGGGTTTCCAAAAACCTCATCTTGAAGGATTAAATCCAAGGTTTAAACCCTAAATCACAAGAACTCACCTCAAAGCCCTAGCTCCCAAGCTTCTTCTTGCACCAAGAAGCTTCTTTGCACCATGGAAGTCCTTTTCCAAGCTCCAATCCACCACTTCTCCAAGCTTTGGAGAGATCTCTAGAGATAGAAAGTGAGGGAGAGGGAGAGGGAGAGGGAGAGGGAGAGGGAATGAGAGGAAAGTGAAGAAGGAATGAGGGGAGAGACCTCAGCCCCCCCTACATAACCCATTCACTACGAAATTACCAAAATACCCCTCACTGGGCATTCTGCCTCAGCCGGGTCCGGACCTTACAAGTGGGGTCCGAACCCCGCACTAATAACTGACCAGCGCGCAGGCCGGGTCCGGACCTTGGTGTCCGGGTCCGGAACCCGTACGCACCCCAACTCGGAAACCAGCACGGGTCCGGACCGTAACATCCGGGTCCGGACCGTGGCTGCCCGCGGACTTCATTGTCCGGACCCCGTGAGCAGTTTTGCTCCAGTTGGTCCCTTTTCCAAAAATTTTTAATTTCTGGGTTTCCACTCGCACCCACAATGTTCCGAAACCTTCGGAACCCAATTCCACACCAGCCATTATCGGCTTCCATCGAACTTTATCAAATTTAGTAAAGTTCGATACAACGCACCGAAATTCAAGGTGCTACACCCCCCGTTAAGGCCCTGATGTCCTCGTCGGTCCAATCACACACAGCCCAAGATCACTAGGCGATGTGAGACTTGTCTCGCTAGCCTTGTCATCCAGACTCTGGCATAGCCGGTCACCTTGTCATTCAGACTTCGGCATAGCCTATCACATTGTCTTTCAGACCCGAACTCAGTCGAGACTCGCCACACATTTTCGGCTGGTGAACCGGCTCTGATACCAAATGTAACGACCCAGCCCACTAGCAACAATAACTCGTCGGACCCAAACCACTGGCCCAAAATGCTTAAGCCCAGTTATTATTACTAGTGTTTAAGTCTCTTATATACCCAATCACATTCCCATTCCTATCCGATGTGGGATTATTGGGGTGTGATAGTATGAATTGTGGTATAGTAGAAAGCCAAATATCAAATACTTTCGTGTGTTTGGGAGTCGGTGTTATATTCTTAGAGACCATGAAAATCTTGAAAAATTCGACTCTCGAAGTGACGAAGGAATATTTTTAGGCTATTCTACTACTAGCCGAGCTTATCGTGTTTATAATTTGCGCACTAAGACGGTGGTAGAATCAATTAATGTGAAAGTAGATGAAGCTTCCTCCGTTACTACTTCTTTGAATGAATCCTTGTATGATGTGAGAAATGCTGATGATGATGAATCTCCTTTTATTGTGCCTGCTCATGATGAAACATATGTTGATAATGTCATTGCATCTCATGAACCCACTGTGTCACATGACATATCTCTACCGCATGAAGCCCCTAGTACATCTACAGATTCTCAAACATCTAGAGTCTCAAAAGATCACCCTCTGTCAAATGTGATTGGAGATCCTCGTGAAGGTGTGCGAACTAGGAGGCAATTAGAGTGCGAATTTGCTTGCTATGTATCTTTAGTTGAACCAAAGAACATTGACGAAGCTCTTCTTGATGAATATTGGATAGATGTTATGCAAGAAGAACTTGGTCAATTTTTACCAAATGATGTGTGGAATTAGTGCCACACTCTAAGCAACAAAATGTCATTGGTACCAAATAGATTTTTAAAAACAAGAAAAATGAAGAAGGCACTATAATTCGAAACAAGGCACGACTTGTTGCGCAGGGCTATTCACAAATAGAGGGGATTGATTTTGATGAAACATTTGCCCCGGTTGCTCGTCTTGAATCAATTCATATTTTGTTTACGATAGCTTGTCATTACAAAATCAAATTTTTTCAAATGGATGTAAAAAGTGCCTTTTTGAATGTTTTTTAAATGAAAAAGTTTATGTTGAACAACCAAAAAATTTTATTGACCCAAATCATCCAAATCATGTTTATCGTTTGAAAAAGGCTCTTTATGGACTTAAACAAGCTCCGCGAGCATGGTACGAACGTTTGACAAAATATTTACTTGATAAGGACTACAACCGAGGGGGAGCCGATAGAACTCTATTTGTGAAGCATTTAAAAAATAATTTTATTGTGGCACAAATCTATGTTGATGATATTATTTTTGGTGCAACTAAAGATAAAGATGCCGCAATTAAAGTTCGCCGAGGTCATGAAAGTGAGTTTGAGATGTCAATGATGGGTGAGCTTACATATTTTCTGGGTTTACAAGTGAAACAAACCAGTGAAGGGATTCATCTTTGCCAATCCAAGTACGCAAAAGATTTGGTGAAGAAATTTGGATTAGAGAACGCCAAGGACTTCCCTACTCCTATGGGCACAAGTAACAAAGGTCTTGGATTGAATGCCCAAGGGAAAAGTGTTGATGAGAAACTTTATCAGAGTATGATCGGTAGTCTCTCGTACTTGACAGCAGTCGACCAGACATTACTTTTAGTGTGGGAATGTGTGCTCTCTATCAAGCAAATCCCAAAGAGATTCATTTGAAAGCTGTAAAGCGAATCATTCGGTATGTGAAGGGTACAAATAATTATGGTATCTGGTATCCCATGGGGACTTCTCTTGACTTGATTGGATAATCGGATGCCGATTGGGCTGGTTCAGTGGATGATCGGAAGAGCACCAGTGGAGCATATTTTTATCTAGGTCATTGCCTTGTTGCATGGCATAGTAAGAAACAAAATTGTATTGCTCTGTCCACTGCTGAAGCTGAATATATTACTGTCGGGAGTTGCTCAACTCAATTACTATGGATGAAAAGTTTATTGAGCGACTACCGGATTCCCTCCAGTTCGGTCACCATTCTTTGTGACAACACCAGCGCCATAAATATTTCAAAAAATCATGTTTTACATTCACAAACAATACATATTGAACTTCTTTATCACTTTTTACGAGAACTAGTTGAATCAAATACTCTTCGACTTACTTATATTTCAACTGATGATCAACTAGCTGACATTTTGACAAAGCCTTTAGATCAAAAACGTTTTCTACACTTACGAAAGGCAATTGGGATGAATCCTACCATCTAGATAAGTTCTTCAGGCCATAGTCATGCATGCATCGGTTTTCATTGCATATCATTATGATTTGATGCATTGCTTGTGAAGCTTTTGATGCTATTTTTATTCGAGCAACCTTAAAAAGCTTGCGAAATACTTGAAATGACTTTAATTGCTTCATGCTACACCTGTCTTATTTTATTACTATTTTTATATTACTATATGTCATGCTGTGTAGCACTCGGAATTTCGGTGCGTCGTGGCAAACTTTGCTAAATTTGATAAAGTTCGATGGAAGCCGATAATGGCTGGTGTGGAATTGGGTTCCGAAGGTTTCGGAACATTGTGGGTGCGAGTAGAAACCCGGAAATCGAAAAATTATGAAAAAGGGACCAAGAGGAGCAAAACTGCTCACGGGGTCCGGACCCTGGAAGCTGGGGTCCGGACAATGAAGTCCGCGGGCAGCTACGGTCCGGACCCGGATGTCACGGTCCGGACCCGAGCTGGCTTCCGAGTTGGGGAGCATACGGGTTCCGGACCCGGACACCAAGGTCCGGACCCGGCCTGCGCGGTGGACTGTTACCTGTGCAGGGTCCGGACCCTATTTGCAAGGTCCGGACCCGGCTGAGGCAGAATGCCCAGTGAGGGGTATTTTAGTAATTTCGCAGTGAATGGGTTATGTAAGGGGGGGCTAAGGTCTCTCCCCTCATTCCTTCTTCATTTTCCCCACATTCCCTCTCCCTCTCCCTCACTTTCTCTCTCTAGAGATCTCTCCAAAGTTTGGAGAAGTGGAGGATTTGACCTTGGAAAAAGCTTCTAAGGTGGATTTGAAGCTTCTTGGTGCAAGAAGAAGCTTGGGAAACTCGTGGCTAAGGTAAGTTTCTCATGATTTGGGTTCAAACCTTAGATTTAATCCTTTGTTATGAGGTTTTTGGAAACCCTAGGCAATCTAAACCACAAAACGTGGAGATTGGCCAAGAGATTTGGAGGTTCCACATGCATGCATGTGAAACCTAGGTGAAATGAGGGTTTTTGCCATGGGAGGTTCTAAAAATATTTGGACCTTCGGGAATTGCAATTGAGGCATAGGAAATCATGTTAGAACACTTGATTTCAAGTATTGAGTTGAATTAAGGGTTCGTAACGAGTAACGAACCGTTTTCTTGTAGAAGCTTGGGTTGAAGAAAAAACTCAAGGCTTGGACACTTAGGGGCTTGAAGAATACCAGAATTCGGAAGCTCTTGAGGTGGGTTTGTATTTACCGAAGTGATTAGGTCACTTCCATGTCTAGGGTAAATATCCATTTAAAGATAAAATGGTATGTGTTGTGAACCCTAGAACTTGCATGTTGGCAAAGATGAAAATCATGATAGGTAGAGCCATGAGCTCCTATTGCATGTTATAGAATTCAAGTATATTTATATTATCTATACTTGTTACATGGTTGCATGTAAGATTGGAACCTAGCGTTATTGAACATAGGTTGGAACATGTGAGAATGGAACCTAGTGTTATTAAACATAGGTTGGACATGAGAATGGAACCTAGTGTTATTGAACATAGGTTGGACATGAGAATTGGAACCTAGCATTATGGAACCTAGGTTGAGAATAAGAAAGTAAACCTAATGTCATTGAACATAGATAAGACTTAGTGACTTGAACCTAGGGTCATGAGACTTAGGTTGGCAAGTGTAAAATGTTGAGATGGGATGTGCGACGATTTTGCTATCCCGGGTATGCGACGATTTCGCTACCCATGCCATGAGTTGGCTGTGTTGGAATGGGATGTGCGACGAGTTTGCTATCCCGGGTATGCGACGATTTTGCTACCCGTGCCATGAGTTGGCAGTGTTGAGATGGGATGTGCGACGAGGTTGCTATCCCGGGTATGCGACGAGTTCGCTACCTATGCCATGTGATGGCGGTGTTGAAATGGGATGTGCAACGAGGTTGCTATCCCGGGTATGCGACGAGTTCGCTACCTGTGCCATGTGATGGCGGTGTTGAGATGGGGTATGCAACGATTTTGCTATCCCGGGTATGCGACGATTTCGCTACCCGAACTCGGAGGTGATAATTTCACTCCTTGGATGTTGGAACAATTATGGTGAGACGGCGATTCCGAAACCATAAGTAAATGACAAGTAGTTGAACTTGGTCAATGTGAAATATAGGATGAACCTAGGAGAGTATGAAAATTTATATTTCATTTGGTTGCATCCTTTATGTTGATTTACAAGTATGTAAATATTTCTTGCATAGTTATTTGTGATCTAACTTATGCATATGGTGTTTCTTTGGACCTGGTGGGTCGAGCCTCTCTCTTGGGTGGCCTTACCCATTGGGAACTATGTTTATAGTTCTCACCCCACATTTTTCAGGTACTTCCGCGAGTGAGGCGGCGGAGCGAGGCAAGGGTTTGGCTCTCTAGATAGCGGCCCTTCCATTTTGGTGATACATAGAGTTGTACCCCTAGTCTTGGACTTTGATAGTATTGGGGATTTTCATTGATTATATGAAACTTGTATATTCCATAATTTTGGAACATGATGTATGGAATGAAATTGAAAGAAAAGAAAATTTTGGGCATGTATAAATGTGCTAATGTGATGTAATAGAAGTAGAACTTAGTTATGTTGATGCTTTCCTTGTGCAACTCTTGTACTCCGTTCCTAGTTGGAACCTTGTGGACATGCTTGTGTTGTGACGCGTTGGGCGGGTAGAAGAGACTCTATCCGTTCGGCGGGTCTGGGGCATGCGCCCGTGCGGTTATCCTTTCCACCTAGTTGGTGTTAAAGGCCCGACGGGGCGTGACATGCTGTCACACCCAGGCCCTAGCGAAAGCCCATCCGGCACGTGCACAGACCGGCCGTGTACACCAAGCACCCCCGGTGCACACAAGGCGTCTACAACAATCAACTAAAAAAAAAAGTATTTATACAATCCCTATGAGGTAATCAGAGCATGAGAACATGACACTAAGTAATATAACGAAAAGTCATAAGGATAAAATCATTCACAAGATATACAATAGGTTTCATACAAAAGGTACATCTTATGAATATAAGGGTGGATTCTACACAAAGATAAACTGTCACGCCCCGGGCTAGTTCTAGATGCGGAAAAACGTGCCAAATTTTTTTTTTAAAAGCCTAGCCCGCGCCACGTACAGACCCGCCACAAATACAGGGTCCACTGTACACACGGACAGAACCTCCCCTGTATTTGCACGGCGTCAACAACATACAACAGGATCACAACCGCCATTCATTCATCACAACAGATCACAATAACTCAAGAGATTCATACAGCTAACAGTCCTTAAACCTGTATGAATCTAAGCAAATCCTTAGGCGAAGGATGATGCGATGCACAAGCACAGTCATTCTAGAAAACTGCTTCTTACCCAGAAGCTTTCTTTGAAACCCTAATTTCAATCATACGAGAATCATTTGAAAACTGTTCTCCACACTAGAACTCTCTTTTGAAATCACAAAAGCCGAACGAACAAAAATTCCTTTGAAAACTGTTTCCCACACGGAAACCTTTATTTGAAAACGCTACCACGAGGGGTAGAAAGCCAAAATACTCGATAATTGAAACGATAAAACATGTATACAATCAACTAGCCCAAGCATGCAATCATCACATAATGATAATGAATGAATCAACAACACATAAGCATGCTAGAGTAAGCCCAAAGGATAACTGAACCACAAATCACATCTAATAGACGAAGGTAGGGTGATAACCAAATCTGGGGAAGTAGCCTCACGAGTCGGAACCTCTAGAGCTACTATCTAGGCGTGCCTCGCAGCGTCCCGACACTCACCACCCTGCTCACCTGAAAACTGCAACGAGGGCGGGGGTTGAGAACATGTACACATGTCTCCCCTCCCAGTGGGTACCGCAAGCCGACGAAGGCGAGGTGTACACACCGGCACGAGGGTTAACAAAGATAGATATGGTATACAGCAGCACAAGTAAGTATGAGGCTGACATACAACTGAAACAACTATGCTACTGTAAGCAACTGGTATATGCATCAAAGGAGATAACCACAAAGTAAACCCAATCTGTAACCACGGGGACGCACCCCGGGCACTGTCACAACCTGCTCAACCAACTGGCACAAACCTTCTGCACGCAACGCAGTAAGGCTCACGGGTCGGGACCGCTCTCCACAACCCTTTTCCGGAAAAGAAGCTCAAACGGTGGATCAGACCGTAGGCATACGTGAGGTGCTAGGGAGCTGTGACGATCGATGCGTATGCTCAATCCACAGAACGGCAACAAGCCGAGAAGCAACCAATAAACCTCAACTAGGATCGCTCGGAACAACAGGCGATCACCACCGACCAACTGGGTCGTCTCAAGAACCATGCAAACCACAACTAGGATCGCTCGGAACAACAGGCGATCACCACCGACCCACTGGGTCGTCTCAAGAACCATGCAAACCACAACTACTCTACTATCCAAGCACGCATATAAGTAGAGTCAACGGGAGTCAAGTGAACTAATAACTGAAATGCAGAAGAAGGGATAGAAAGTTATCACCGTAGTCCACTGAACCGACTCCGGATCGAAGTACCCACCTGTCGAAAGATCAAGTCTAACACCGACGGCTCTCGGGAACCGCGACAGGACCTACGAAAGACTCACAGGGTCAAGGTCCACCAAGTCGACGCTAAACACAAAGCTCTCACATCCCGAAACCGACGGATCGCCCGGGAAACCCACCGAGACGATCCCAAACCACACTGGGCTCTACAGGGGTACCAAACAGCCAACCTAGTCCCTCGCTGTCCCCGAACACACAAAACCAAGTGACGGGACAGCGAGCACAAGCTCGGGATGCCACGAACACCAAACGCACCCGAAAAGGCTTCCCGAGTTCCCGAAAATGCCGAATTGGCACCGGAACCCCACATCACTCATCCGCTGTCCTCGGAACTTCAGGACAACGATGAGGAACAGCCAACGAGGCTACACGACGAAGCCAAGTCGCTCGTGAAAACAGCGAGTGAGTCGCGCGACTAGAAACACACGTTTCGCCGATTAATTCATCGAAAAACGCGTCGGAAACGAATCCGAAACTCCACGAAAGGCGAAGGGGTTGGACAACCAGTCCACAGGGTCCCGAGGACCATACCCTTGCTGCCCACAGCATCGCAACACAGCCACAAAAGCCAAAGTCCACAAACAAGCAACTTATACAAACATACAAGCAATAAACGAAGCCGTAGAGCAAACCGTACGTCCGCACGACCTTCCGCAAGCACCAGCGGATAGGTAACGACGTCACGGAAACCGTGCTCATAGCCCCACTGCGACAGGACAAGTCGCAAGCTCAGCAAACCCATAAAAACAGTGAGCACATGCAAAAAAGCAAGCATGACTAAGGCCGTGTGAGCAAACCGTACATCCGCACGACCTTCCGCAAGCACCAGCGGATAGGTAACAATGTCATGGAGACCGTGCTCACAGCCTCGCTGCGACAGGAACAGTCGCTGGCCCAGCAATTGCATAAAAACAGGGCCACAAACACAAATGAAGCTCGACAAAGGCCGAACGGCAAGACGGCTCACCAAAAACAGAGATTAAGGTGAGCATGATGATCAGCGCATCGCCGCGATCATCGTGCTCACCTTCCCGGACTCTGGGAGGCAACGGGGAGCTCAAACACCAAGATACGGCCAAAAACCACTAAGCAAGACCCCGGCCGGAGCAACCAGCTCCGGCCGGCTGCCGGCCGGCATGCAAGGCCAGCGGCGGCCAGCATCGGCAGAGGAGGTGTCAAGGAAGAGGGGGCTCACCTCAGCCGGCGGCGGGAAGCGGCGGCGGCGGCGCGGGGAAGAGCCCTAGCTCCGGGAAGGCTCGGCCACACCTACTCCGGCAAGGGACGGCGGCGGCGTCCGGCGGCGACGCGAGCACCGGCAAGAGGGGCCCGCCGGACGTCGGGGAAGGGACGACCGCGACAACTCCGGGCAACGGCGGCGGCGGCCGGAAGCTCACAGCCCTGGGTGCCTTAGGAGCCCAGGCGGCAACCGCGGCGGCTGCGGCGGCGCTCCGGCAGCACGGCGACGGCCGGGAAGGAGAAGACCGGCGGCGGAGGTCCCGAGGGTGGCGGCGCGCACCCTCCGAGGCGGCGGGAGGCGGCGGGGCGCGGCCTCCAGCTGCTCCTGCCTGCAGCTTGCCTGCAGAAGCCGCAGGCAGCGCGGCGGCGCACCGGCGGCACGGGGGCGGCCGGGGAAGGAGACGACGGCGCCGGAGAACATGAGGGTGAGGGTGCTCACCCTCCCAGGCGGCGGGAACCGGCGGCGGCTCGGGCCACCAACACCCTGCCCGCAGCTGCCCTAGCAGCAGCTGCGGCAGCTCGGCGGCACACGGCGGCGGTCCCCGGCGGCGGCGAGGGACTCCGACAGGCATGCCACCTCAGGGGGAGCTCAAGCAAGGGTTCCCCCTGGGTGCACACCTCAGAGAAGGATAAGAAACAGAGGGAGAAGAAGAAGAAGGAAAAAGGGGAGGAGAGAGAAGCCGGGGTTGCTCCGGCCAGGCGGTGGCCGGCAGAGCACGGGGAGGAGGCCAAGGGATAGGGGGAGAGGGGGCTTCCATCTGGGGGCTGAGGGAGAGAGAGGGAGAGAGAGGGAGAGAGTGTGAGGGGATAGCTCAACTACCCCCACCTACTACACCCACACACACACTCCACCCAATTACACAAAAGCCCCTCAAACCCCTCAAATTACCTCTGGGTCCCCCACAACAGGTACAAAAGCCCAGACACCCTTCCACAATCGAACCTCACGCGAAACGGTGCGAGAACAGGGTCCAAATCACGAAAATACAAAATGTGACTTTCGACCTCTCGGCGAAGAAGATGGAATAACTCTCAAACCGCTCGTCGCATGCCGACGCGGATCACGCCATCGCGTTCAGCACTGCCGAGACATCGAACCTACCATTTTGGATCGTCAGATTCGGACTCCGGTTCGCGCCGTTAAGCCGTTCGCTCTCCGCGACAAAATTCCAAAAACACTAAAACACGATAAAAACCACTTATATACATATATATACATATATACCTGTATATATATACGTATACTGATCGAAAACACAGTATCAGGGGAGAGGAACACAGAATTTCAAATTTCCAAAAATTTGAATTCTCACATCACTCCCACCTAACAAGAAGTTTCGTCCCCGAAACTTACTCACACACCATCCGCGAACAATAGCGGATACCTCACACACGAAGCAGACTCCAGCTCCCAAGAAGTCTCGCGCTCCTCGTGACTCGTCCACCGCAGTCTCACAAACAAAAAGCTCCGGTTCCTCAACTGCTCCACCTAGCGAGCCAAAAACCCCACAGGCACCTCACCGCAGCTGAGATTCTCTCTCAACTGAACCGTTGTCGGGCCGATCACACGACGCTCATCCACGTCAACCAAACAGAACAGTGATCGACAACGACTTCCACAGTACGCCTCGCACGGTGCCAATCCAACGCTCGCTTGGAAGCTGTAGAAGGAAGCAAGCTCCATCAAGGAAGGATACCTGAACCAATCCTCACCAAAATCCAAACGCATGCCCGGAGCATAACCTCGAGAGTCTAGAAGACTCGCTCCGACTGCCCAACACTCTGAGGGTGGTAAACCGAGCAGAAGTCGAGCCTAGTCCCCAGTGCCTACTGCAAGCTCCTCCAGAACTGGGAAACGAAGCGAGAATTCCGATCCAAAACGATCGACACTGGCACTCCAAACAGCCCGACGAACTCATCCAAGTAGAGCTGCGCCAGTCGATCCCAAGACTAATACGGATGTACCGATAGGGAGTGAGCTGTTTTCGTCAGACAATCCACCAAACCCAGATCGCAACATGACCCCGCGGAGAACGAGGCAACCCGGTGACGAAAACCATGCTGATCTGCTCCCACTTCCCTACAGGTACAGGCAACGGTCAAAGCTTCACTGCTGACAAACCCGGCACAGTGCCACATGCTGAGCTACAACCAGAGACTCTGCCTCAAGTCGCAGTACATCTTCGTCTCTCCAGGATGAACGATGTACGGCGACCGGTGTGCCTCAGCCAAAACTCTCACCTCAAATCCTGAACACTGGGCACACATCTCCGTCCTTGAAGGAAAACCAACAGCATGTAGCACGAAGTAACCATCTCTGCCCTGCTCGGCGTCTGCCCGTACTCTCTGCCAGTGCAGATCCATCGGCTGCCCACCGAAAATCTGATCCGCCAAGGTGGATTGCACCTCCAAAGACAACAACTGTGCGGTAGCTCCACAAGGTAAGGTCTCCAACTCTGGTCGACGGAACTCCACCACCAATCGCTCCTGGTCGGTGATCAAAAGAGACGGCTCCTTGAAGAGATACAACAGACTCAGGGGATCCGTGAAAATCTCACAACGCGCTCCATTCAGGTAGTGTCTCTAAAGCTTGAGAGCGAACACCACTGCTGCTAACTCGAGATGGAGCGCCAGACAGATTCTCTCATAGTCCATCAACTAGCGCGGAGCATAAGCGATAACCTTCTCATGCTGAATGAGCACGCACCCCAATCCCATCCAAGATGCATCGCAGGAGACCATAACAACCTCACCAGGCTGCGACTATGCTAAGATAGGGGCACGGGTCAAACCCATCGGCTCCTAGAAGCTCATCAGACAAGCGGGAGTCTACAGAAACAACGCGCCCTTCCTCGACAGCTTGCTCAAAGGGGCGGCGATCTTGAGAAGGACCCTCAACAAATCGCCGGCAACAACGCCCGAGCACAGGAAGCTCCTAATCTCTGCCACAGAAGTCGGAACAGGCCAAACTACTACCAAGTCCACTTTCCTTAGTTCCACCGCAAAACCAACCCGCGTCACGATGCGAACCAAGAAGGAAACTCCTCGAGTAGATCGGTATGTCGTCAAAGGAGACCACGACAATTTGATCCAAGAACTGCCGAAACCCAGTTCATCAAATCCAAAAAGCTGCCGGGACGTTCGTCAAACCGAACGGCAAAACCGTGACTTCGTAAAGCACGTAACGAGTCCGGAGGGCCGTCAACGCAACGTCCTCGGCCTTGATCCTCAACTAAGGATAACCTGGCTGCAGAACACACTTCGAGAAAATCGAGGCTCCCTGGAGCCGGTCGAAGAGATCGAAGGTCTGCGGTAGAGGGTACTAAAACAACACCGACCAACTGAAAGCTCGACTCACAATCCAACCAACGGAAACCTTGCGAGTCCACCACTCACGTGCAGAGGATTGCCAATCGCAACAAGCGGTAAAAACACCAACGATGTCGAACATCAGATCCCAAAAGATCGGGCACGCGCTCCAAAGCACGGCTACACGAAAGACGCGGCGAAAACCCTGCATGCAAACACAAGCACAGAGACCTCAGAGCCAACAACCAGGCTCCCGTC
The DNA here is from genome assembly GCA_016920855.1 of Puya raimondii. Classification (NCBI taxonomy): domain Eukaryota; kingdom Viridiplantae; phylum Streptophyta; class Magnoliopsida; order Poales; family Bromeliaceae; genus Puya; species Puya raimondii. Next base: position 65,842,995 of record JABWPP010000049.1, read on the forward strand.
ATCCCAAAACCGAGCTAAAAGGCAACCTGACTCAACCGGAGTCAAACCCACAGCAGTGATGGCAAATCAACTGCGCAAAACCACGCCAGGATTAGCTCAAGGTTCACCACTAGAACAGGGATGACCAACACACAGCTTTCCGCAAGACGGCCAAGGGCGAGAAAAGTCTTGCAAGAGAAAGCATCGACCCAATCCAGAAAGTCCCCCAAAAGGAGATAGGGTATCTCGTCCTAACTTTTGACACTACGTTGTCTGCAGCCAACGTACTTATCAAAAGAAAACGAAATATCCCAAGGTCAAGGCCAACAACCAGTTGGCAACACCACAAAGGTACCAGGTCAACCAACTCAAAAGCTGGACCAAAGTCACAGACGAGTCACCGAATTAACGGGAAAAAGCAAACCGACCCACACCACAAAGTCTGCCCTGAGCCAACTCCCTAGGAGTCATCGGCTTCCAACAACGAACCGACGGCTACAGGCGACAAAGGGTCGTCAACCACACAAACCAAACCGGAGGAAGAACAAAATCAGCGTCGACTAACCAACGTCGAACGCGGTGAGATCTCCAACAAGAACCTGGAAGATCTCGCGGCAACACGGAAACCTACAAATACCACCAGGAATCCCAAAACACACCAATTCAGGCGTTAGGATAGCCGCAAACCACGTAGGCACCGACAAAAACCCGACACTAAACAGTGTCCACTCAGTCTAGTACACGTCAGTTCGACGCCAGAACTAGCCAATGGTCAAAAGACCAACACTGACGATGCCACCAGCAAGACGTCAGAGGGGTAGGCTTCACCGCCCTACCCATCAAAACAGAGGGGAAAACACCCAAACTGCGGTCAAAACCGCTCAAAGCACCGTCTCCGTAGAGACGCTCGCAGAGGCCCTCGTGCTCAACACGGAAAGTGGGGACAGGGCAAGTACAGCCCAACAATAATACAGATCCACCAAGTGACGTCACCCCGCCCACCAGGGCCACCACCTGCCAACGAGTGGTAACACAAAGGGGAAAACACCTTGCCACTTGGGATCTGTAAGGTACTCCACCACCACTACCAGAAGGAGCACGAGCCTGCGAACCAGGGCAGATCAAAACTCAGGAGATCCGCCCAAACACGCTCAGATGTGGCCACCACCCCCAAACACGGGGTCGGCGTCCACGCGCGAAACAGCCGACGAAGTCGCTGTCATCGTCACGGTCGTCGCACAACGGTGTGGGTGCCACAGGAGGGTCTGCAGTCATCGGGGCACTCGGCGGAAGAGGAGGAGGGGCTGGAGCGGCAGTCGCTGTAGCCTGCTGTTGCAAAAACTACCGGAACAAGCCGGAACATGCCGGAGAGGGTCGCCAACTGACTCCTCGCCTCGGCCTCAAGCACACAGGGTACGGTCCACACCAGGCTGTCCGCCTCCTGCCAGCTCCTCACTCGAACCAGCCACAACAGCCCGAAACAGAACACCAGCAGACAGCTCCGCAGGCGCACGCCCACCACCACGACCCGGACGAGGAGGTCTAGCAAGGCCACAAGCCAACTGCAAAATGCAGAAACCAGCGCAAGAGAAAAGGGGTCGGCAACTCCCACCAAACACAAGCCGAAAACAAACCCCTCGAACTCGCGCGCCTATACATCGTAGGTCCTCCTATGGGTCAGCCTAACCAGTGGTTCAGTTACAAGTTGATGAATGAATGAGTGTTTGTTCCCTTTACGCTCTGATACCATCTTAATCTGTCACGCCCCGGGCTAGTTCTAGATGCGGAAAAACGTGCCAAATTTTTTTTTTTAAAAGCCTAGCCCGCGCCACGTACAGACCCGCCACAAATACAGGGTCCACTGTACACACGGACAGAACCTCCCCTGTATTTGCACGGCGTCAACAACATACAACAGGATCACAACCGCCATTCATTCATCACAACAGATCACAATAACTCAAGAGATTCATACAGCTAGCAGTCCTTAAACCTGTATGAATCTAAGCAAATCCTTAGGCGAAGGATGATGCGATGCTGTCACGCCCCGGATTACTCGTTTCCCCGGGCTCGCCAACAGATCCGCCGTATACATAGATTTTTCTATGTATACGAAGCGATAGCTAACCTGTAAACAAACATACAAGCCACTACAAGAGATATATAGAGCTGAAATAAAACAGACTAATAACAAAAGCCACCTGTACATATAGAGTCCAAAATACAACAGGTCCACCACAACCAAAAATAGGTACAAATCCACAGTATATGTACATGGCACAACTCTAAAGGAAACTATCTCCAGTAGGGTCCTCCTCTAGGAACAACAGGGACAGGTAGGGATCTAGCTCGCGACTCCCTTACCTCGATCCGCGGAAACAGGCAGCAGCAGCCGCAACAGAGAAGAAGGCTCTGCAAAAAGGTGGCAACAAAGGGTGTGAGAACTACTATCAAAAGAAGTAGTCCTCAGTGGGTACCGATACCGACCTCTACGGTCCACCCACTAAGTCTACGAGACTAACAGTATAGCTGGTAGGTAAAGAACAACAAAGTAAGCTGGAATAAACTCAACAGCTATCATGCCACTACCCTACCACTATCCAAGTCAACTCTCAAGTAAGCACCACCAAAGTGAGAAATCAACCCTGACCCAATCTAATGGAACCGCCCAAACGGGCTCGTCCAGCCAACTCTCAAAGTAAAAGCATCCCCGACCAATAGGTAACCAGCACTGACCCGATCCACAGGGACTGCAATACGCCCGTCCCGCCTGTCTAAGCAACACCGTACGCTACCTCAAAGGCACTGGGTGGAGAGCGAGAGTCCCACCGGGACTAAGACGACATCAACGCAAGTAGCCAGGCTCCGGAGCGGCACTCGTGGGCGCGACCCAACCGAGTATGCAAGCGTGTCTCTGTCGAGCTCAATCAGGCTCATACAGGCTATAGTCAAAGAACAAAGGGGTCAAAAGGGGTCAAAGACTCTAAGCTCACGTGCCCTCAGCACAACCAGAAGCTAAAACAAGAGTCTGGGTCCACCGTCAACCCCGACGGCACCCGGTAATACAGAACAGTCTAACCCTGCTGTAAATACAAGCTCGGCATCCCAGCACGAGCGTAAACTCGTCCTATAACGAACTAAGTATCCACCTCGCACTAACAGCGGTGATACAAGAACAGAAACGGCTCCTAGAGCTAAATCTGATAACAGTTCGAAAAGTGACGGTTGTATGTTCGCAAGTTTTCTCCTAAGTCAATTCCCAGTTCAGCATGTAAAGTCATGTCGATAAATTATCAATTTATGCTCCAAATTCAGATTTCATATAAACACATGCAAATTCACGAATTCGAGCTACTAACATGATTTAACAGATAATAAAACAGCATGCTGCACTCTCTATACTTAGGAGGAAATCCGGCGATTTCGGTAACATCAACCCACCTCGAAAGCTATCCAACAGCGGCTAGGAGTCGAGTGGAAGGCCTCCAAACAACGCCGGCCGAAATTGAGCTCAAATCTGCAACCTCGAGATTCGGACCCACCTGCGCACTGTTCTGGGCGCCCAGATCATCAGCCCAGAACTGCAGCCTGGCAGCACAACCCACATGTGATCAACATGCGATAAAATCCAAATCCTAAGTCCAAATGCAGTGAAATTTTGCTCAACTCACCAGCAGAGGTTCAAGAACAAACCTCCAAATTTTAGCCAAATCGGAGTTCGACTCGATGTCCAAAAGGTCCACACACTGAACCGGATTCACTTCTGGACCCTCCTGCACATGGATCCAGAAGTTCCAGCACTTAAGCAAAACACAAACACAGCAAGAATTCAGGAATTCCAACGAATCTAGCTCATAGAAAGGGGTCACAAACCTCACAAAAACAGTGATGGAACAAACCAAAACCTCTCCAAAGATCCTCACAAAGATCTGGATCTAAAAAAATCCAAGAAATTCCATCAATGACCCAAAAATTTAGCACTTAAGCAATTACTCAAAATCTGAGCTAGAACTCACCTTTGAATCCTCAATTCCAGTGGGAAGAACCTCCAAACCAGCAAGGAAAGTGGATGGATCAATCTTCACTTCGTAATTCCAGCTCCCAAGAGATTGGATCCCAAGAACAAAGGAAAAACCCAAGTTTCAGCTCAAGAACACCAGGGGTCCAGTAAAACATCAACTGTAGCTTACATACCTGTCCAAATCGCGATTGGAAAGATTCCACTTCTTCCTCTGCGAGTCCTCTATCCAACAAACCAAGTTTTGTTGGATTTGGATACTTCTACACTGCACACGAGCACGAACACTCCAGGTCGACGTTGCAGTTTCAGCAGGAAACCAAGTTCATCAATGGAGGAAGATGAAATTGGGAGAGAAGAGAGGGTTTCCCTTGCAAGATCCGAGTTTCACCATGAAGAGGGGAGAAAAAGCCTCAGGGGAGGTCGTCCACAACTCTTATAGACCCATGGTTTCGGTGTAATAAGCCTCAAGAACATAATTACAACTAACCTGTCCTCAGCAGAAAACCACACTTCCGGGCGCCCGAAACTCATGAAGTGGGCGCCCGGTTATTCAGCCTGCACCAACTCGACCATCGGACTCTCCGCCGCGGTCCGGTGCGCCCAAACCTGGTCCGGCGGATCACACCAACCGATCAACACGTGTCAAGCCGTTCGATACTCACGAGGCAGGATTTCCGGACTCACTTTCCGGGCGCCCGAAACATGGATCCGAAATGACTTAGTAATTTTCAGAAAAGGGGCACTGGACAACTGGGCGCCCAAAACAGAGCATCTGGGCGCCCGAAACTTCAAAAGCCCAAAACTCAGTTTTGGCTCGCTTCGGTGCTCCGAGTCCGTTTTCGCGTCTATTTGACGCCGAAACGACTCCGACTTGTCTCGACCTTCTCCAGAAGTGTCGGACAGTCTAAAAATACTACAGTCATTCCGTCAGTTAGGCCCCAGGGGTACTACAGATGCACAAGCACAGTCATTCTAGAAAATTGCTTCTTACCCAGAAGCTTTCTTTGAAACCCTAATTTCAATCATACGAGAATCATTTGAAAACTGTTCTCCACACTAGAACTCTCTTTTGAAATCACAAAAGCCGAACGAACAAAAATTCCTTTGAAAACTGTTTCCCACACGGAAACCTTTATTTGAAAACGCTACCACGAGGGGTAGAAAGCCAAAATACTCGATAATTGAAACGATAAAACATGTATACAATCAACTAGCCCAAGCATGCAATCATCACATAATGATAATGAATGAATCAACAACACATAAGCATGCTAGAGTAAGCCCAAAGGATAACTGAACCACAAATCACATCTAATAGACGAAGGTAGGGTGATAACCAAATCTGGGGAAGTAGCCTCACGAGTCGGAACCTCTAGAGCTACTATCTAGGCGTGCCTCGCAGCGTCCCGACACTCACCACCCTGCTCACCTGAAAACTGCAACGAGGGCGGGGGGTGAGAACATGTACACATGTCTCCCCTCCCAGTGGGTACCGCAAGCCGACGAAGGCGAGGTGTACACACCGGCACGAGGGTTAACAAAGATAGATATGGTATACAGCAGCACAAGTAAGTATGAGGCTGACATACAACTGAAACAACTATGCTACTGTAAGCAACTGGTATATGCATCAAAGGAGATAACCACAAAGTAAACCCAATCTGTAACCACGGGGACGCACCCCGGGCACTGTCACAACCTGCTCAACCAACTGGCACAAACCTTCTGCACGCAACGCAGTAAGGCTCACGGGTCGGGACCGCTCTCCACAACCCTTTTCCGGAAAAGAAGCTCAAACGGTGGATCAGACCGTAGGCATACGTGAGGTGCTAGGGAGCTGTGACGATCGATGCGTATGCTCAATCCACAGAACGGCAACACAAGCCGAGAAGCAACCAATAAACCTCAACTAGGATCGCTCGGAACAACAGGCGATCACCACCGACCAACTGGGTCGTCTCAAGAACCATGCAAACCACAACTAGGATCGCTCGGAACAACAGGCGATCACCACCGACCCACTGGGTCGTCTCAAGAACCATGCAAACCACAACTACTCTACTATCCAAGCACGCATATAAGTAGAGCCAACGGGAGTCAAGTGAACTAATAACTGAAATGCAGAAGAAGGGATAGAAAGTTATCACCGTAGTCCACTGAACCGACTCCGGATCGAAGTACCCACCTGTCGAAAGATCAAGTCTAACACCGACGGCTCTCGGGAACCGCGACAGGACCTACGAAAGACTCACAGGGTCAAGGTCCACCAAGTCGACGCTAAACACAAAGCTCTCACATCCCGAAACCGACGGATCGCCCGGGAAACCCACCGGGACGATCCCAAACCACACTGGGCTCTACAGGGGTACCAAACAGCCAACCTAGTCCCTCGCTGTCCCCGAACACACAAAACCAAGTGACGGGACAGCGAGCACAAGCTCGGGATGCCACGAACACCAAACGCACCCGAAAAGGCTTCCCGAGTTCCCGAAAATGCCGAATTGGCACCGGAACCCCACATCACTCATCCGCTGTCCTCGGAACTTCAGGACAACGATGAGGAACAGCCAACGAGGCTACACGACGAAGCCAAGTCGCTCGTGAAAACAGCGAGTGAGTCGCGCGACTAGAAACACACGTTTCGCCGATTAATTCATCGAAAAACGCGTCGGAAACGAATCCGAAACTCCACGAAAGGCGAAGGGGTTGGACAACCGGTCCACAGGGTCCTGAGGACCATACCCTTGCTGCCCACAGCGTCGCAACACAGCCACAAAAGCCAAAGTCCACAAACAAGCAACTTATACAAACATACAAGCAATAAACGAAGCCGCTAGAGCAAACCGTACGTCCGCACGACCTTCCGCAAGCACAAGCGGATAGGTAACGACGTCACGGAAACCGTGCTCATAGCCCCACTGCGACAGGACAAGTCGCAAGCTCAGCAAACCCATAAAAACAGTGAGCACATGCAAAAAAGCAAGCATGACTAAGGCCGTGTGAGCAAACCGTACATCCGCACGACCTTCCGCAAGCACCAGCGGATAGGTAACGATGTCATGGAGACCGTGCTCACAGCCTCGCTGCGACAGGAACAGTCGCTGGCCCAGCAATTGCATAAAAATAGGGCCACAAACACAAATGAAGCTCGACAAAGGCCGAACGGCAAGACGGCTCACCCAAAACAGAGATTAAGGTGAGCATGATGATCAGCGCATCGCCGCGATCATCGTGCTCACCTTCCCGGACTCTGGGAGGCAACGGGGAGCTCAAACACCAAGATACGGCAAAAAACCACTAAGCAAGACCCCGGCCGGAGCAACCAGCTCCGGCCGGCTGCCGGCCGGCATGCAAGGCCAGCGGCGGCCAGCATCGGCAGAGGAGGTGTCAAGGAAGAGGGGGCTCACCTCAGCCGGCGGCGGGAAGCGGCGGCGGCGGCGCGGGGAAGAGCCCTAGCTTCGGGAAGGCTCGGCCACACCTACTCCGGCAAGGGACGGCGGCGGCGGCGGCCGGCGGCGACGCGAGCACCGGCAAGAGGGGCCCGCCGGACGTCGGGGAAGGGACGACCGCGACAACTCCGGGCAACGGCGGCGGCGGCCGGAAGCTCACAGCCCCGGGTGCCTTAGGAGCCCAGGCGGCAACCGCGGCGGCTGCGGCGGCGCTCCGGCAGCACGGCGACGGCCGAGAAGGAGAAGACCGGCGGCGGAGGTCCCGAGGGTGGCGGCGCGCACCCTCCGAGGCGGCGGGAGGCGGCGGGGCGCGGCCTCCAGCTTCTCCTGCCTGCAGCTTGCCTGCAGGAGCCGCAGGCGGCGCGGCGGCGCACCGGCGGCACGGGGGGGGCGGCCGGGGAAGGAGACGACGGCGCCGGAGAACATGAGGGTGAGGGTGCTCACCCTCCCAGGCGGCGGGAACCGGCGGCGGCTCGGGCCACCAACACCATGCCCGCAGCTGCCCTAGCAGCAGCTGCGGCAGCTCGGCGGCCCACGGCGGCGGTCCCCGGCGGCGGCGAGGGACTCCGACAGGCATGCCACCTCAGGGGGAGCTCAAGCAAGGGTTCCCCCTGGGTGCACACCTCAGAGAAGGAGAAGAAACAGAGGGAGAAGAAGAAGAAGGAAAAAGGAAAAAGGGGAGGAGAGAGAAGCCGGGGTTGCTCCGGCCAGGCGGTGGCCGGCGGCGGCCGGCAGAGCACGGGGAGGAGGCCAAGGGACAGGGGGAGAGGGGGCTTCCATCTGGGGGCTGAGGGAGAGAGAGGGAGAGAGAGGGAGAGAGTGTGAGGGGATAGCTCAACTACCCCCACCTACTACACCCACACACACACTCCACCCAATTACACAAATGCCCCTCAAACCCCTCAAATTACCTCTGGGTCCCCCACATCAGGTACAAAAGCCCAGACACCCCTCCACAATCGAACTTCACGCGAAACGGTGCGAGAACAGGGTCCAAATCGCGAAAATACAAAATGTGACTTTCGACCTCTCGGCGAAGAAGATGGAATAACTCTCAAACCGCTCGTCGCATGCCGACGCGGATCATGCCATCGCGTTCAGCACTGCCGAGACATCGAACCTACCATTTTGGATCGTCAGATTCGGACTCCGGTTCGCGCCGTTAAGCCGTTCGCTCTCCGCGACAAAATTCCAAAAACACTAAAACACGATAAAAACCACTTATATACATATATATACATATATACCTGTATATATATACGTATACTGATCGAAAACACAGTATCAGGGGAGAGGAACACAGAATTTCAAATTTCCAAAAATTTGAATTCTCACATAAACTAGTACGCCTTTCATAGCTAAAACCAAAAGAAAGGCACCTCGAGTCCACCTCTAGCGACTCTCGCGGGCTCTAGCTAGTCGCTAACTCCTTTCCTCGATCCCTAGCCTCTCCCGCTGTGAAAGACTCTGTAACAAAAATAAACAAACAACGGGCGTGAGAACTATTAATCAATAGTTCCCAGTGGGTAAGACGCCGAGAAGTGCGAATTACACCACTAGGTCAACTGAGGCAAGATTAGTAGATAACAGAAATGAAGAGTTAACACATAAAAGCTGAAATGAAATATTCTAGTACTATCTTGCCTCTATGCAATTATGCTAGTCCAAGAGTATATAATTCTTCCATTATCATGTAAAGAAGTAAACATGTATGCAGTAATCACCATCATGTGTGCAAATAAGTATGCATGTAGTACCTACAAGGATATCTAATTTTCATGCATGCATCAATTAGATATGGTGTTCAATATTAGGTTTAACTAAGTTTTACCCAATCATCGGGGACCCACCCGTGGTGAAGTCCCAGCTTGTGCCAAGCCTAATGGTCCCGTGGTAGTCAACATTCCCACTCCAGGAATGAGCCTTCCCCATGGCGTCCCACTTCGGCGCCCAATCCCGCACGACGATCAATCGTCGCAAAGGCCATACTCCGGAGTGCCGGCTTGAGGGAGCGACCCTCACAAGCATGTGCGAATGAGCACAAGGGCAAGCAAGCGTAGTCATATGCGCCATGTCCAAGGGTAACAAATCTAAATCATCATGTATAAAACATGGAATCACAATCATCAACTCAAAGGTCGGATACTATAACATATATGTCATACTTCTCTTCTCAATTAACTTGTGAGTGTATCACTATTACAACACCTCATGACTCTAGCATGCAAGGGTTTACTTCTCGTAATCACGATATGGGTATTTCTATTCCCATGCATAGTCATAGGAAATAACAGGTATATATCACTTCCACTATAGCATACAAAAGAGTAATCTTCTAACGTCATATTCATGAAATACAAGGATGTCAACTTTGCTCATGATTCATGTCATGCATGTGCCTTGCTACATAAGTCTCCACTATATAGAGAGTGAAATTCATCATGCAAGGGGTGACCAAATCATATGTTTAAAAATTCAATGATGTCATGAATTGCATGTTAAACCATTAATTTATTGAGTTCTAGAACAAGGTAGGAGACATAGAGGGAGTTCACCCATTTCGGTGAAGTCGAACCCACCGGATAACTACCGAAACCTCGTTCGTTTTTCCGACGAAGTTGCCCCCTAAACCTTTTATGCCCTAAGAAAAATTCCCAAGAGGTTACAAGCTTCTAAAAAGCTTACCACGAAAATCACAAAAAAATCAAAGAAAAAATAGGTGAAAATTACCTTAATTCAAGAAAAACTTGTACAAAGTCCAAATCGACACAATGGAGCTTCAAATCCAACCTACAAGAGTGTTCTGCACTCATCAAATCCATCCCAAAAGCTCCCAATCGAAAAGCCCCAAAATAAGTCCTAGTTTTATCAAGACTAGGTTTCCACCAAAAATTCTTACAAATTTCTCAAATAGAGGGTGTAAGAATACTACTAACCTCAAAACAAGCTCCAATCCAAGCTATGAAGTGTTAGAGTTGAAGTTCAAGCCTCCAGCAAGCTCCTTTCCTTCAATCCCGAGCTCCCCTCCAAGGCCTAAATGCAAGCATCCATGGAGGAGATGAAGAAGGAGAAGCAAATCCAAGAATTAGAAGGGTTTATAGAAGAAAAACCCAAGGAAAAAAAGAGAGGAGGGAGCTCACCTCTTCTCCTTCTCTTGCAACAGCCAAGATGTGCAAGTGAGAGGGGTGAAGGGGTACTTCTACATAATGTAACAATATCCCCAAGACCCCTCAAAAACTAGAAAATCACAAACCGCACGAGACAGTTTCTGCACCATTGAGTACCAATACACGGATTGGAGTACCGGTACTCGGGCAGTTTCGGTACCCGTGGTTCAGTCCCGCAAAACTCGAACGTTGGGTTTTCGATTTCCCTACTGCGTTCCGATACCTCACGTTTCAGTACCGGTACTATATAAATCAGTACCGGTATCTCAGCCGAGTTTCGCAAAACCCGAGAGCTGCACAAACCTGCACTCTACTGAGTTTCGGTACCTCATTCCTAGTACCGGTACTCAATACAAAATCTGTAGCTTTTGCAGATTTTGATCACCGAAGTTCATTTTCACGTTTACAAGCCTCGAAAACTCTTCTAAGCTCTCGAAACTCCACCAAAACCTCCAGAATAGTATAAAACACTATTCTCTCACTAGAATCCCAAAATTTGCTAAAGTTCAGTGCACTACACATGCTCTTTGAGATAACTATCTATATAAATTCTATTTACTTATGTTTGTTAAATTTAGCACATCTTATTATGAACTTTACATACCGTTACTGTCTTATTTGATTTGACAAAAATATGAATAGCAACTTCATTATTGATTGGTTACTTGATAATCTTTTGAATTGAAGGTTGCACATTTTTAGGGGGAGCTTTTCAAGTTATGTTAACGTCATTAAAGATGTGGAAAGAGTTACATCCCAACAAGGGAGTGTGAAAACTACCACTACATGGAGGAAAGAGCTACCACCCCGGCCGTCCGGATAGTGTGTGCAGCTAACCACATGTCTAAGTGCATAGTGCAAAAGATAATAATAAAAGAGAGTTGTATATGAAAATTGGTATAAAAAAAAATTATATGGGTGCATCATAGATAATGATTGCGATTATAACTGAAAGATGCTCATAGAGCCACTCTCCTGGAGTAATAAGGTGGTTAGTAAAAGATGCTCAAATAGCCACTCCCCATATATTCTCGGTGTATAATTTGATTTGGATGTATTATTTTGAGTCTTCCGGTCTTTATGTCTTTTCTATTCAATATTTTTCTAAAATATGATGATTTGATAGTCTCAATATGCTTTAGATTATATTTGATATGTTGAAATTAACAAATTTAAATTTCTAGAATTTCTTTCAAAGTGACCATGACATTTTTAATATATTTATAGTAATTCTATAGAACTAGGGTACATGAGGATGTTGATTTAAAGTTACGGAGCTTGCATGCTAACATTTTAAAAAAAATGCTTGTGGTACGGGTTTCGGACCCTGAAGGAGGTTCCGGACCCTGTGCTCGAACCTGCACATATAGGACTTCAAAATCTGATTGTGTTTCACTTTCTTTTTGCTCCAACTCTTTTCTCCTGAGTTTCTCTCTCTAGCAAGGAGATTTCTCACTTCATTTTGCAAGGTTGCATTGAATTTCACGTGAGTGTTTCGGATTTCTTTCCGGTTCTTAATGTGAAAACCCTGAAATAACAGTTTTTAGGTATTTTTATTGTGATTTCTCCGAAAAAGCTTGGTTAAAACAGAAATTTTTGCTCATGTTTGGTTCTAAATGTGGTTGCTAACATTTCTAACACAGTTTACATGATTTAGAACGCCTCATTTGCTCATATCTGCATCGACTGTAATTTTCAAACTATTTTTGCTGTTTTTCTGAAAATTCGTTTTATGCATTTTTTATCATTTTTTCTTGTGCAAATGAGTTGCCCATGACTTCATGTGGCCCTAGGAACCTCTAGCTGTGATTTTCTCAAAATTTGAAATTTATGATTTTCATGCAATATTTTTGTTCAAATTTGATAAACAGGGATTTTCAAAATGTACACCACATGGCTTTTGGCGTTGGTTGTCTTGATGGCTGGTACAGGACGGGGCGGGGGTCGTCGGAAAGCAATGGCTCACAAACGTGCTCGCCCAGCCAAAGCTGAAGGAAGCGAATATGTCACTTCTGAGCAATCGGAAGATGAATCTACTGATCTTGAAGCCTCTCCGCCTGAGGTGGTTTACACAAGGAAAGAAAAGGAACCAGCGACTTCGAAAAGTAAGGGCAAGGAGAAGTTGGTTCCCCGATGAGGTCCGAATAAGGCTAGAGGAATTGAGATTCGTGAACCAGCATCTGATACTCCTCGTCGCAGCGCACAGCATGCGGACCCTATTCCTAGGGGCTAACTAGCCATGTTTTCATCGAAACTGTGCTTTGGCGAACGTGACGTGGCCGTCCGGAAGCTTATTGAAGAAGCACCTGCATTTGCTCAGTTGTATGAACATGGTGACCTCGCAGCAATTTGTTCATTTTCTGAGCAGACGGGCTACTGTTTAGAGTTGATTTGTGAGTTCTACATGAGGGCTGGTCATCTTCAGGATGCCGACGGCGGTCCTTATGTGTTCAAGACTAAAGTGCGTGGGGTTTCTTCGGATATCACTCCAGAGACGATTGCTACGACACTTTATATGGAGGCTCGCACCGACGGTATTGATTATCTGAAGGGCGGTATTGATTCACTTCACGATTAGAGAAAATTTGTTAATGGCGTGTGCCTTCCTGAGACACAGTCGACGAAAAAATTCTGTTATGTCCAAAGAGCTGAAGCAGGAGTATCGCTTTTTGAACTTTATTGTTGTGTATAACATTCTTCCCACTATGAATACCAAGGTGGTCCGTTGGGAATGTTTGTTGTATATGTATCTCGTTGGACATCCCGCTGAGGCACAAGCGAGAGGGATTAATCTGAACATTTCAATTCCTCATCTGGCATCGAATGGCAAAAGAGATCAACACATCCAATCAGGTCAAATGTCTTCCATACCCGATGATTATTATGCGGATTTTGAAATACAAGGGCGTCGATACTTATTGTGCGTCATATGAGCATAGTTTTGGAAAAGTTAATTAAATGACTCTCATTAAATCGAGACCTTCAAGACGCCCTTCTCCGGCTGTTGGGGCTACAAGTTCCTTCCAACCGCGTCCTAGTTCCTCTCAACCAACTGAGAGAGTTTCTGAGGAGAACGTCTCGGTGACATCCATATATAGGGAACAGCAGCGACTTTCATTTGAGCAAGAACGAATTTCTACCGAGCTCCACCGTATCTCGTCTGAGCAGGAGCGCCTTGGTGCTGAGCAGACCAAAATCACAAAGAAGCTCAGTAAACTCCAAAGGATCATGAAAGCAATTTTTGACTAGTTGGGCTGCTGCAGCGTAGATATTCCCCAGCACGATGATGACTCGGATTAAATGGTCTATGTGGACTTCGTGCCTTTCCTTGACCATACTTCGTCTTAGTTTTTCATGCATCAGTTTTTGCATCCTCTTTTTGTATTTTGGCGTTTTGTGACAAAAAGAGGGAGATGACAGGTGACTTAGGACTTAGGACTTAAGTGTTGAATTTTGTTTAGGTGCTGAACTTTGGTTCTTTTCTTATGTTTTGTGGTGTATGGATGTTTGTGGATATGTGTTTGTGTTTCTATACTTCCTTGGTATTATTGGACTTATGATATTAACGTTATATTTTGTCGAGAAGTAGTTTTTGCAGGAAGTACAAGACTTCAAGACTCTTAGTCGTGTCTAAGTCATAGGGTATGTATTTAGGAGTTTGATGGATGTAATTTTCATTTTTTGGATCGGTCATGCGAGGAGGTTGTCGTTTGGTGATTGTGACAAACTCCATTTATATTATCTTTGTAGCTAGGTGAGCTTTGTTTATGTAATTTTAGTTTTTGTCACAAAATCGCCAAAGGGGGAGATTGTAACGGCTTTTATGTTGGCGGATTTCGTGGAGTCGTGTGGAGTCTTGAAGGGTCGAAGAAGACGATGTCAAGTTCAAAGGCTCAAAGACTCATCTATGAAGCTCACGGCCCCCAACTATGTTTATACATTGTTAATGGTGATTTATGCACATGTTTAAGTGTTTGGGAGACATGAGAATAGGTTTAAAGTGTTAATTTTTATAAAACGGAACATTTTCATGTTTCAGGATTTAAGGTAGGGTCCGAAACCCGTAAGCCTCCCTGGCTGTCACGCAGGGAGGGTCCGGACCCTAGTGCAAGGTCCGGACTATGAAACGCCTGAAAGTTTTCAAAGTCCGGACCCTAATGTAATGTCCAGACCCTGAACCTGTCGCGAGTTTTTGAAAACGTATTTTTTCAATCCTACTTTGATTCTAATCTCTCCTAAACCTATAAATAAGATAAGGAGGCTTCTCTAAACCGTGGCTAAGAGAGAATACCCTTAGGAAACCCTATAAACTTGTTTTGGAGCCTTCCGTTCATCTTTTCGAAAGCAAGTTTCTTTCTCTCTTACATCAATTTGATTCTTAAGGTTTGAATCCTGATATTCTTTTGAGAATCAAGTTGATGATTGCTTAGAAGGTCTTCTCTCATATCTTATGAGTATCTAAGCGTTGAAATCTTGCAAAGCCTTCTTTTTATAGGATTTCTTAGTAGGACAATCCGTAGAAATATGGTCGTAGCCTTTGCATTTATAGCATTGGATTTTTCCTTCAAAATCATCTTTTATCCTTAGAAGCTTTTGCAAGTTTCTTTTCTTTAGAGGATTTTGAAATTGAAGATCCTTTTGAAGAAGTTTTGGATGTAGATCTATTGGTTCTGTTCTTCCGAAATTCCGACGAAATTTCTTCGTGAGAAGCACCAATTGGTGCTCAAAATCAGCAAGAGAAATTTCATCCTCGGAATCCGAGTCTTTATCTTCCTCCTTGATAGATTTAAGTGCAATATCTATACTTTTAGAAAAAGACTTGGAAGAAGATTGATACCATAAACTATTCTTCTACGGGCTCCGGACGGAGAGATTGCGCGTGGACTGTTAGATGTATGCCCTAGAAGCCAACCAGGCCGACACATGTATTCTTTTTAGGACATAAATTTGTATGTGATTTTAAATATTATGAATAAATTTGGATTCTTAATTCCATTCATGTTGTGTATGTGTCCATGAATCGTCCAAGAAAATAATAAGATGATGACACTTATTCTCAAGAGTTGAGAATTTGAGACATGCTGTAGTACACTGAATTTCAGTGCATCGTACCGAACTTCTACAAATTGTTGATAACACGACTGTACCTAAGCCACGGAATAAGTGGTCGAAGGATGAAATTGATTTATCCTCTTTTAATGGTAAGGGAATAAATGCTTTATTTAATGCCCTAACTCAAACTGAGTTTTCACGCGTCTCGGCGTGTGAAACGGCAAAAGAGATTTGGGATACCCTACAAGTTACACATGAGGGTACAAGTCTAGTAAAAGTTCAAAAGCTCCAGATGCTTACGAGTCAATTCGATTCTATTCGAATGGAGGAGCATGAATCTTTTACTGATTATTTTACTAGACTCCAAGATATCATTAATACATGTGTTAACTTGGGAGAGAAGATTCCCGAATCTAAAGTCGTTAGAAAAATCCTTCGAACACTTCCGGAGCGCTTTAGGGCGAAAGTCGCGGCTATTGAAACGATCAATCATCCGAATGATATGAAAGTTGATGAATTAGTAGGTGCTTTACAAACTTATGAAATGACTTTTCCTACTAATCAATCTTCTTCCAAGTCTTTCTCTAAAAGTACAGGTGTTGCGCTTAATTCAACAAAGGAGGAAGACGAGGACACCGAATCCGACGATGAAGTTTCTCTTGAAAATTTTGAACGTCATATGGCACTTCTTACTAAGAAGTTTCGTCGGAAGTTTAGGAAGAACCACAACATTCAAGCGTCATCCTCCAATCGAAAGCCTTCTTCTAACGGATCTTCACATTCCAAATCCTCTAAAGAGAAGAAGCTTGGAAAATCATCTAAAGAAAATGATGAGTTTGAGGGAGAAATCCGGTGCTACAAATGCCGAGGCTATGGTCATATCGCCACGGATTGTCCCTCGAAGAAATCCTATGATAAGAAGGCCTTACAAGCTAAAACTTGGGATGATTCTACCTCAAATGACTCGAGTTCTAATGAAAAAGAAACCAATGACGCGATTGCATTTTCTTCACATGTTTCTTCTTCTCCCTCTGCTTTTTGTTTATCATCTGTTATTACTAACCCTTTTGCTTCTTCTTCTGTGCATGAAACGTCGAGCGACAATGGCACTAGCGAGGGGGAGTCGGATGATGAAAGTTTAGCAGATGCCTACAATCAACTACTAATTGAATCGAAAAAGATGGCTAAACTTAACAAGAAGCTAAGAAGACGTTTACTTGAACTTGAAGGAGAAAATAATAAATTGAAAGAGTCATCTAAAGCTCTTGCGGAGGAAAGGGAACATATGTTGACTAACAATAAGATCCTCCAAGAGAAGCTAGACCAAGCGGAGGTATCGATCAAAACGAATCAAGAAAAGGTTGGATTTCTCGAACTACAATACAAGGAAATTTTTGCTTCCAACCAAGTTTTGACCAAACAAGTCCACCAACTTAAATCCGATATTCAAAAATTCTCCTCCGAAGCTTGATAACATGCTAGGACTTGGTCAAACGGACAAAATTGGAGTCGGATATGAAAGAACTCATGTTAAGAAGAGAGGAATTTCAGCATCTAAAACTCCATCCAAAGTAAAGGAGATTGTATGCCATCAATGTGGGATTCAAGGACACATTAAAAGGTTTTGTCCTAGAAGTGAAAAGAAAATGGCATCTTCAACAATCCGACAACTCCCAAGGATTCAAAAGCAAATTCAATCGGGTCAAAATGCGAAGATCAACCTAATGTCTAAGCCACAACAAAAGAAAATTTCTATGTGCAGACCAAGGGTTGAACAAAAGCAGAAGAGAACGGAGCTTAATTCTAATAAACCAAGTCAACCGAGAATCCTACAAGTTTGGGTTCGGAAAGGTGATATCTTTCCTTGTCTTAAGCATTAATATGTTTGAAATATTGCATTGATCCATATTTATTGCATATCTTATTTGATCATTGCTTTTTGATACTTGCTTTGTTATTTTAATGCTTTAAGATGGTGTCGACTTGTGTTTCTTTCATCATTAATTAGTGCCTTGAAGCTAATTGATTCACATTCATTCACTCTTTTTAATCTCACGTTAATTATCGATTTTACTCCATCTTTATTATCTTTGAAAATACTACATTGTGAGATTTCATAATATTATATTCATCAAATTTGGGTAATCATGTATAATCTCTAGAAGCTTAATCTATCTCGGTTGTGTGTGTTGAATTTGATGGATAGTCATTCTCTTACAGACTTTAATTTGTCACATGTACTTTCAACTAAGAGATTGCTAATGTAAGGGGGAGTATTATAATATAAATATTGCTAATATGCTTGTAAGATGTGGAAAGAGTTACATCATTTAAAGGAGTGTGAAAACTACCACCACATGGAGGAAAGAGCTACCACCCCGGTCGTCCGGTTAGTGTGTGCAGCTACCACATGAATTGAATTGCATATCCGAAAAAAAAAATTAATAATATGATTGCAAAAGCTTGCAATGGAAATATGTTTGTCTTAGTTATCTGCTTGCTTTTGATATTTTCTCTCTATTTTGGACTTGTCACTATGGACTAACTCTACTTGCTTAGTTGTTTTCATTGTTATCTCTTTCTATTTTTTGATTGGCATTTTTTGACAAAAAGGGGAAGAGAATCATATTAAGGGGGAGAGAGATTTAACGTTATACCATATAGAGAGGGAGAGAATCATACCATATAGAGGGGGAGAGATGAAGATGAAAAACAGTGTGTCATACAAAGGGGGAGGGTTTGAGTTTTTAACAGTTTGTCATACGAAGGGGGAGAGTTTGAGTTTTTAAAATTTTACTAACTTAACTTGCTTGTTTCTACCTATGTGTGTCTGAAGTTGTTTTTGCAGGATTTCTTTTAAGACTTCAAGACTCCAAGTCCTAAGTCATAGAGTTTGTCTTAGGAGGTTGAACCATTTGTAATTTTTGGTTTTATGTCTTGGATCATACACGCGTGAAGTTCATTGTTTTGGTGATGGCAATGAATTTCTTTTATTTTGGTTCGGGTAGAACTTGTATTTTAGGTTTTGTCACGAAATTGCCAAAGGGGGAGATTGTTACGGATTTTGTATTGCCATATTTCGTGATTTGTTGAGTCGGAGTCTTGAAGGTCGAGTGCTACTTGAACATGTTGAAGAATCCGAGACTTCAAGCATAGTGAACCATCGACTCACATGTTGAATCACGACGTGAAGGTAAGTTTTATTGGTTATATGGTGATTCATAGTTAATTATGGTATTGGAATCATGTGTTTGTTTAAAACCGGATTATATGAGTTTTTAGGAACTTTAGATTCTTTGTTAAAACTCTTTTATTTGAATTCCGGAGTTTAAAGTTTTTTCGTTTTGAAAAAGTCAGTTTTTACAAGTGTATTCCGGAATCCAATTTGAAGTTCCTCAAAACAGAATGTGAAAAACTGGTTTTGAACTGTATACCGGTATGTGATGTTAGTACCGGTACTGATGCAGAGTTTTCCGGTACATAAGTGTTTAGTACCGGAATGCCTCTGCGTGAGTTTCTGATTCCGTCATGACATTCCGGTATCTACATACGTATACCGGTATACAGTGCCAGATTTGGTATGTTTCGTCTTAATCCGACTCTATTTGATTCCAACACCTATAAATAACCTATAGGGGTTCTCTTTGACGTTGAACAACTCAGAATTCGTGAGAGAGAAACCCTAGAGGCTAGGATTTTCGTTCTAAACCTTTTTCCCACAAAATAGCCTCCGAGATCAATTCGAGGTAGTTTTAATTTCTATTTCATATGTCGAATTGATCTCCTTCTTGCTTAGAACTTTTTCTTCTCGTTCTTAATGAAATTCTAAGCAAGGAATCACCTGTATAAACCTGAGTTCCTGTTCCTATCGGCGTCGTGGATTCGACGTGTTCAAGGCGATTCATGGATTCGGATCGTGAAGGCTTCGAGGATTCGAAGTGAAGCGTCTCGTGGATTCGAGGCGTGGCGTCTGTGGATTCAGACGTGAGGTGTGGACAGCCGAGGTGTGCGCGAGATCCGCTGAAGACGAAGGAGAGGTTAAGTCCGTGGAGTCGGTAATCACCTTGTAATTCTTTAATCTTAGTGGATTGTTTTTCGCGTGTTGGTCCCGTGGGTTTTTCTCCAAAGTGGAGTTTCCCACGTAAATCTCGGTGTGCTGATTTTATTTTCCGCATTATCTTATCGCATTGAGATTGGTGATTTTTGTGTATACACATATTCACCCCCCTCTAGGTGATTGATATACTCTAGATAGATCCTAGGGCTACCCCCTATCTTACAATTGGTATCAGAGCGGAATCTAGGCTTTATCTTTCATAATGGGTGAAGGAGGTAATATATTTAGGCCACCTTTATTTGATGGAACCAACTACGCCTATTGGAAAGTCCGGATGAGAGCCTTCCTCATCGCAATTGATGAGCGAGTATGGCAAACCATTGAACTTGGATGGAAACATCCAACCGAAGTGGTTGATAACACGACTGTACCTAAGCCACGGAATAAGTGGTCGAAGGATGAAATTGATTTATCTTCTTTTAATGGTAAGGGAATAAATGCTTTATTTAATGCCCTAACTCAAACTGAGTTTTCACGCGTCTCGGCGTGTGAAACGGCAAAAGAGATTTGGGATACCCTACAAGTTACACATGAGGGTACAAGTCTAGTAAAAGTTCAAAAGCTCCAGATGCTTACGAGTCAATTCGATTCTATTCGAATGGAGGAGCATGAATCTTTTACTGATTATTTTACTAGACTCCAAGATATCATTAATACATGTGTTAACTTGGGAGAGAAGATTCCCGAATCTAAAGTCGTTAGAAAAATCCTTCGAACACTTCCGGAGCGCTTTAGGGCGAAAGTCGCGGCTATTGAAACGATCAATCATCCGGATGATATGAAAGTTGATGAATTAGTAGGTGCTTTACAAACTTATGAAATGATTTTTCCTACTAATCAATCTTCTTCCAAGTCTTTCTCTAAAAGTACAGGTGTTGCGCTTAATTCAACAAAGGAGGAAGACGAGGACACCGAATCCGACGATGAAGTTTCTCTTGAAAATTTTGAACGTCAAATGGCACTTCTTACTAAGAAGTTTCGTCGGAAGTTTAGGAAGAACCACAACATTCAAGCGTCATCCTCTAATCGAAAGCCTTCTTCTAACGGATCTTCACATTCCAAATCCTCTAAAGAGAAGAAGCTTGGAAAATCATCTAAAGAAAATGATGAGTTTGAGGGAGAAATCCGGTGCTACAAATGCCGAGGCTATGGTCATATCGCCACGGATTGTCCCTCGAAGAAATCCTATGATAAGAAGGCCTTACAAGCTAAAACTTGGGATGATTCTACCTCAAATGACTCGAGTTCTAATGAAAAAGAAACCAATGATGCGATTGCATTTTCTTCACATGTTTCTTCTTCTCCCTCTGCTTTTTGTTTATCATCTGTTATTACTAACCCTTTTGCTTCTTCTTCTGTGCATGAAACGTCGAGCGACAATGGCACTAGCGAGGGGGAGTCGGATGATGAAAGTTTAGCCGATGCCTACAATCAACTACTAATTGAATCGAAAAAGATGGCTAAACTTAACAAGAAGCTAAGAAGACGTTTACTTGAACTTGAAGGAGAAAATAATAAATTGAAAGAGTCATCTAAAGCTCTTGCGGAGGAAAGGGAACATATGTTGACTAACAATAAGATCCTCCAAGAGAAGCTAGCTAGACCAAGCGGAGGTATCGATCAAAACGAATCAAGAAAAGGTTGGATTTCTCGAACTACAATACAAGGAAATTTTTGCTTCCAACCAAGTTTTGACCAAACAAGTCCACCAACTTAAATCCGATATTCAAAAATTCTCCTCCGAAGCTTGATAACATGCTAGGACTTGGTCAAACGGACAAAATTGGAGTCGGATATGAAAGAACTCATGTTAAGAAGAGAGGAATTTCAGCATCTAAAACTCCATCCAAAGTAAAGGAGATTGTATGCCATCAATGTGGGATTCAAGGACACATTAAAAGGTTTTGTCCTAGAAGTGAAAAGAAAATGGCATCTTCAACAATCCGACAACTCCCAAGGATTCAAAAGCAAATTCAACCGGGTCAAAATGCGAAGATCAACCTAATGTCTAAGCCACAACAAAAGAAAATTTCTATGTGCAGACCAAGGGTTGAACAAAAGCAGAAGAGAACGGAGCTTAATTCTAATAAACCAAGTCAACCGAGAATCCTACAAGTTTGGGTTCGGAAAGGTGATATCTTTCCTTGTCTTAAGCATTAATATTTTTGAAATATTGCATTGATCCATATTTATTGCATATCTTATTTGATCATTGCTTTTTGATACTTGCTTTGTTATTTTAATGCTTTAAGATGGTGTCGACTTGTGTTTCTTTCATCATTAATTAGTGCCTTGAAGCTAATTGATTCACATTCATTCACTCTTTTTAATCTCACGTTAATTATCGATTTTACTCCATCTTTATTATCTTTGAAAATACTACATTGTGAGATTTCATAATATTATATTCATCAAATTTGGGTAATCATGTATAATCTCTAGAAGCTTAATCTATCACGGTTGTGTGTGTTGAATTTGATGGATAGTCATTCTCTTACAGACTTTAATTTGTCACATGTACTTTCAACTAAGAGATTGCTAATGTAAGGGGGAGTATTATAATATAAATATTGCTAATATGCTTGTAAGATGTGGAAAGAGTTACATCCTTTAAAGGAGTGTGAAAACTACCACCACATGGAGGAAAGAGCTACCACCCCGGTCGTCCGGTTAGTGTGTGCAGCTACCACATGAATTGAATTGCATATCCGAAAAAAAAAATTAATAATATGATTGCAAAAGCTTGCAATGGAAATATGTTTGTCTTAGTTATCTGCTTGCTTTTGATATTTTCTCTCTATTTTGGACTTGTCACTATGGACTAACTCTACTTGCTTAGTTGTTTTCATTGTTATCTCTTTCTATTTTTTGATTGGCATTTTTTGACAAAAAGGGGGAGAGAATCATATTAAGGGGGAGAGAGATTTAACGTTATACCATATAGAGAGGGAGAGAATCATACCATATAGAGGGGGAGAGATGAAGATGAAAAACAGTGTGTCATACAAAGGGGGAGGGTTTGAGTTTTTAACAGTGTGTCATACGAAGGGGGAGAGTTTGAGTTTTTAAAATTTTACTAACTTAACTTGCTTGTTTCTACCTATGTGTGTCTGAAGTTGTTTTTGCAGGATTTCTTTTAAGACTTCAAGACTCCAAGTCCTAAGTCATAGAGTTTGTCTTAGGAGGTTGAACCATTTGTAATTTTTGGTTTTATGTCTTGGATCATACACGCGTGAAGTTCATTGTTTTGGTGATGGCAATGAATTTCTTTTATTTTGGTTCGGGTAGAACTTGTATTTTAGGTTTTGTCACGAAATTGCCAAAGGGGGAGATTGTTACGGATTTTGTATTGGCATATTTCGTGAGTTGTTGAGTCGGAGTCTTGAAGGTCGAGTGCTACTTGAACATGTTGAAGAATCCGAGACTTCAAGCATAGTGAACCATCGACTCACATGTTGAATCACGACGTGAAGGTAAGTTTTATTGGTTATATGGTGATTCATAGTTAATTATGGTATTGGAATCATGTGTATGTTTAAAACCGGATTATATGAGTTTTTAGGAACTTTAGATTCTTTGTTAAAACTCTTTTATTTGAATTCCGGAGTTTAAAGTTTTTCCGTTTTGAAAAAGTCAGTTTTTACAAGTGTATTCCGGAATCCAATTTGAAGTTCCTCAAAACAGAATGTGAAAAACTGGTTTTGAACTGTATACCGGTATGTGATGTTAGTACCGGAACTGATGCAGAGTTTTCCGGTACAGAAGTGTTTAGTACCGGAATGCCTCTGCGTGAGTTTCTGATTCCGTCATGGCATTCCGGTATCTACATACGTATACCGGTATACAGTGCCATATTTGGTATGTTTCGTCTTAATCCGACTCTATTTGATTCCAACACCTATAAATAACCTATGGGGGTTCTCTTTGACGTTGAACAACTCAGAATTCGTGAGAGAGAAACCCTAGAGGCTAGGATTTTCGTTCTAAACCTTTTTCCCACAAAATAGCCTCCGAGATCAATTCGAGGTAGTTTTAATTTCTATTTCATATGTCGAATTGATCTCCTTCTTGCTTAGAACTTTTTCTTCTGGTTCTTAATGAAATTCTAAGCAAGGAATCACCTGTATAAACCTGAGTTCCTGTTCCTGTTCCTATCGGCGTCG
The DNA here is from genome assembly GCA_016920855.1 of Puya raimondii. Classification (NCBI taxonomy): domain Eukaryota; kingdom Viridiplantae; phylum Streptophyta; class Magnoliopsida; order Poales; family Bromeliaceae; genus Puya; species Puya raimondii. The sequence goes on from JABWPP010000049.1 coordinate 65,866,943, forward strand.
TGGATTCGACGTGTTCAAGGCGATTCGTGGATTCGGATCGTGAAGGCTTCGAGGATTCGAAGTGAAGCGTCTCGTGGATTCGAGGCGTGGCGTCTGTGGATTCAGACGTGAGGTGTGGACAGCCGAGGTGTGCGCGAGATCCGCTGAAGACGAAGGAGAGGTTAAGTCCGTGGAGTCGGTAATCACCTTGTAATTCTTTAATCTTAGTGGATTGTTTTTCGCGTGTTGGTCCCGTGGGTTTTCTCCAAAGTGGAGTTTCCCACGTAAATCTCGGTGTGCTGATTTTATTTTCCGCATTATCTTATCGCATTGAGATTGGTGATTTTTGTGTATACACCTATTCACCCCCCTCTAGGTGATTGATATACTCTAGATAGATCCTAGGGCTACCCCCTATCTTACAGAAATGCCATGGTTGAAACCGAAAACCCAGCTCTCGGGTTTTGCGGAATTCTCCGGGGAATACCGGAACTGTCACCGTATACCGGTATGTGATGAGGTATACCGGAATGCGATGGTCGAAACAGTAAACCCAGCTCTCGGGTTCTGCGGAATCCTTCGAGGTATACCGGAACTAACACCCGTATACCGGTATGCACATGCACATACCGGTATACAGTGTTACGAAAATCCAGTTTTGGGCTGGTTGTTGTGTTGTTTGTGGAGAGGGGCAAAATGGTCTTTTCACATGTATTGGGGGTGTATGAAGGGCTGAGACCTTCTCCCCTTCTCATTGTCTTCCTCTCTACTTCTCCTCTCCGTCTCCTTCACTTTCTCTCTCTAGAGATCTCTCCAAAACTTGGAGAAAATGGTGGATTGATCTTGGAAAAGGCTTCCAAAGGAGAAAAGAAGCTTCTTGGTGCAAGAAGAAGCTTGGGGAACTCGTGATTAAAGTTAGTTCCTCACGTTTTGGGTTCAAACCTTAGATTTAATCCTTTATTATGAGGTTTTTGGGAACCCTAGGCAATCTAAAACACAAAATGTGGAGATTGGCCAAGAAATTTTGTGGTTCTACATGCATGCATGTGAAACCTAAGTTAAATGAGGGTTTTTGCCTTGGGAGGTTCTAAAAATATTTGGACCTTCGGGAATTGCAATTGAGGCATTGGAAATCATGTTAGAACACTTGATTTCGTGTATTGAGTTGAATTAAGGGTTCGTAACGAGTATCGAACCGTTTTCTTGTAGAAGCTTGGGTTGAAACAAGAACTCAAGGCTTGGAGACTTAGGAGCTTGAAGAATACAAGAATTTGGAAGCTCTTGAGGTGGGTTTGTGTTTACCGAAGTGATTAGGTCACTTCAATGTCTAGAGTAAATATCCATTTAAAGATAAAATGGTATGTGTTGTGAACCCTAGAATTTGCATGTTGGCAAAGGTAAAATCATGATAGGTAGAGCAATGAGCTCCTATTGCATGATATAGAATTCAAGTATAATTCAATTATCTATACTTGTTGCATGGTTGCATGTATGATTGGAACCTAGTGTTATTGAACATAGGTTGAGACATGTGAGAATAGAACCTAGTGTTATTGAACATAGGTTGGAACATGTGAGAATAGAACCTAGTGTCATTGAACATAGGCTGGAACATGTGAGAATGGAACCTAGTGTCATTGAACATAGGTTGGACATGAGATTGGAACCTAGAGTCATGGAACCTAGGTGGACAATGAGAAAGTAAACCTAATGTTATTGAACATAGGTGAGACTTAGTGACTTGAACCTAAGGTCATGAGACTTAGGTTGGCAAGTGTGAGATGTGAACAACGGGATGTGCGACGATTTTGCTATTACGGGTATGCCATGCCATGAGTTGGCGGTGTTGAAACGGGATGTGCGACGATTTTGCTATCCCGGGTATGCGACGATTTCGCTACCATGCCATGTGATGGCGGTGTTGAAACGGGATGTGCGACGATTTTGCTATCCCGGGTATGCGACGATTTCGCTATCATGCCATGTGATGGCGGTGTTGAAATGGGATGTGCGACGAGGTTGCTATCCCGGGTATGCGACGAGTTCGCTACCCATGCCATGTGATGGCGGTGTTGAAATGGGATGTGCGACGAGGTTGCTATCCCGGGTATGCGACGAGTTCGCTACCCATGCCATGTGATGGCGGTGTTGAGATGGGGTATGCGACGATTTTGCTATCCCGAGTATGCGACGAGTTCGCTACTCGAACTAGGAGGTGATGAGTTCACTCCTTGAATGTTGGAACCCTTATGGTTAGACGGCGATTCCGAAACCATAAGTAAATGACAAGTAATTGAACTTAGTCAATGTGAAATATAGGATGAACCTAGGAGAGAATGATAAGTTACATTTCATTTGGTTGCATCCTTTATGTTTATTTACAAGCATGTAAATAAGTGTTGCATAGTTATTTGTGATCTAACTTATGCATATGGTGTTTCTTTGGACCTGGTGGGTCGAGCTTCTCTCTTGGGTGGCCTTACCCACTGGGAACTATGTTTATAGTTCTCACCCCAAATTTTTCAGGTCCTTCCGCGAGTGAGGCGGCGGAGCAAGGCAAGGGTTTGGCTCTCTAGATAGCGGCCCTTCCATTTTGGTGATACATAGAGTTGTACCCCTAGTCTTGGACTTTGATAGTATAGGGGTTTGCATTGATTGTATGCAACTTGTATATTCCATAGTTTTGGAACATGATGTATGGAATGGAAATGAAAGAAAAGAAAATTTTGGGCATGTATAAATGTGTAATGTGATGTAATAGAAGTAGAACTTCTTTACGTTGATGCTTTCCTTGTGCAACTCTTGTACTCCGTTCCTAGTTGGAACCTCGTGGATAAGCTTGTGTTGTGACGCCTTGGGCGGGTAGAAGAGGCTCTATCCGTTCGGCGGGTCTGGGGCATGCGCCCGTGCGGTTATCCTTTCCACCTAGTTGGTGTTAAAGGCCCGACGGGGCGTGACAGACTGAGGTGGTATGAGAGAAAAGAAACGGTCTAGGTGGACCTAAGAAACCCTAGGATGGAAAAGACCCTAGGAGTGTAGGCTCGTGAGTGACGAGATCTTTGATTGTGGCGAAAGATAAGAGATTGGGTTATGTCCTTATGCCTCTAGTTGGAAATAGAGGTAGATTCGAGGTGTGTCTTATTCTTCACCAAGTGTGTTCGTGTTGGCGGCCGACAACATGAAACCAAGTGAGGGGAATAAGGACCCTTGTGTGACTTTCGCCTTGATTGGGTTCACGTTTATTTTCGTGAAATATAGTGTTGCGAATGACTTTGAATGTCATGAAATGACCAAAGTCGTTGTGTTTTCAGGAGATAATGGTACGTGGACGGCCTCCTACGAGGGCTGGGCTCGGAGAATCGAGCGCGACTCCCGAACAACTCGGGGAGGGTGAGAACTCGGGTCTTCGTAATGAGTTGACCTAGTTGATGGGCGTGGTTCGGCGACAGGCCGAAGCCATGCAGCGACAGGAGGAGCAAATTAAAAAGCTCCAAGACGAGATGGCGCAGCAAGCAGCTGCGGTTAGGGAGGAGAGAACGGGAGTACCTCCGGCCTCTGCTTCCGCACCTGCCGAGGAGGTGACACCGGCGCCGGCTGTGGCACCACCGGCATCACCGATTGTAGCCGGTGGGTCGGGTACTCCTATGCCCGACTCCGAGATGGAGGATGCGGAGCGAGAGCGCGCACTTGCGGCTCTCATGAGGTTCAAAAAGTTCAACCCGCCTATCTTTAGCGGGGAGAACGTGGATCCATGGGATGTAGAGACGTGGATCGATGCTATTGAGACGCTCTTCGAGGATCTCTATACCTTGGAGAGGGATAAAGTGCATCTCGCCGCTCATTGTTTAGAGCGATCGGCGAAGGTGTGGTGGAAGAGAGTCCGGCGTGATCGACTCTCTAGCCTTCCGCCACCGACTTGGGGGGAGTTTCGGGGTATGGTGTTCGCCGCCTACTTCCCCGATAGCGAGAAAAGAAAACTTCAAGAAAGGTTCCGTAAGTTGAAGCAAGGGAACCGCACCGTGCGCGAGTACGAGAGGGAGTTCTCGTACATTATTAATTGCGTACCGCACGTTGTCTGCGGAGAGTTGGACAAGGTCGACTGTTTCGTGCGCGGACTTCGACCGGAGATCTTTCGGGCGGTGCACGCCCTTAAGCTACAGACCTTTGCGGAGGTCTTGGACCGTGCTCTTTCGGTGGAGCACGGAAATGCATGTGCGCGCGAGGAGCGCGAGTCTTGGGAGAGAGAAAAAGAAAAAGATAAAGAAAAGGGGAAGAAGCGACCGGCGGGTGGCTCGGGTGGGCAGTCTAGCTCTAAGCGGCCCCCGAAGCACTCGCAGTCGCAGAACCAATCGCGAGGGTCCCGGCGGAACCGACCCTCAACCCAGTGCCCGATTTGTAGCGGCCCCCACAACCCTCAGCAATGTGATTATCGTGAGGGCCGGTGCTACAAGTGCGGACAGCCGGGACATATGCAGTACAATTGCCCGATGGATGATAGCCGAGCACTGTCGTCGGCCTCGGCATTTGCATCGCCGAGACAGCTTGCGGGCATCCCACCCGCGGCAATGTCGGCTAGCCGTACACAGCCACCGAGGCCAGCCGAGGGCCAGCGACCAGCGCCCAGTGGACGGGTGTTCGCCTCGCAGGTGGAGGAGCCTTCTGCCCAGGAGGATGTCGTGGCAGGTATTGTGTTAATTAAAGGCATTCGATGTAGAGCTTTGTTTGATACTGGTGCATCGCATTCATTCATTGCTCGATCATTTGCTATTGCACATGGAATAGAAATTGTAGAAGCCACGCATGCAAGAACTGTACAAGTACCTGAACACACCTTTTGTGTACATCACGCATGTGTAGGTTGTCCAGTGAGGGTTGAAAACTGGATCATGCCAGCTGATTTGCTGGTGTTAAGTCGAATGAATGAGTATGACTTAATCCTAGGAATGGATTGGCTCTCGAAATATCATGCTACTATTGATTGTGAGAGCCGGATAGTGAGGTTTAAAGAACCCGGGCACAAAGAGTTTGTGTACCGTGGTTGCAAGAGTTCGCTCTTTGCGTCAATGGTGTCCACGTCGCAAGCAAGAAAGCTTATTGCTAGTGGATGCATCGCTTACTTAGCGACGGTAGTGGATGACCGAAAGGAAGTGTTGAGACTCAAGGACATTCCTGTGGTCCAAGAGTTCCCGGATGTATTTTCGGCGGAGTTACCCGGAATGCCACCAGACCGAAAAATAGAATTCGTGATTGATTTGCTCCCGGGTACGGCGCCGATTACTAAGGCCCCGTACAGGATGGCACCCCCGGAACTAAGGGAATTGAAAGCACAATTACAAGATTTGATGGACAAGGGTTTCGTAAAGCCAAGTGTGTCACCTTGGGGAGCCTCTGTTCTATTTGTGCAAAAAAAGGACGGTTCACTGCGGTTATGTGTGGATTACCGCGAGTTGAACAAAGTGACCGTCAAGAATAAGTACCCGTTACCCCGAATTGATGACTTGTTCGATCAGTTGCAAGGGTCTCGGGTGTATTCAAAGATTGATTTGCAATCCGGTTATCACCAATTGAAGATCAAACCGGAGGATGTGCATAAGACCGCGTTTAGGACGCGGTATGGACATTATGAATTCACGGTTATGCCTTTCGGGCTTACCAATGCCCCGGCAGCGTTCATGGATTTAATGAACCGTGTGTTCAAACCACTATTGGATCAATTTGTGGTTGTGTTCATAGATGATATTCTTGTCTACTCTCGGAGTGAAGAGGAACATAAATAGCACCTAAAGATTGTGCTTCAAGTTCTTCGAGAGAACAAATTGTTCGCCAAGTTGAAGAAGTGCGAATTTTGGATTCGTGAGGTCGCTTTCTTGGGTCATGTGATCTCCGCAGAAGGAGTATCGGTGGACTCTATGAAAGTTGAGGCAATCAAGGATTGGCCTCGTCCGACCAATGTCACGGAAGTGCGAAACTTTTTGGGTCTTGCGGGGTACTATCGGCGGTTCGTGGAGGGATTTTCAAAAATCTCCGGTCCACTAACGCGTCTTACCCGCAAGGGAGCCAAATATGTTTGGAGCGAGGAATGCGACCAAAGCTTTAAGGAGCTAAAGGAAAGGTTGACTTCGGCTCCGGTTCTCGCCTTGCCGATTGCGGGGGAGGGCTTTGTGGTGTATAGCGATGCATCACGGCGTGGTCTTGGGTGTGTGCTTATGCAAAGAGGACAAGTAATAGCATATGCCTCTCGACAGCTGAAGAGCTATGAGCAAAATTACCCCACCCACGACCTAGAGCTTGCGGCGGTGGTCTTCGTACTTAAGTTGTGGAGACACTATTTATACGGGAAATATTGTGAGGTTTACACGGATCATAAAAGCTTAAAGTACTTATTCACTCAAAAGGAGTTGAATTTGAGGCAGCGAAGATGGTTGGAGTTGATAAAGGATTACGACTTAACCATCTTGTACCACCCCGGTAGAGCCAATGTGGTGGCCGATGCGCTCAGTAGAAAATCCGTGGAGAACTTCGCAATTGAGATGACGGGACAAATACCGTTGATCAAAGAAATGGGCCGGTTTGACTTAGAAGTTGTGGCCCCGGGCGTCCCCGCTAGACTTATGAATCTCAATGTGTGGCCGACCTTGTTGGAGCAAATAAAAGAAAAGCAATCCGGCAATCCGGCGATCCGGAACTCCAAAAGGTGCGGAGTGCTATCGAGAGCGGGCGCGCCGGTGATTTTCATGTAGACTCAAAGGGCGCAATTCGATTCCAAAATCGATTGTGCGTGCCAAAAGTCGAGGATATTCGTGGGGAGATCTTGAAAGAAGCTCACACTTCTCCCTATGCGATTCACCCGGGCGGCACCAAAATGTACAAGGATCTTAAATTATATTATTGGTGACTGGGGATGAAACTTGATGTTGGACGCTTTGTGGCACAATGCTTAGTATGCCAACAGGTGAAGGCCGAGCGTCGCTTTTCGGCGGGAAAATTGCAAGGGTTGCCCATTCCAGTTTGGAAGTGGGAGAACATAGCAATGGACTTCGTTGTGGGCCTACCTCGATCGCAAGGTGGCCACGACGCGATTTGGGTGGTGGTGGATCGTTTGTCAAAGTCGGCACACTTTTTGCCAATCCACACCACTTGGTCGGGAGACAAGTTAGCACAAGTCTACCTGGACGAGATTATGCGGTTGCACGGGGTCCCGACCTCGATAGTTTCAGATCGAGATCCCCGTTTCACATCGCATTTTTGGAAAAGCTTGCAAGAAGCTTTGGGTACACGGCTCGATTTCAGTTCAGCATTTCATCCTCAAACTGACGGTCAATCGGAGAGGACAATTCAAATTTTGGAGGATATGCTGCGAGCGTGTGTGTTGGACTTCAATGGTGCATGGCCTACTCATTTGTCGATGGCTGAATTTGCTTACAATAATAGCTACCAATCTAGCATCGGTATGGCACCGTTTGAGGCCTTGTATGGAAGAAAATGCCGCTCTCCTATTCATTGGAGCGAAGTCGGCGAGAGAAGGGTCTTAGGACCGGATGTGTTGCGTGAAGCGGAGGAAAAGGTCCGCTTGGCACGCGAACGCTTATCGACGGCGCAATCTAGACAAAAGAGTTATGCGGATCGACGTCGACGAGATTTGGAATTCGCGGTAGGAGACCGCGTCTTCTTGAAAGTGTCACCCATGAGAGGGGTGAAACGATTTGGTGTTCGGGGTAAGTTGAGTCCCCGTTACATTGGACCTTATGAGGTTTTGGAGCGTGTGGGATCCGTGGCATATCGGCTAGCTTTGCCGCCGAAACTTGCGGGGATATATAATGTGTTCCATGTATCGACGCTCCGCAAGTACATGTATGATCCGGCGCACGTCCTCGAGTATGTGCCTATAGAGCTTCATGAGGATATGACTTATGAGGAATTCCCCTTGTGTATCATGGATCGCGAGGTGAAGAATTTGAGGAACCGTGAAATTCCTTATGTAAAGGTACAATGGACGAATCACGGTGAACACGAAGCTACGTGGGAATTGGAAAGCTCAATGAGGGAGCGGTTTCCTTACCTCTTCGCTGAGTCCAGCTGAGGTATGATTCAGTTTCGCGGCCGAAACTCTCTTTAAGGGGGGAGGAATGTAGTACACTGAATTTCAGTGCATCGTACCGAACTTCTACAAATTGTGGAGTTCCGGTGGAAAAATAGCATGAGAGGCTATATGTGAGGCTTCGGCCAAGTTTGGGACTTGTGTGAAGTGTTTTCGGCGCAAACGAGGTGCGAAAATGGACTTCGAAAAGTTAAAACTGCTGAACTTGTGAAGTCTGCACTGGATTCCGGTATGTGGATCTCCATACCGGTACTGAAGTGATTAGTACCGGTATGTGATGAGGTATACCGGAATGCCATGGTTGAAATAGAAAACGCAGCTCTCGGGTTTTGCGGAATTCTCCGGGGAATACCGGAACTGTCACCGTATACCGGTATGTGATGAGGTATACCGGAATGCGATGGTCGAAACAGTAAACCCAGCTCTCGGGTTCTGCGGAATCCTTCGAGGTATACCGGAACTAACACCCGTATACCGGTATGCACATGCACATACCGGTATACAGTGTTACGAAAATCCAGTTTTGGGCTGGTTGTTGTGTTGTTTGTGGAGAGGGGCAAAATGGTCTTTTCACATGTATTGGGGGTGTATGAAGGGCTGAGACCTTCTCCCCTTCTCATTGTCTTCCTCTCTACTTCTCCTCTCCGTCTCCTTCACTTTCTCTCTCTAGAGATCTCTCCAAAACTTGGAGAAAATGGTGGATTGATCTTGGAAAAGGCTTCCAAAGGAGAAAAAAAGCTTCTTGGTGCAAGAAGAAGCTTGGGGAACTCGTGATTAATGTTAGTTTCTCACGTTTTGGGTTTAAACCTTGGATTTAATCCTTTATTATGAGGTTTTTGGGAACCCTAGGCAATCTAAAACACAAAATGTGGAGATTGGCCAAGAAATTTTGTGGTTCTAAATGCATGCATGTGAAACCTAGGTTAAATGAGGGTTTTTGCCTTGGGAGGTTCTAAAAATATTTGGACCTTCGAGAATTGCAATTGAGGCATTGGAAATCATGTTAGAACACTTGATTTCGTGTATTGAGTTGAATTAAGGGTTCGTAACGAGTATCGAACCGTTTTCTTGTAGAAGCTTGGGTTGAAACACGAACTCAAGGCTTGGAGACTTAGGAGCTTGAAGAATACAAGAATTTGGAAGCTCTTGAGGTGGGTTTGTGTTTACCGAAGTGATTAGGTCACTTCCATGTCTAGGGTAAATATCCATTTAAAGATAAAATTGTATGTGTTGTGAATCCTAGAATTTGCATGTTGGCAAAGGTAAATCATGATAGGTAGAGCAATGAGCTCCTATTGCATGATATAGAATTCAAGTATAATTCAATTATCTATACTTGTTGCATGGTTGCATGTATGATTGGAACCTAGTGTTATTGAACATAGGTTGAGACATGTGAGAATAGAACCTAGTGTTATTGAACATAGGTTGGAACATGTGAGAATGGAACCTAGTGTCATTGAACATAGGTTGGAACATGTGAGAATGGAACCTAGTGTCATTGAACATAGGTTGGACATGAGATTGGAACCTAGAGTCATGGAACCTAGGTGGACAATGAGAAAGTAAACCTAGTATTATTGAACATAGGTGAGACTTAGTGACTTGAACCTAAGGTCATGAGACTTAGGTTGGCAAGTGTGAGATGTGAAAAACGGGATGTGCGACGATTTTGCTATCCCGGGTATGCGACGATTTCGCTACCATGCCATGAGTTGGCGGTGTTGAAACGGGATGTGCGACGATTTTGCTATCCAGGGTATGCGACGATTTCGCTACCATGCCATGTGATGGCGGTGTTGAAACGGGATGTGCGACGATTTTGCTATCCCGGGTATGCGACGATTTCGCTACCATGCCATGTGATGGCGGTGTTGAAATGGGATGTGCGACGAGGATGCTATCCCGGGTATGCGACGAGTTCGCTACCCATGCCATGTGATGGCAGTGTTGAGATGGGGTATGCGACGATTTTGCTATCCCGAGTATGCGACGAGTTCGCTACTCGAACTAGGTGGTAACGAGTTCACTCCTTGAATGTTGGAACCCTTATGGTGAGACGGCGATTCCGAAACCATAAGTAAATGACAAGTAATTGAACTTAGTCAATGTGAAATATAGGATAAACCTAGGAGAGAATGATAAGTTACATTTCATTTGGTTGCATCCTTTATATTTATTTACAAGCATGTAAATAAGTGTTGCATAGTTATTTGTGATCTAACTTATGCATATGGTGTTTCTTTGGACCTGGTGGGTCGAGCTTCTCTCTTGGGTGGCCTTACCCACTGGGAACTATGTTTATAGTTCTCACCCCACGTTTTTCAGGTCCTTCCGCGAGTGAGGCGGCGGAGCGAGGCAAGGGTTTGGCTCTCTAGATAGCGGCCCTTCCATTTTGGTGATACATAGAGTTGTACCCCTAGTCTTGGACTTTGATAGTATAGGGGTTTGCATTGATTGTATGCAACTTGTATATTCCATAGTTTTGGAACATGATGTATGAAATGGAAATGAAAGAAAAGAAAATTTTGGGCATGTATAAATGTGTAATGTGATGTAATAGAAGTAGAACTTCTTTACGTTGATGCTTTCCTTGTGCAACTCTTGTACTTCGTTCCTAGTTGGAACCTCGTGGATAAGCTTGTGTTGTGACGCCTTGGGCGGGTATAAGAGGCTCTATCCGTTCGGCGGGTCTGGGGCATGCACCCGTGCGGTTATCCTTTCCACCTAGTTGGTGTTAAAGGCCCGACGGGGCGTGACACATGCATCATTGGTGATTAATTCCTAAATGCTCCCGAACAATTGATCATCACGGGGACGGTGATTGATCTGGTAAGATTGGTGCACAGATCACTTCCGTTTTGGGTAGAGGACTCTTGAGTCAACAGTGTGGGGATACTGGAGCGAATGTGCTGGTGGTTGTTAGAGAACAAGGGTACCGAGCGTGACCAATGCGAGAAGTCACTTGGATGTCTACTCACTCGTCAGTGACTTACTCAATGCTGCAGTAGTGTGACTGGTCCTTTGACCTGCGGTGCCTCCGCTATTCACAATGAGGTTACTGTAGTTTGACTGTACATACACTTGGTCCCTAGCCATTCGGGTCCTTGCGGTGCATGTTGGATGCAGTAGGTTCGTTGTAGGAATAGGGTGTGTACCTATATGGAATCTATCTCCCTTGGTAGATAGGGGCGTTAGTCCTATGTGATTTATGAGACCGAGTTTAGAAGACCTTGGCCAAGGCAGAATAAATAGCGAAAAGGGTTTTCGATATTAGAAACTCGAGTCGAATAAATTTGACATATGACAGACGATGGGGTTTGACGAGTTATTCCATGACCTCCGTCTAGTCGGGACTCATGATAGAAGGACTATATCACTCGGTAACTGCACCAAGAGATTCAGTATTCCATTCTACTGGAATGCCACTACATGCTGCTAGGCGTCACTGGTGGATTGCGAGACTCATGAGAATTATCTGGATGATCGATAATACTCATTGGGCTGAGTTAGAATTATTCCGACCCACTGAAAGGAGTTTCAGTGATATTGTTGATGGTGATCATAATATATCTCACTATCAGATAGAATAGAACCTATAGGGTCACACACATATGAGGTTGTGACTGATCGGATAGCTAGATCGCGATTTTTGAATCGCTGGAGGACCTAATTGTCAATATACTGATAATTGGACTAATTTGTAATTATTACAAATTAGTGGTATTAAAGTGTAAATGTTATAAGAGAGGACTTACTAACAGTTAGTAAATTATGAGAGGACTTATGTGCAAATGTTGCATTATTAATTTGATATGTCAAATTAGGATTGAGTTCAAGTCGAATCAAATTAGTATTTGATTGGTTGAACAAATTAAGGAAAGGATAAAATCAAATCTTGATTTATTCTTATCCTTAATGATAATTATATAATTATAAAAAAGGATTGTATCTCTCTTTATGAGATATGGGAGTTTTTAGAAAATTCTAGCCGTCATCTCTCTCATCTTCTCTCTTCTTCTTCTAGCAAGAAAGACGTCCTTTGCAAGGGAGCTAGCACCTCGGTGAGGACATCAATTAGATCATCAACCTCGTGTGAATACCTATAGAGGCCGGACGCGTGTGCGGTTTCAAGAGAACCTAATTCCACGATCATCGGATTGCGGTGAAAAACTAACCGCGCAAAGGTGAAGATCAGATCTTCTTATCTCTTTAATCTTGAATAACATGAGGGATCCTAATTGCGTGTTTTTTAGATCGGATCTAAAAGTTTTTAAAAATCAAATTTGTTTGATTTTCTTTCCGCTGCGTTTTTACCGTACGCAAATTTTTCTAACAGACTTCGTGTGAGAGCCGAAGATTCGGTGGACGCTCGAGGTTTTGGGGCGTTGTTGCTGGGAGGAGTCGCAGTGTGATCGATTGGAGGAGTTCAATCGATCGGGGACCAACGAAGGCGATCTACTTCGGTCTAGGGTAAAGGTTGAGTCGAGGATTCGGTAAATCACCTTGTACTCTATTTTTCCTTAGTGGATTTTTCGTGTGATCGGTCCCATGGGTTTTTTACTCTTGGAGTTTTTCCACGTAAAAATTTTCGGTGTGTTGCTTTAATTTTTCGCACTTAAATTTTTATTGCATCGAGTTGGTTGTTTTATTGTTTACACTTATTTACCCCCCTCTAGGTGTTTGTTTATCTATTAGATTCTTGGGCTATCATAACTCACACTGTTGGCGCGAAATCATTATAGAAGCGGGCATCCAGAAGTTGTTTCAGGCACCCGAAATTGCTTAAACACGGTAACGAGCAGATTTTGAATTTTGGCTATAAATAAGGGCTTTGGTGCTTCAATTGGATAAACTGAGCTTGTAATAGTGTTTTTAACCCACTAACCCTCTCAAAAACTTTTATTATAAAAATTAGGCCCCTCAAATTTATATTTGTAAAAATAGACTCTGGGTAGACACATGGGCGCCGAGCTGGCGGAATTACGTAAAGGCGGTGAACCATTCACCGCCTATACTGAAGGCGGTGAATGGTTCACCGCCTTTAAGCATCCTGATAGTGTTTAAATGTGGTGAATTGGTGCTTATGCATAGTTGCTTAAATGCGGTGAACCATTCGCCGCATTTAAATGTGGTGAATGGTGCGCCGCATTTAAATGCGGTGAATGGTTCACCGCATTTAGTTGTTTATTTTTCCACAGCTACACCAACTTTTCAAACTTTTTTTACATTTTACAAAATTACAACTTTTTCAAGCATTTCAATCACAATAACAAGTATATAAATTCAACCATACCAACCTCAACTACACTTTAAGCACATAAAGTGAACTATACCAATGTCAACACACTTTAACATGAATAAATTAATATAATAATATAAAAATTACATGTATTAAAGATTAGAAATATCAAATATACGTGAAAATCCAAACAATCCTAACAAAATCAAGTCCTCCCATGCCACTCCATCGCCCTCGCCCTTGTCCCGTACCACGTCCACGTCCACGTCCGCGTCCTCTAGCCCGTCCTAGAATATGCACATCATGCTCCATCTCAGGATGTACGGGCTCAATGCCATACATCTGATCAATATGCTCGATGGCGGTGCCCTCGACAACCGGCTGTTAGAGGAAAAAAAATTTAAATTTTAAATTAAAAATATAGAAGGCAATAAAAGAAATGAGGAAGAACTAGCATTTGCCTTAGATGACCAACCATCAAAAAGGAAAAGAAATAAAAATATATTATTGCCTTATTTTCAAAATATTTTGAATCATTTTCCAAAATGAAGAGGTCCTAAAACCACTATAAATTGGACCATGAGATTCAAGGGAGGGAGTTTTTGGAAGATTTCAAAGAAAAGAGAAAAAAAAAGAGTATAAAAAAAAAGCAAAAAAAAAGCAAAAAAAAAAAAAGAAAGAGAGAGGCTGCCAGCAGGAGGGGCCCCCCTCCTCTCTCTCTGATTCGTACACAGAGAGAGGGAGTTGGGTCCCCTCTCTCACAAGCCAACAAAAAAAAAGAAAAAAAAGAAAGAGAGAAAAAAAGTTGAAGGTACGGTGGCAACGACGGTGGCGATCACGACGACTTCGACGACGGCGGCGCGCGAGGAGGCCTCTAGGCCTCTTCTTTCTTCTTCTCCGACGGCGACTTCGATGACGACAACAGCGTGCGAGGAGGCTTCATGGCCTCTTCTTTCTTCTTCTCCGACGACAACGGATTGGTGTATACGCGCAAACGGTATAGTAGTGATTCTTTTGTCGATTTGATCAACACGACCGTCTTCATGATAGGCTCGACCCGATCAAATCCGACATTGGATCATTACTACATCGTGTGTGCGTATTTACTAAACTTCCGTCTTCCCAACATCGACGAAAGATCTATACGAGCGTGCAAATTATGTGACGACAGATCTCCAACCGATTTGATTGTGCGGCCGTCTTCGTGATAGGCTCGACACGCTAAAATCTCTATAAAAAATAATAATAAAATAAAATAAATAAAATAAAATGAATAATCAAATACATATTTGATTTGGATCGCCGTCTTCGTGAAAGGCTAGATCCAATTTGACTCAAACCGTCGCCGTCTTCGTGATAGGCTTGACATGAGTTCCGTTCAATAAACCGGGTCGCCGTCTTCGTGATAGGCTTGACCCGAGTTCGATTAATTATACCGGGTTGTCGTCTTCGTGATAGGCTTGACCCGAGTTCGATTAATTAAACCGGGTCGCCATCTTCGTGTGTAGTACCCCTGGGGCCTAACTGACGGAATGACTGTAGCATCCTAGACTGTTCGACACTTCTGGAGAAGGTCGAGACAAGTCGGAGTCGTTTCGGCGCCAAATAGACGCGAAAACGGACTCGGAGCACCGAAGTAAGCCAAAACTAGAGTTTTGGACTTTTGGACTTTAGGGCGCCCGGAAGTCTTGTTTTGGGCGCCCAGATGTTGAGTGCTCTTCCTGAAACTGCTAAGTCATTTCGGATCCAGGTTGTGGGCGCCCGGAAAGTGGATCCGGAAATCCTACCTCGTGAGTATCGATCCGCTTGACACGTGTCGATTGGTTGGTGAAATCCGCCAGACCAGGTTAGGGCGCACCGGACCGCGGCGGAGAGTCCGATGTTCTGGGCTTGTGCTGGCTGAAGAACTGGGCGCCCACTTCTTGGGTTTCGGGCGCCCGAATGTGGATTTCCTGCTGAGAAACAGGTTAGGGCATTTCTGTTCTTGAGGCCCATTGCACCGAGATCCTTTGTCTATAAGAGTTGTGGACGACCTCCCCTGAGGCTTTTTCTCCCCTCTTCATGGTGAAACTCGGATCTTGCAAGGAAACCCTCTCTTCTCTCCCAAATTTCATCTTCCTCCATTGAAGACCTTGGATTCCTGCTGGAACTGCATCGTCGACCCGTGGTGTTCTGGCTCGTGTGCAGTGTGGGAGTGTCCAAATTCTTCGAAACTTGGTTTGTTGGATAGAGGACTCGCAGAGGAAGAAGTGGAATCCTTCCAATCGCGATTTGGACAGGTAAGTAAGCTACAGTTGATGTTTCACTGGACCCCTTGTGTTCTTGAGCTGAAACTTGGGTTTTTCCTTTGATCTTTTGGATCCAATCTCTTGGGAGCTGGAATTACGAAGTGAAGAGTGATCCTTCCACTTTCCTTGCTGGTTTGGAGGTTCTTCCCACCTGAATTGAGGATTCAAAGGTGAGTTCTAGCTCAGATTTTGAGTAATTGCTTAAGTGCTGAATTTTTGGGTCATTGATGGAATTTCTTGGATTTTTAGATCCAGATCTTTGTGAGGATCTTTGGAGAGGTTTTGGTTTGTTCCATCACTGTATTTGAGAGGTTTGTGACCCTTTTCCATGAGCTAGATTCGTTGGAATCCCTGAATTCTTGCTGTTTTTGAGATTTGCTTAAGTGCTGGAACTTCTGGATCCATGTGCAGGAGGGTCCAGAAGTGAATCCGGTTCAGTGTGTGGACCTTTTGGACATCGAGTCGAACTCCGATTTGGCTGAAATTTGGAGGGTGTATTCTTGAACCTCTGCTGGTGAGTTGAGCCAAATTTCACTGCATTTGGACTTAGGATTTGGATTTTATTGCATGTTGAGTACATGTGGGTTGTGCTGCCAGGCTGCAGTTCTGGGCTGATGTTCTGGGCGCCCAGAACAGTGAGCAGGTGGGTCCGAATCTCGAGGTTGCAGATTTGAGCTCGATTTCAGCCGGTGTTGTTTGGAGGCCTTCCACTCGACTCCTAGCCGTTGTTGGATAGCTTTCGAGGTGGGTTGATGTTACCGAAATCGCCGGATTTCCTCCTAAGTTGTAGAGAGTGCAGCATGCTGTTTTATTATCTGTTTAATCATGTTAGTAGCTCGAATTCATGAATTTGCATGTATTATTATGAAATCTGAATTTGGAGTATAAATTGATAATTTATAGACATGACTTTACATGCTGAACTGGGAATTGACTTAGGAGAAAACTTGCGAACATACAACCGTCACTTTTCGAACTATTATCAGATTTAGCTCTAGGAGCCGTTTCTGTTCTTGTATCACCGCTATTAATGCGAGGTGGATACTTAGTTCGTTGTAGGACGAGTTTACGCTTGTGCTGGGATGCCGAGCTTGTGTTTACAGCAGGGTTAGGCTGTTTTGTGTTTTCGGGTGCCGTCGGGGCTGACGGTGGACCAGATCCCCTTTCTAGTATTAGATTGTACTGAGGGTACGTGAGCCTTGGTTGTTAGACCGACTTGACCCATTTATAGTGACTTAGCCTGTATGAGCCTGATTGAGCTCGACAGAGACACGCTTGCATACTCGTTTGGGTAGCGCCCATGAGTGCCGCTCCGGAGCCTGGCTACTTGCGTTGATGTCGTCTTAGTCCCGGTGGGACTCTCGCTCTCCACCCAGTGCCTTTGAGGTAGCGTACGGTGTTGCTTAGACAGGCGGGACGGGCGTATTGCAGTCCCTGTGGATTGGGTCAGTGCTGGTTACCTATTGGTTGGGGATGCTTTTACTTTGAGAGTTGGCTGGACGAGCCCGTTTGGGCGGTTCCGTTAGATTGGGTCAGGGGTGACCTTTCACTTTGGTGATGCTTACTTGAGAGTTTGACTGGGATAGTGGTAGGGTAGTGGCATTCAGCTGTTGAGTTTATTCCAGCTTATCTTGTTGTTCTTTACCTACCAGCTATACTGTTAGTCTCGTAGACTTAGTGGGTGGACCGTTGAGGTCGGTAGTGGTACCCACTGAGGACTACTTCTTTTGATAGTAGTTCTCACACCCGTTGTTGCCACTTTTTCTTGCAGAGCCTTCGTCGGTTGCGGCTGCTGCTGCTCTTCCTTGTTCCTGCGGATCGAGGTAAGGGAGTCGCGAGCTAGATCCCTACATGTCCCTGTTGTTCCTAGAGGAGGACCCTACTGGAGATAGTTTCTTTTTGAGTTGTGCCATGTACATATACTGTGGACTTGTTCCTATTTTGGTTGTGATGAACCCGTTGTATTTTGGATCCTATATGTACAGGTGGCTTTTGTTGTTAGTATGTTTTATTTCAGCTCTATATATCTCTTGTAGTGGCTTGTATGTTTGTTTACAGGTTAGCTATCGCTTCGTATACATAGAGAAATCTATGTATACGGCGGATCTGTTGGCGAGCCCGGCGAAACGAGTAATCCGGGGCGTGACATCGTGATAGGCTTGACCCGAGTTCGATCATTAAACCGGGTCGCCGTCTTCGTGATAGGCTTGACCCGAATTCAATTAATTAAACCGGGTCGCCGTCTTCGTGATAGGCTAGATCCGGGTTCGGTTAATTAAACCGGGTCGCCGTCTTGGTGATAGGCTTGACCCGGGTTCGGTTCATTAAATCGGGTCGCCGTCTTCGTGATAGGCTTGACCCGAGTCTGGTTTATTTAACCGGGTCGACGTCTTCGTGATAGGCTTGACCCGAGTCCGGTTCATTAAATCGGGTCGCCGTCTTCGTGATAAGCTTGACCCAGGTTCGGTTCATTAAACCGGGTCGCCGTCTCTGTGATAGGCTTGACCCAAGTTCGGTTCATTTAATCGGGTTGTCGTCTTGGTGATAGGCTTGACCCGGGTTCGGTTCATTAAATCGTGTTGACGTCTTCTTGATAGGCTTGACCCGAGTCCGGTTCATTAAACCGGGTCGCCGTCTTCATGATAGGCTTGACCCGAGTCCGGTTCATTAAACCGGGTCGCCGTCTTCGTGATAGGCTTGACCCAGGTTCGGTTCATTAAACCGGGTCGCCGTCTTCGTGATAGGCTTGACCCGAGTCCGGTTCATTAAACTGGGTCGCCGTCTTCGTGATAGGCTTGACCCAGGTTCGATTCATTAAACCGGGTCGCCGTCTTCGGGATAGGCTTGACCCAAGTTCGGTTCATTTAATCGGGTCGCCGTCTTTGTGATAGGCTTGACCCCGGTTCGGTTCATTAAACCGGGTCGACGTCTTCGTGATAGGCTTGATCTGGGTTCGGTTCATTAAACCGGATCGCCGTCTTCGTGATCGGCTTGACCCGGGTCCGGTTCATTAAACCGGGTCGCCGTCTTCGTGATGGGCTTGACCCGGGTCCGGTTCATTAAACCGGGTCGCCGTCTTCGTGATGGGCTTGACCCGGGTCCGGTTCATTAAACCGACCTAGGCTTGACCCGAGTCCGGTTCATTAAGCCGGGTCGCCGTCCTCGTGATAGGCTTGACCCGGGATCGGTTCATTAAGCCGGGTCGCCGTCCTCGTGATAGGCTTGACCCTGGTCCGGTTCATTAAGCCGGGTCGCCGTCCTCGTGATAGGCTTGACCCGGGTCCGGTTCATTAAGCCGCGTGATAGGCTTGACCCGGGTCCGGTTCAGTTAAAGCAAATCGACTGCATAAATATTTGGTTTGAACCGAACCCAATATAATTTGAGTTCAATTTGAACTTAATAAAAAAGGGAGAAAATAAATAAGTTGGAGTCGAGTCTAAGCCAAACCGGTTTGGACACAAACTCAAATTGAACCAAACCCAAGTTGACAGCGGTTCACGCCGATGATGGATCAAAGATAAACCAAACCATGTTGGTGAACCAAATCTAAAATAATGAACCGAACTCCTAATGGTGAACCCAACCCAAGTATTAAACCACATACAAGATATTGAACCGAACCCGCAACCGTGAACCGAACCCAAGATGGTGCACGGAAGGTCGAATCCAAGGTGGTGAACCTTACCCACTACGCAGGATCAAAGATAAACCAAACCAAGTTGGTGAACCAAACCCAAAACGGTGAACTAAACCAACCTATAAACTGGTTCAACTCAAATCAAACTGAGTTTCAAAAGGTTTGAACCAAATCAAATAATGAGCCAGTTCGACCTAAACCGAACTACAAGCCAGTTCAGCCTAAACCGAACCATAAAGGATTCAACTTGAACCGAAGTGGTTTCAATCTGAACAGAAGCACCAGAGGTTCGAGCCGAGCCAAGTTGAACCGTGCTACGAGCCGGTTCACTTAAACCAAACCATAAAAGGATTCAACCTAAACCGAAGTGCTTTCAATCTGAACATAAGCACAGGAGGTTCGAGCCAAGTTGAACCGAACTATAAGCCGGTTTGACTTGAACCAAATCATAAAGGATTTAACTTGAATTGAAGCCGATTCAACCCGAATGGAACCACATGAGATCCGAGCCGAGTCGAGACATGAACTAGTTCAACTCGAACTGAACCACAGGAGGATTGAGTCAAGCCGAACCAAGCCATAAGCCGGGTTCAACTCAAACAGAAGCATTGGAGGTTCGAGCCGAGCCAAGTTGAACAAACTACAAGCCGGTTCAGCCTAAACCGAACCATAAAAGGATTCAACTTGAAGTGGTTTCAACCTGAACTAAATCACAGGAGGTCTGAGCCAAGTTGAACCGAACTACAAGCCGGTTCGACCTAAACCAAATCATGAAGGATTCAACTTGAACCGAAGTCGGTTCAACCCAAATAGAACTATAATAGTTCCAACTCGAGCAAAATCGAACTGCAAGCCAGCTCAACCTGAACTGAACAACAGGAGGTCCGAGCCAAGCCGAACCAAACTACAAGCCAGTTCAACCCGAACGGAACCATAGGAGGATCGAGCCAAATCGAACCAAGCATAAACCTGTTCAATCTAAATCGAACCTGGAGAGAGCAATAAGTCGGTCGACCCAAACCAAATGGGCGAACCACAAGAACTCAACCCGAATCAAACGCAGACCAGTCTCGAACCAAATCATAAAGGTTCGATCCGAACCAAACTGAAGTATAATAGGGTCCAAGTTGAGCCGAACCATAAGGGCTTGACCCAAATTAAATTCAAAGAGATCTCAAACTACATCATAAGGGTTCGAACTAAACCAAGTCTCAATGGGTCCTGAACCAAAGCACAACAGTTCGATTCAAACCAAATTCAGAAGGGACAAACCAAGTGAAAGCCTAAGGCGGCTCAGCCCAATTCAAATACAAAAGGTTCAAACCAACCTAAACAAAGTTCAGACCAAACTTCAGGGGATGAACCAAATCAAGTAAACCGGCTCCGCCCGAATTGAAGCAGATCAAGGGGTCAAACCGAGCTGAATCAACTGAGTCAACTTAATTCACTCACAATCCAAAATACAAATGACCGTCAAGTCGTTAAACTGAACAAATGACCGTCAAGCCGTTAAACTGAATAAATGACCGTCAAGTCATTAAACTGAACAAATGACCGCCAAGTCGTTAAACTGAGCAAATCAATCAAACTCATTTTGATTTGACCGTCAAGTCATTAAACTGAGCAAATCAATCAAACTCATTTTGATTTGACCGCCAAGTCGTTAAACTGAGCAAATCAAATGAACCACAACTCAAACCGACCGC
Source organism: Puya raimondii (assembly GCA_016920855.1). Taxonomy (NCBI): domain Eukaryota; kingdom Viridiplantae; phylum Streptophyta; class Magnoliopsida; order Poales; family Bromeliaceae; genus Puya; species Puya raimondii. Next base: position 65,887,894 of record JABWPP010000049.1, read on the forward strand.
CACGTCGCTAAACTGAGCACCACAACTTCAAACCGACCGTCATGTCGTTAAACTGTGTACCTCAACTTAAACTGACCGTTATGTCACTAAACTGAACAACTCATGACCGTCAAGTTGTTAAACTGAACAAATGACCGCCAAGTCGTTAAACTGAGCAAATCAATCAAACTTATTTTGATTTGACCGTCAAGTCGTTAAACTGAACAAATCAATCCAACTCATTTTGATTTGACCGCCAAGTCGTTAAACTGAGCAAATCAAATGAACCTCAACTTCAACCGACCGTCATGTCACTAAACTGAACAACTCATGACCGTCAAGTCGTTAAACTGAACAAATAACCGCCAAGTCGTTAAACTGAGCAAATCAAACTCATTTTGATTTGACCGTCAAGTCGTTAAACTAAACAAATCAATCAAACTCATTTTGATTTGATAACCAAGTCGTTAAACTGAGCAAATCAAATGAACCGCAACTTCAAACCGACCGCCATGTTGTTAAACTGAGCACCTCAACTTCAAACCGACCGTCATGTCACTAAACTGAACAACTCCACTTCAAACCGATCGCCATGTCGCTAAACTGAGCACCTCAACTTCAAGCCAACCATCATATCACTAAACTGAACAACTGAACTTCAAATCAGCCGCCATCTCGTTAAACTGAGCTACTCAACTTCCAATCGACTGCCATGTCAGTAAACTGAGCACCACAACTCAAACCGACCGCCATGTCCTTAAACTGAGTACCCTAATTTCAAACTAACTGCCATGTCGTCAAACTGAGCATGTCAACTTCAACCCGATCGCCATGTCATCAAACTGAGCATCTCAACTGCAATCGACCATCAAGTCGCTAAACTGAGCAAATTAAATTCAAATCAAATTGACCACCAAGTCTCGAAACTGAGCAAATCAAATTCAAATCAAATTGACCGCCAAGTCACTAAACTGAGCAAATCGAACTCGAAATCGACCGCCAAGTCGCTAAACTGAGTAAATCAAGTTTAAATCAATTGACCGCCAAGTCGTTAAACCGAGCAACCCAATTTTGAACAACCGCCAAGTCCATAAACTGAGCATTTCACTCATGTACAGTGGGGGTATGCCCCTGCTTGAGCCGTGTACTTGAAAACTATATAAATAAAAGTTCATATTTATACTATGGTCTCTTTCTATCATCAACATTAAATTCGGTCTCTTAATCGAGGGTTCCTTAACACTGCAAGTGTGGGGTAATTAACAGCAGATTCTTGAGTCTACTGGACGCCATGAACCAACAAATCTGATTTCAAATTAAAATTTAAACAAATCTAATATGTACTATGAATGACCACTCGCCGGAGATAGACCTGTGGCGTGGCCGGTTCGTTCGCGGCAGACAAAATGGCACGCCCGGTGGGACATAGTTTCACCCTCCATCTTTGAGACCAAATCTAATAATGTTGATAAGAGACCTATGTATAAATGTTCGGCTGAAGCTATTGGTTCATCCAAGAGGAGCAATGGCATCCAACAACACCACCACCTCTATCTCCGTAGAGATCAAGGCAAGGCATGTCGGCCCTCCAATTTGGCACCACCACAAAGGACGTTCCTTGTGACACCCCAGGAAGTCCTATATAAAAGATATAATAGGGCTAACCTCTCAACCCGGCTTAAGCATTTTGGGTGGTGGCTAGGCCCAAGAGGTTGAGAGAGTTGAGCGTGCTAGGATGGGAGTAGTCCTAGGATGGGTGACCCCCTGGGAAGTCCGGGGCGTCACAGTTGGTATCAGAGCCAATTACCAGCCGGAAGTGTGAGATGAGTCTCGGCTGAGCCAGGTGTAGTTATGGGTAGAGCATGGCTCCCCAGGGTTTATGGGTAGAGCGTGGCTCCCCCGGTTTAGGCTAGCGAGATGAGTCTCACACCGCCTGGTACTTGTGAGTCGGAGCCTGACGTGGACGTCAGGGCTTAAAGGGGGGGAGATTGTGACACCCCAGGAAGTCCTATATAAAAGATATAATAGGGCTAACCTCTCAACCCGGCTTAAGCATTTTGGGTGGTGGCTAGGCCCAAGAGGTTGAGAGAGTTGAGCGTGCTAGGACTGGAGTAGTCCTAGGATGGGTGACCCCCTGGGAAGTCCGGGGCGTCACATTCCTGGTTACCATCATGTCCTGGCCTACAGCTCAAGTCATCAGGGGGCAAGACAATCCCTACTGACAATGGTGGTCTTCCTCCTCCCAACGTCGCATCTTGGCTATTCGTCGAGGGTAATCAATTCTCCATCTTTTTGGAGATATTAGTTCATTCTTTTTTCCATTTGGTAACATCACGGAGAATATTCTGATCACTGGCTTACCACTCAAGTCGTCAGGGGGCAAAATAACTTCCACGAGCAATTGTGGTCCTTTATCTTCTGATCCGATAAAGGAACCACAATATCATCAATCCCAAAACATCTGCACCCCACGATTGCGCCCTAGCTATTCGTCATGTGGGGAACAAACAGAATGGGGGCAATCAACCCTCCTTTCTCTTGGAGGCATATATCCATTCTCGCCCCGGGGGGCATCATTTTGCTCTCATTGCAATGTATTACCTTTCTAGATGGAATGAAGTTGATCTCTTGAGAAGAATCAAAGCGGTTGATATCATAAAGTTCAGTACAGGATGAGCACATTCGCTTCGTATTTTCAGTCCATGACCATGAGGCTCATAGACTAGACATTTTAAAAAAAAAGAAAGAAGAAAGAGCAAAAGAAAAATTCCAAAAAAAATAATAAAGCAAAAAAAAAGAAGCAAAAAAAAGCAAAAAAAAGAAAATAATAATAATAAAAAGAAAAGCAAAAAAAAGAGCAAAAAAATTTTTGGCTGTGATAAAATCTCACAGGCAAAAATGGAATCCCCATTGTGAGAAAATCTATTTAAGGCTCACAGGCAAAAGTTAGGGGAATGCTTTTGGCGAAAACCCTCGCAGGCGCCAGTTGCCATAGTATTGATGATAGAGTGCTAATTCCTCCCTTGGGTTATGCGATAACTCCGACACATCGGGTTGCTTCCGAAGAATCTATCTCTCAAAATCCATTCCATCGATTGAATGATAACTCGCTCCTATTTCAGTTATGCATGGCAACGACGACACATCAGGTTGCTTCAGGATGCAAAATATAAAAAAATGCTTATGAAGGGATGTCAAAAAAAAAAATCAATATGTCATCTTAGAGGGCCCTGCCTAACTGCATGAAGATACCCCTTTCCCCCCCATCCCGTTTCGAGGACATGCATATATGTCATACCAAAAAGTTTTGGAGGACTTTGCCTAGCTGCACTTGAAGATTTTTTCGTTCCCTCCCATTCCGTTTTGAATAGGGAGCTCTTACGGGGATTTGCCTAACAACATATAAAGATGCTCGTATCCCAACAATATCATGTTGAAGATCTATAGATGAAAGTCCAGAAGAAGTTGTCCTATAAATTATAGAGCTTGTTATTCTCTTGATTCAACTCATACTTCATCAAAAGAATAATCCTGGATGAAGAAATAAAGCTCTAGGGTGCTCTTTCATCAAAAGGTATACAATTATGTCAACTTGCCAACATGATCCAGGTCCGAAAAAAAGAACTTAAAGAAATGTTGGACTCTTGTCAAGTGCAATTTTTTGATACCCAATCTAGCAAGGGTGTCATGACGAACACCTATGGGCAAATCATATGAATTTGAGTTGGTCCTATAACGAGCCGGCGGAGTTATGGTATCACGAATATGGCCTTACCCTTATTGTGTTCGATTAATGGACAAGTATGATACTCATCATGGCAGATAGAAAGACAGTGGGTCATTCATATATGACAAACAATGGGATGAGGTTGTTATCAAACTCCTCAAGGTTTCCTTGGAGTGAACTTCTCGCACATGAGAATAAGAATGTCTCCTACAATTTTGATATTCAAAAAAAGAATATCAGTCATATCATATGGAAGTGAACAATATTGGTCTCAAAATACCGGGCCTATACTAAACTTTAAAGCACTCTTGAGTGGAGTTCACACTCGCCACTGAAGGCAATGCCTTCTCAAGAGAAATCAACTGAGCAGAACTACCCCTAGATTGTTGGGCCACACCACCCTTTCCCCCAAAAAAAGCATAAATTTATGAGATTGCACCTTTTTCCTGCTCGCATAGCTCTCGCAGAAAAAAGGTTGGGAGCACTTTGTTTGAGAAAAAAAATTTAAATTTCAAATTGAAAATATAAAAGGCAATAAAAGAAATGAGGAAGGATTAGCATTTGCCTTAAATGACCAACCATCAAAAAGGAAAAGAAATAAAAATATATTATTGCCTTATTTTCAAAATATTTTGAATCATTTTCCAAAATGAAGAAAAAATCCTAAAACCACTATAAATTGGACCATGAGATTCAAGGGAGGGAGTTTTTGGAAGATTTCAAGAAAAAGAGAAAAAAAAAGCAAAAAAAAAAAAAAAAAGAGGCTGCCAGCAGGAGGGCCCCCCCTCCTCTCTCTCTGATTCGTACACAGAGAGAGGGAGTTGGGGTCCCCTCTCTGATAGGCCAACCAAAAACATTAAAAAAAAAAAAGAAAGAGAGAAAAAAAAGTTGAAGGTACGGTGGCGACGACGGTGGAGATCACGACGACTTCGACGACGGCGGCGTGCGAGGAGGCCTCTTGGCCTCTTCTTTCTTCTTCTCCAACGACCACTTCGACGACAACAACAGCATGCGAGGAGGCTTCATGGCCTCTTCTTTCTTCTTCTCCGGCGACAACGGATTGGTGTATACGCGCAAACGGTATAGTAGTGATTCTTTTGTCAGTTTGATCAACACGACCGTCTTCGTGATAGGCTCGACCCGATCAAATCCGACATTGGATCATTACTATATCGTGCATGCGTATTCACTAAACTTCTGTCTTCCCAACATCGACGAAAGATCTATATGAGCGTGCAAATTATGTGACGACGGATCTCCAACCGATTTGATTGTGTGGCCGTCTTCGTGATAGGCTCGACACGCTCAAATCTCTATAAAAAAAATAATAAAATAAAATAAAATAAATAAAATGAATAATCAAATACATATTTGATTTGGATCGCTGTCTTCGTGATAGGCTAGATCAATTTTGACTCAAACCGGGTCGTCGTCTTCGTGATAGGCTTGACCCGAGTTTCATTCAATAAATTAGGTCGTCGTCTTTGTGATAGGCTTGACCCGAGTTCGATTAATTAAACTGGGCCGCCGTCTTCGTGATAGGCTTGACCCGAGTTCGATTAATTAAACTGGGTCGCCGTCTTCGTGATAGGCTTGACCCGAGTTCGATCATTAAACAGGGTCGCCGTCTTCGTGATAGGCTTGACCCGAGTTCGATTAATTAAATTGGGTCGCCATCTTCGTGATAGGCTAGATTTGGGTTCGATTAATTAAACCGGGTCGCCGTCTTCGTGATAGGCTTGACCCGGATTCGGTTCATTAAATCAGATCGTCGTCTTCGTCATAGGCTTGACCCGAGTCCAGTTCATTAAACCGGGTCGCCGTCTTTGTGATCCCGAGTCCGGTTCATTAAACCGGGTCGCCGTCTTCGTGATAGGCTTGACCCAGGTTCGGTTCATTTAACCAGGTCGCCGTCTTCATGATAGGCTTGACCCGGGTTCGGTTCATTAAATCGGGTCGCCGTCTTCGTGATAGGCTTGACCCGAGTCCGGTTCCTTATACCGGGTCGTCGTCTTCGTGATAGGCTTGACCCGAGTCCGGTTCGTTAAAACGGGTCGCCGTCTTCGTGATAGGCTTGACCCAGGTTTGGTTCATTAAACCGGGTCGCCGTCTTCGTGATAGGCCTGACCCGAATTCGGTTCATTTATTTGGGTCGTAAACCAGGTCGCCGTCTTCGTGATAGGCTTGACCCGGGTTCGGTTCATTAAACCGGGTCGCTGTCTTCGTGATAGGCTTGACCCGGGTCCGGTTCATTAAACCGGGTCGCCGTCTTCGTTATAGGCTTGACCCGGATCCGGTTCATTAAACCGGGTCGCCGACTTCGTGATAGGCTTGACCCAGGTCCGGTTCATTAACCCGGGTCGCCGTCTTCATGATAGGCTTGACCCGGGTCCGGTTCATTAAGCCGGCTCGCCGTCCTCGTGATAGGCTTGACCCGTGTCCGGTTCATTAAGTCGGGTCGCCATCCTCGTGATAGGCTTGACCCGGGTCCGGTTCATTAAGCCGGGTCGCCGTTTTCGTGATAGGCTTGACCCGGGTCCGATGCATTAACCCAGGTCGCCGTCTTCGGGATAGGCTTGACCCGGGTCCGGTTCATTAAGCCGGGTCGCCGTCCTCGTGATAGGCTTGACCCGGATCCGGTTCATTAAGTCGGGTCGCCGTCCTCGTGATAGGCTTGACCCGGATTCAGTTCATTAAGCCGAGTCGCCGTCCTCGTGATAGGCTTGACTCGAGTCTGGTTCAGTTAAACGAAATCGAATAAATAAATATTTGGTTTGAACCGAACCCAATATAATTTGAGTTCAATTTGAACTTAATAAAAAAGGGAGAAAATAAATAAGTTGGAGTCGAGTCTAAGCCAAACCGGTTTGGACACAAACTCAAATTGAACCAAACCAAAGTTGACGGCGGTTCACGCCGATGTTGGATCAAAGATAAACCAAACCATGTTGGTGAACCAAATCTAAAATAATGAACCGAACTCCTAATGGTGAACCCAGCCCAAGTATTAAACCACATACAAGAAATTGAACCGAACCCGCAACCGTGAACCGAACCCAAGATGGTGCACTAAAGGTCGAATCCAAGGCGGTGAACCTTACCCACTACGCTGGATCAAAGATAAACCAAACCAAGTTGGTGAACCAAACCCAAAATGGTGAACTAAACCAACCAAACCAAGTTGGTGAACCAACCCAAAACGGTGAACTAAACGGTGAACTGAACCAAACCCGCAACCGTCAAACCGAGCTGAATCGGCTGAGTCAACTTAATCGACTCACAATCCAAAATACAAATGACCGTCAAGTCGTTAAACTAAACAAATGACCGTCAAGTCATTAAACTGAATAAATGACCATCAAGTCGTTAAACTGAACAAATGACCGCCAAGTCGTTAAACTGAGCAAATCAATCAAACTCATTTTGATTTGACCGTCAAGTCGTTAAACTGAACAAATCAATCAAACTCATTTTAATTTGACCGCCAAGTCGTTAAACTGAGCAAATCAAATGAACCTCAACTTTAACCGACCGTCATGTCACTAAACTGAACAACTCATGACCATCAAGTCATTAAACTGAACAAATGACCGCCAAGTCGTTAAACTGAGCAAATCAATCAAACTCATTTTGATTTGACCGTCAAGTCGTTAAACTGAACAAATCAATCAAACTCATTTTGGTTTGACCGCCAAGTCGTTAAACTGAGCAAATCAAATGAACCTCAACTTCAAACCGACCGCCATGTTGTTAAACTAAGCACCTCAACTTCAAACCGACCGTCATGTCACTAAACTGAACAACTCCACTTCAAACCGACCGCCATGTCGCTAAACTGAGCACCTCAACTTCAAGCCGACCATCATATCACTAAACTAAATAACTGAACTTCAAATCGACCGCCATGTCGTTAAACTACGCTACTCAACTTCCAATCGACTGCCATGTCGGTAAACTGAGCAACACAACTCAAACCGACCGACATGTCCTTAAACTGAGTACCCCAATTTCAAACTAACTGCCATGTCGTCAAACTGAGCATGTCAACTTCAACCCAACCGCCATGTCATCAAACTGAGCATCTCAACTTCAATCGACCATCAAGTCGCTAAACTGAGCAAATTAAATTCAAATCAAATTGACCACCAAGTCCCTAAACTGAGCAAATCAAATTCAAATCAAATCGACCGCCAAGTCACTAAACTAAGCAAATCGAACTCGAAATCGACCGCCAAGTCGCTAAACTGAGTAAATCAAGTTTAAATCAATTGACCGCCAAGTCGTTAAACCGAGCAACCCAATTTTGAACAACCGCCAAGTCCATAAACTGAGCATTTCATTAATGTACAGTGGGGGTATGCCCCTGCTTGAGCAGTGTACTTGAAAACTATATAAATAAAAGTTCATATTTATACTATGGTCTCTTTCTATCATCAACATTAAATTCGGTCTCTTAATCGAGGGTTCCTTAACACTGCAAGTGTGGGGTAATTAACAGCAGATTCTTGAGTCTGCTGGACGCCATGAACCAACAAACCTGATTTCAAATTAAAATTTAAACAAATCTAATCTGTACCATGAATGACCACTCGCAGGAGAGAAGCCTACGGCGGGGCCGGTTCGTTCGCGGCAGACACCGGCTCCGTCCCTTGCATGACAACGGCCGATGGTAGTATCCTCTCTTGCGTCTCAACTATAGGCTCGGTAGCAATATGATCCTGCCGTCGTCGCCTAAGTCGATATATAATATCAACCCGACGAACCTCCGATGTGGATGGAATGTCATATGGAGGGATAGGCGCGTAAGGAATATCAAACTAGTGTACCTCTGATGTAGATAGAATATCAAATGGAGAGATAGATGTCGACGTTGAGGGAACGATGCCGACGGGATATCAAAATAAACTTCTGATGTTGAGGGGACGTCTGATGGATGAATCGGGCCGGACGTGGATGGAAAATCATATGCAGGCGTGGAGGTGGAAGGAATATCACTGTGATCATCAAAAGACGGAGAAGGACTATCTGGATGCCCTGTCATTAGTAATGTCGGAAGTCTCTCTAACACACTCTTGAGGTCTCACCTCACATGTGCTAGAGCCTCCATCATTCTAAACGGCTCCGAAGGATCATCCATCAAATGTCCAATACTTCTAACAGCATGCCGCATAGCATCCACCTATATAAAAATACATGTTTATATATAATGAATACCCTTATATTAAAATAAATAATAAATAATATTATTTTACTAATGTTCGCTCGACATGCCCACACGGCAGAAAAGAGAGTGGAGGTCGCTATACAGGACGAGAAATCCACCTCCTTATAATTTTCCAGTACCGCTGCATATACACGGAGGTGGCTCGTACTGGATCTGGATCAACAAAAGGACTTTGCTCTGCAATATGCTCCAAACGATCTGCCCATTGCTGAATATATGGAGCATAAAAAGCTGCCCAGTCCTCGCCTGATCTACCCTGTGATGTGATCCTCTACACAACCTCCACGGGCTCTGGTGTATGCTGCAGTAACCCAAACTGGCGCAGAACTCTATTAGGTACATGTAGCTCTACTCAAAAAGCAGGAATACCATGCAAAAGCCAGGAATATCAAGCAAGTCCTCAAACGCCAGACTGCAGAGCCCTCAACACAAAAAGCAGGAATACCATGCAAAATATTTTTCGTGTAAGGCATCCACGTAACCTGTACAAGTATATAAAATAGAATAAATGTAAAATTTTAAAATGTATGTATGCATATTTAATTCAAGAAACCTGTACGTACTTGCGACTCCCTCTGCTGATCTAGCTCATCGCGATAAAACTCAATGTTAGTCGCCCTGACATTTTCATGAAATCTTAATCCTGTGTTCCACCTGCAAGAAGTGATCGGTAACATATTTTATCACACTATCGACATCGATAAAATAAGTCATTGTACAAATATCATATCATATTTAAACACGTAACATATTGACAACCCAGTAAACAATCATGAAGATCCGATGGAGCTCCAACTCTATCGGGACGTCCAATATGTATATGGTCCCACGCCCAGATCTAAAAACAAAAAATAGATAATTAAAAAACTAGTAAAAGAAACTAAGTTAACTTGTGATAACTAATGATTTTACCTGTAATTGTGTACCAAAAGTACAGCACTCGGCCTTTCCCTTCATAGAGGCATTCCCTAATGCTCGATAGAGGTGGGCCAAGGTAGCTACGCCCCAAGTTAGACCTCTGCAGAAGTTAAAGTCTTCAAGTATGGTAGCCACTTGAGGTGAACTCGATATCCGGTAGGGTTCGGAAATAAACTGCATCCAATCTGAAACAAAATGTACGCTTGTGCAGCTACTGCAACCACGGCTAGTGGAGCATCCAAAGGGACATAGTGGAAATGCTAAAACAACCAGTCCAAGCAGATCTGACAGGCGACGATATCATCTGACTGTTAGCATGTCCCGACAGGCTCCCCAGAGACTCGAAGTCCAGCTATAACGGCCACGTCACGCAGCATAACCGTCATCTCTCCGTGACGTAGGTGGAATCTCTGCATCTCGCACCTCCAACGCTCCGTCAACGCCCCTAACAAAGCTTGATCAAGCTATACTCGTTTGAGTCGGGAGACATAAAAAAAAATCAGCATGACGTAAGTGATCTGCCACTCCCGAATGCTCGACCGTCCATGTGTTCAGTTTACGGCCATGCTCTGTAAACTGAACTGTGCGTGCCCCTATATAATTTATTCACCTTATAAATTAGTATATAATTTAGTATTTAAATTATGAACTTAACTGTGTATGCATAACTTAACATATCTCTACTCCCAAGAAGCTCGAACGATGCCTGGCCTGGTTTGATAGAACTGATGGATCAACTGGCCCAGGATCCTCGCGAGGCCCGGGATCCTCGTGAGGCCCGTGATCATTCATCTACCAAATAAAGTATACAAATTAGTGACCATTAATTTAAATGTTAAAAGATAAATCTAAAAATAAAGACACTATAGGTAGTCAAACATAAGTTAAAAAAGCTAAAGCTCTACATCTACGACCTTCATTTGTTCTATCTTGATTACTTGGACATGTGGTCCTATAATGTCCCTGTTGTTTACAGATAGTGCATGTGGTTCTTCGCATCTCTTCTCTCTCATCCATGGCATTTCGAATACGAATTGATCTTGGATGGCCTTTCTTTCTCCTGATAGGTGGGGGCGCTAGCGGTGGTCCTTTGAGTCGTGGCCAGATTTTTTTGTCAGGAACGGTGAAATTGTGGGGCATAAGCACCACGATAATACTCACATGTATACCATTCAGAACATAGACTATAGTAATTGGTGTCCATTTGACCATTACTGCATACTGCTAAAAGATGTGAGCATGGTAACTTAGTGAGCTCAAACTCTCGGAATGAACAAGTCGAGCTTCTCCCATCAAGAGCCATCTCATATTGTGAATTTTCGGTATTAACTTGAAATTCGTTTACTCCAAAGCGATGCACATGGTGTCCTCTTGCGATTACCATAGAACTCCCAACTAGTGCCTCCTGTTTTGGTGTCAATACTGTAGAGTATGTCTCACCCTTTTCATGACACTTTATAAAGGAGTTGTTCACCTTATAAAATATAATGGCCACAAATGCCGTGATAGGCAAAGCACAAACACCTTTAAGCACTCCATTTAAACTCTCTGACCGATTTGTCGTCATCGCCCCAAAACGCTGGCCTCCATCAAATGCCCTCGCCCAATATTTCCTTTCTCCTTGGAGCTCGTGCACCCAAAGCCAAGCTGTCGGATCGAGATCTTTTAACTGATCCTTATGCTCATAATATTTTCTTGCAATTGCGGCACATCTTATGCCTGTATAATATTTATTGAGCACATTTTTATTTTTAGAACCGGCTTTCTTCATGTTAGCCTTCATATGGCGAAGGCACCAATGGTCAGCATGTCCCTCGCTTCTCGAAAACTCCTCAGCAACAATCTCCTTTAAACCAAGAAAGCGATCTGAAATAAGGCAAATAGATCGATCACGTGTAACCAAGACCTTTAGATGTCGTAAAAACCAATACCAACTGGCCGCATTCTCTCCCTCACATATAGCAAAAGCCAACGGGTATAACCTATTATTTGCATCTACAGCAGTCGCAATCAACGCATGCCCTTGATACTTTTCAGACATATGAGTTTCATCAATACTCAGCAATGGTCTACAATAACGGAACCTGGTAATTGATAGCCCGAACACCCAAAATACTCATCCAAACTGCCTAACGCCATTTGGCATGATTTTGGAATCAAGACGCCATTGAGTTCCAGGGTTCACGCGCTGTAGTACAGATAGAAAGCGATCATGATCGGTGTACGATTCCTCCCAACCACCATAAATGATTTATAGTGCTTTACTTCTAGCCTGCCACGCTTTGAATATGGCATGTCAATATGCAATTCAGTGCATACCTTTTCTTTTATTTCTGCCAGCATCAAAGTAAGCTTTACCCTCAATGATGGGAGAATGTGTCGACATATAAGAGATGAAGTACAATTTCGATGTACAGTGTTAAGCACCGAAACTAAACATGTATGTTGCCCGGCATATATTTTGACACTAAAATAACTCATATCCTTTGGTACCGAAGCATGTAATCTCTAAAAGGACACGAATCTACCATGCATTTCGCTGTATAAGCTTTTGTCGTCGATTTTATTACTTCATTTACACGTTGTGAGCAATATGTCATTCCTCAAGAGCGGGCAATAAACTTGATTTATCAGAAAATACCCGACCAACCCATGAGCCATCAACGCTAGGAGGGCACTGTTCAATCTGCGGATGATCAAACTCAGCGTTATCGACCACATACTTGTTTATCCAATCGTCATCCTCTACAAACTGCTCTGGATGATTTATGAACTTTGTACCTTCATCTGGATCATCTACATATTCATTATTGATCAGTGTATATGATATCTATAAGGACCCCCAGTCCGCCATCATGATCCGCATCACAGTGGTGACCTTCCGCCACGACATCATTATTTAAGACCAAATTCGAAGGTTCATGTTCAACACCCTCCTGGTCAGTAGCGTAACCGTCTTCAGTTACTTCCTATTGCACCTCAGCTTGATTTTGTATCCCCTCATACTCAGTACCCAATGAATAGGATCCAAAGTCATGCACATCGTGAGATGTACGAAATCTATAATTTTTTCATAATTAATCACTAGCTAACGAAATAAACAAATTTACTTAGTACAAAATCTACAGTTTTAGCAAATTTGAATTCATAAAGTCTATTTATGCGCCGAGTTTGCGCCGAAAACACTCGTATACTCCTCGAACCTAGCTGGGACAACACGAATAGCTGCCCAATCTACTCTTTACTAGAACTCCGCTATTTGTAGAAGTTTAGTGCATTATAATAAAGGCATGATAGTTATCTATTATTTCCATTCTATTTTTGCTCTGTTACTTATTTACTATTTTTGCCTTTAGTAGATTTAGTGGTGTAGGTTGTCGTTGTCATGAACGGTACCCACTAGGCACTATTGTTCAGTAGTTCTCACACCTTCTCTTTATTATTTTTCTATTTCAGAGCCCTCAGTACCTGCTTCTGACCAAGATAAAAGGATCGCGAGATAGATTACATCACCTACAAAAGTTGCATGAGCTAGAGGACCCCAGCTAGAGATATTGTGTAGCAGACTGTATATGTAGAACTAGCGAGGCCACTGGAGTATTGTATATTTTTTATTTTATTTTGAGTTGTAAGGTTGGTGGTTATTGTATGTACAGTGCTTGCTATAACTTTACAGTGTTTTTTATATAAACTCTTATGCTTGCTAGTTGTAGACTTCTGTGCTTGTTTGAGACAGGTTGTTGTTGACGCTTCGTGTGTAAGGGGACGTCCTCGTGCATTTTTAGTATATTTTATATAAACTCTTATGCTTGCTAGTTGTAGACTTCTGTGCTTGTTTGAGACAGGTTGTTGTTGACGCTTCGTGTGTAAGGGGACGTCCTCGTGCATTTTTAGTATACTCGGGGGCTTCTATTGTGGCCTAGGGTGTGACATCCTCGCTTCGAAAGAGAAGGTTTTACAGAATTGCTCCATTCGTTAGTCAAGGTGTTGTAGAACAACCACGAGGAGCGGGAGGCTACTTGCGAGCTCGATGCGAAAGCATTTTTCCTACTTTTTTGGGGAGTTCCACTTGAGGTATAAGTTTTAGGTTTCGCAGATGAAAGTCTTTTCAAGGGAGGAGAAAATGTAAGGTACTGAAACTCAGTATAGTGCACAGAACTTTGGCCAAATTGGCAAAGTGCAGATTAAAGTCATACTAGACATGATTAAAATGGATTTGAAGAATCTTAGGCTGAGTTTGGAACGAGTTGGAATCAATTCAGATCAAAATGGACTTCGAAAGAAATAGAAATCTGTGTTTCAAATTTTTTAGACGCCCGAAAAAGCTTTTCAGGTGCCAAAGCCTTTCGGATTGTCCGGTTAGCGCTCGGATCAAGCAAATGCCCTACCCTATAGCAAGTAACATAGAGGAATTAACATTCAAGCGTCCGAATGGTATTGCGGGAGTCTGAAACACCTTCTAGACTGCTCCTGCGAGCGTCCAAACTCCGTTTCAAACGCTCAACCCAAGAGGAGGGGTACCTCGGTTTGTTAATTAATCGGGTACTCGGTTTGCCCTTTGGGTGTTCGAAACTGGTGTCGGGTGGAATGGGCCAGCATTCGGAACAACATCCGGATGCTAAACCCGAGGGCTCTTGAGTTGCTGACTAAGGCTTTCGGGCGCCCGAAAGATCGAGCAGGCACCCGAAACCTGGCGCAGGGGCAATAATTTGTTAATGTTTGAGGACCTAAGTGCAATTATAGCACTCCTATAAGTACCCCTTCACGACCAACATCTCTCCCGCATCCTTATTTCCCCCTCTTAACCTTTCTCTCTACTTTCTCTTTCTAAAGGAACCCTAGGCCACTATTGTTGGAACTTGGAGCTCCACTTTCTTACAAGATTGGAGAAGGATAAGAGCACTTGGAAGGAGCTCTAAAAGAGGGAAGGCAATCATCCCAAGCCCCATTTCTCTTGTTTGGATGAAAAGAGATGAGTTGGAGTTTTTAGAATTTATTTTGAAGGTTTTTTTAAAAAATAAAAGTTTTGAAGGTTCTAACTTGGTTAGAACTCCTTCTTTAAGGTTTCTTCGGAGCCTCAAGAGCTCAAAGGATTGTTCCAAGAAAGTTTTGCAATCAAGGTGTGGAATATCACTGAAATGAATTTGATCTCTTCTTTATCTAATGTATTCTTGTTGCTATGCTTGTAATCTATACCCCATGTTATCTTTAGTGAAAGGAGGTTAATCTTAATGGATTTCCATGAGGCAAGTGTTGTGTAGAGTTATGGGTAAATAACCTAGCATGTAGGTGTTTCCGTTCCCTCTTTTATGCCATGTCACTTTAGTAACATTCTTCAAAGAAAATAGAATACTATAATGTGGACAAATGAACTTAGTGGACATGGTAATTGTACTTACCATAGGAGAAAATATATAGTGATGAATATTGTGAAATATAGGCAAATTATGAGGACTTGTTGTAGAGAACATGTTTAAACTCATAGGTTAACCCTAGCGTCAACTGGAACCTAGGGTGTGAACTAAGAAATAAGTATTGGCATCGCTTATAGGGGTTGCGACCCTACAAGCCACGACTTTCCGAAAGAATAAATATGGGTGTAGTTCGATTACCTTTGACTCCCTATGCCTTAACTTGGGTAGTACCACCATCCTCATGTAAGAACTTGGAATTTAATTTTGATGATTGAATCTTTGATTGAATTTTTGAAATTTTAAATTGGTTCTTCTCTCTCTCTACATGTATATATATATGTATACACATAAGTATATATGTATATATATATATATATATATATGTATTGGTGTTTGTGTGTGCTTGTTGGAGGCGAAGGGGGATGGCTTGTGTTGCGAATCGGCCACCTCCTCCTTCATCTCCATCATCTTCTTCTTCCTTTCTTCTTCTTCTTTTTTCTTCCTTGGCCCGAGGGTTTTCTGGTGGACCCCGTGCCCTAGGGTCTTCTCTGCAGCTGCGTCCGACGTCCGGCGACCTCCCCGGCCTCTGCCACCGTCGCCGCACACCGCCAGCGCCGCCGCGGACCTCCTTGCTGCGGCTGCGGGTAGCAGGTTCCTGAACCGTGCCGCCTTCGCGGTGGTCTCCCGCCGGCCTCTGGAGGTCCTCCGCCGCCGTCGCCTCCTTCCCCAACCGCCCCCGTGCCGCCGGTGAGCCGCCGCAGCCGAGCTGGGGCTTGCTCGGGCAGAGGCGGCAGCAGCTTTTGGAATCGCTGCCGCCGCCGCCTGTGCCGTCGTGGCCGCCCTCCTTCCGGCCTCCGCCGACACGCCGCCGCCGGTGCTTGCCTTCCCGGCCACCGCCGCCGCCGTTCATGGCCATTCGGGTGTGCCCTAGCCACCCCCTTGCCGACCCGTGAGCTCGGTTCTTCCCCGCGCCGCCGCCGCTTTCCGTCGCCGGCCGAGGTAAGCACTCTATGCCCTGCCTCCCCCACACCGGAGCCGTGGCCGCGCGCGCGCTGCCTGGCCGCCGGCAGCCGGCCGGAGCTTGCTTGCTGCGGCCGAGCTCGGGCTTGGCTTGTTTGGAGCTGTGCGCGCAGCGTCGGACCACATCGTCACCTCCCGATCAACAAGGAGGGGAGCACGATGACCGCAGCGGCTCGCTGGTCATAGTGCTCACCTCCGTTTGCGTCGGGAGGGCCCCGTTGCGCGGTTTCGGCGTTGTCGAGCTCCAATAGTGCATGTAATTAGTGTTTTCTTGGGTCGTTCGAGCCCCGCTACTATTTTTGTCGCTCCGGGCTGTGAGCACGACCTCCGCTGCGTCGTTTCCTTTCCGCTGGTGCTCGCAAAGGGTTGTGCGGACGAGCGGAATGCTCTAACGGCCTTCTTTATGCTTACTTTATGTATATAAATACTTGTTTAGGGCTTTTGTGCAATTGTTGCAGCGCGGCGACGCTGTGGGCAGCAATGGTTTAACCCACGTGGCCCTGTAGGCTTGTTGTCCAGGCTCGTGATGCCCTCGTGGAAATCCATTTCGACTTCCGGTGCGTTTTCCGACGAAATAGTCGGCGGAACGCGCGTTTCGGTCGCGAGACTCACTGGTTGGGATCGTGAGCGACCTGGCTTTGTCACAGAGCCTTGTTGGCTGTTCTTCTTCGCTATCCCGAAGTTCCGAGGGCAGCGGATGAGCGACGGAGGGTCCCGGTGCCAAAATCGGCATCTTTCAAAAACCCGAAAAGCCGTTTCGGGTGTGTTGTGTTCGCGGCACCCTGGACTTGTGTCCGCTGTCCGATCACCTTATTTGGTGCGGTTGCGGACAGCGGATGACTGGCGTTGCTTGTTGGTACCCCTCTGGGGCTTGGTTTGGTTTCGGAATCGTCCCGGTGGGTTTCCCGGACATTCTGACGGTTTCAGGTTTGTGTGTTCTTCGTGTTTGGTGTCGACTCGGTAGACCTTGACCTTGTGAGTCTTTCGTAGGTCCAGTCGACGTTCCTAAGAGCCGTCGGTGTTGGGCTCTTCCGTTCTTCAGGTGGGTACTTCGATCCAGAGTCGGTTCAGTGGACTATCGGTGATACCTTTCTTCCCCTTTCTTTGCATGATTGGTTATTAGTTCACTAGACTCCCGTTTTCTCTCTACTTATGTGAGCTTGCCATTAGTATAGTATGGATGTTGCATGATTATTGATGTGGCCTGGTTGGCCGGTGGTGATCGCCTATTGTTCCGAGCGATCCTTGGACTTGGTCCCGTTGCTATTCTCGGCTTGTTGCCGTCCTGTGGATTGAGCATTTTGCATCGATCGTCCAGCTCTTCTAGCACTTCACGTACACCAGCGGTCTGATCCACCGCAGGAGGGTGTTCTTTTTCGAAAAAGGGTCGTGCGCTTCCGACCCGTGAGCCTCTTGCTAGCTTGCTTCTGCATAGGTTATGTGTCGGTGGTTGTGCGTATTGTGGCAGTGCCAGCGATCTACGGATCTGGGAGGCACGGTTATGATTGGGTTTATACTTTTATTTACCTACAGTTGATGTATATGCTTTAGTTGTAGTAGCTTAGTATTTCATACCTGTTGTATCATACTTACGTGTGCTACTATTTTCTTACCAATCTATCTGTTGATCCTCCTTGCCGGTGTGTGCACCTCGCCTTCGTCGGCTTGCGGCACCCACTGGGAGGGGAGACATGTTTACATGTTCTCACCCCCCGCCATTGTTGATTTTTTTAGGTGTTTCCGGCGGTGGGAGTCGGGACGTGGTGAGACGCGAGTAGCTAGCGTGCTTTAGAGGTCCCGACCAGTATCTCATATGATTTGGTTTACCCTGACTCTCTCATTTAGCATACTTGTGGTTCAGTTACACTGTTTGCATGTTTATGCTGTGGATGATTATGGTTTATTTATCCATTGTGGACTCGTGACTATCCGGTTGTTTTTGCTCCGTAGATTTCTACCCCTCGTGGTAGCTGGTTTTCAAAACAGGATTTCCTTGTGGGAAACAGGCTTTTAAATGTTTTACGATCGATCGGCTTTTGGTTTTCAAAAGAAAGTTCTCATGTGAGGAACAGTTTCAAAATAATATTTAAATGATTGAAATTAGGGTTTCAAAATAAAACTTCTGAGTTGGAAGCACTTTTAATAGAAATGTTCTGTTGACTGTGCATTGCATCATCCTTCGCCTAAGGAGTGCTTAGAGAGGCATGCAAGTATATAAGGATGGCTAGCTGTATGTGAATCTTTGTATGGATGTTTGTGTTTAGTTGGTGAATGAATGGTGATTGTGATCCTGTATTGTTTCGTGGTACGTCGTGCAAATACAGGAGAGGCTCTGTCCGTGTAGATAGAGGGACCTGTATTTGTGGCGGGTCTATACATCGTGCGGGCTAAGGTTTTCAAAAAAAAAAAAATATTGACACATTTTATCGCAACTAAAACTAGCCCGGGGCGTGACAGATTAAGATGGTAGCAGAGCGTAAAGGTTGCAAACACTCATTCATTCATAAATTGTAACTGAACCATTGGTTAGGTTGACCCATAGGAAGACCTAAGGCGTATAGGTGCGCGAGTACGAGGGTTTGTTTTTTCTCGGCGTTGGTGTTGTGGGTGTTGCCGACCCCTTTCTCTTACGATGTTTCTTTGTTGTAGAGATGGCTCGTGGTAGACCTCCCCGTCCTGGTCGTGGTGGTGGACGTGCGCCTACGAAGCAGTCTGCTGGTGCTCAGACTCGGGCTACTACGACTGGTTCGAGCGAGGATGCGGTAGGAGCTGGGCAGCCTAGTGTTGATCGTACCCTACAGTTGGAGGCTGAGATGGCTGAGGTGAGGGTCAAACTGACGGCCCTCTTAGGCATGTTCCAGCAGTTCTTGCAGCAGCAGGCTACGACCGCTGCCGCTCCAGCCCCTCCTCCTCCGCCTCCACCGAGTGCCCCGGTGACCGCGGACCCTCCTGTGGCACCTACTCCGATCGCGGTCACGACCGCGACGACGACGGCGACTACGTCGACCGTTTCGAGCGAGGATACCGACCTGGTGACTGGGGATGTAGCCACATCCGAGCACGACTGGCGGAGTTCCGGAAGTTCGATCCGCCTAAGTTCGCGGGCAAGAAGGATGGTGGACGGACGGTTGAGCGTTGGGTCGCTCAAATGGAGAAGCTCTTCCGCGACCTTCGCATCGACGAGCAGGATAAGGTCCCATTGGCCGCTCACTGTCTTGAGGATGAGGCCTACGACTGGTGGTTGCGTCTTCTGAAGACCCAGTACGTAGCGGCCTATCTGTCGTGGAGCGAGTTCCGGGAGCTTCTCTTAGCCACTACTTCCGGGAGAGTACTAAGCAGAGCTTGGAGCGCGAGCTTGGAGCACGATCTGGAGTGCCTCAAGCAGGGGAGCCGCACCGTCGAGAAGTACGAGCGAGACTTCACCCGCATCATCAGCCTGTCCCCAGCATCGTGACCACTGCTTCCGATGCGGCCAGAAAGGACATACGCGACACCAGTGCACCATGGGACCAGCGCAGAGTTCAGCCTCCTCTCCAGCCACTTCGAGACAAAACCGCAGGAACCAGCCACCAGCAGCTGCGGCTTCGTCTGGGCGTCCCTCCACTTCGCGCTAGCAGGAGGGGACACCCCAGGCATCCGGTGGGTGTGTCTACAACATGTCCCACCTTGAGGGAGACACAGGCGGAGACATCGTTGCAGGTATTACCTCCCTCTTCGGCTCTCGTGCTAGGACTTTATTTGATACCGGAGCGTCGCACTCTTTTATTTTCTGTTCTTTTGCACGTGAGCACGGCTTCGAGTCGAGTCCTCTTTTTGTGCCTCTGCGGGTCCAGACCCCCGGAAAGGACCTTGCTGCTGAGAGGTGTATCAGGTCTTGTCCGATGCTGCTGGGCGACCAGGTGTTCTCGGCGAACCTGGTCTTGTTGCCGCTGAAGGAGTTTGATGTGGTGCGTGGGATGGACTGGCTCACCAAGCATCACGCCACCATCGACTGTGAGCAGAGGACGGTGACTTTCGCAGAGCCTGGTGAGAAGGAATTGGACTACCGTGCGTGTAAGAGTTCTTTCTTCGCCTTGACCATTTCGTCTGCTAGAGCTAGGAGTTTGATGATCGGTGGATGCATGGCGTACCTGGCTTCGGTAGACGTCATCCATCGAGCTTTACGACTCTGAAGGAGATTTCGGTGGCTCGGGATTTTCCTGATGTCTTTCCTACGGAGCTACCCGGGATGCCTCCGGACCGTGAGATTGACTTTTTCATTGATTTGGTCCCGAGCACTACTCCGATCTCGAAAGCCCGCTATCGCATGGCGTTCGCTGAACTGAAGGAATTGAAGGCTCAGCTCGAGGATCTTCTGGATAAGGGTTTCATCCGACCCAGTGTTTCTCCTTGGGGAGCACTGATCCTCTTCGTCAAGAAGAAGTATCGGGAGCTCAATAAGGTGACGGTGAAGAACAAGTATCCCCTACCTCGGATCGACGACCTCTTCGACCGGCTTTAGGGAGTTTCAGTATTCTCAAAGATTGACCTTCAGTCGGGTTATCATCAGCTCAAGATCAAGGCCGAGGACGTTGCGAAGACAGTCTTCCGGACTCGTTATGGTCATTACGAGTTCACGATGATGCCGTTCGGACTGACTAACGCCCCAGAAGCTTTCATGGATATGATTAACAGAGTCTTCCAGCAGTTCTTGGATCAGTTTGTCATGGTTTTCATTGACGACATACTGATCTATTCGAGGAGCGACGTGGAGCACGAGGAGCATCTTCGACTGGTTCTTCAGACACTTCGAGAGCATAAGCTTTACGCTAAGCTCAAGAAGTGTGAGTTCTGGCTTCGGGAGGTGTCCTTCTTGGGTCATATCGTGACGCAGTCTGGCATTACGGTGGACTCGAAGAAGGTGAATGCTGTTGTGGATTGGCCTGTACCGACTACCGTGACGGAGATCAGGAGCTTCCTCGGCTTGGCGGGTTATTATCGACGATTCGTTGAGGGCTTCTCTAAAATCGCCGGTCCTTTACACAAGCTGACGAGGAAGGGCGAGAAGTTTCGATGGACCCCCCGAGTGTCAGAAGAGCTTTGAGGAGTTGAAGGACAGATTGACTCGTGCCCCTATCCAGGCATTGCCGCAGTCTAGTGAGGACTTTGTGGTCTACTGCGATGCCTCTCGGATAGGATTGGGGTGTGTGCTCATGCAGCAGGAGAAAGTCATCGCGTACGCTTCGCGCCAGCTGAAGGATTACGAGAAGAACTACCCGACGCACGATCTAGAGCTCGCAGCGGTGGTGTTCGTGCTCAAGCTTTGGAGACACTACCTATACGGAGCGCACTACGAGGTGTACACGGATCATCAGAGCTTGAAGTACCTCTTCACCCAGAAGGAGCTGAACCTCAGACAAAGACGGTGGCTCGAGCTTTTGAAGGATTACGACCTTTCGATCCAGTACCATCTGGGCAAGGCGAATGTCGTGGCGGACGCCTTGAGCCGGAAGCAATTTTCGGCGGAGCTTTCTCTCGTGATCACCGACCAGGAGCGCTTGGTGGAGGAGTTTCGTCAACTGGAGTTGGAGATTCTACCTACGGGAGCCACAGCTCAGCTGTTGACCGTGGAGGTGCAGCCCACCTTGGCAGACCGGATTTCTAGTGGGCAACTGACGGATCCACATCTGCAGAAGGTGCGAGCAGAGGTCGAGCAGGGTAGAGAGGGTGACTTCACGATCCACGCCGATGGTTCTCTCCGTTTTCGCGGACGGAGGTGTGTGCCCAGTGATCCGGACTTGAGGCAAGTGATTTTGACTGAGGCACATCGGTCGCCGTACACAGTACACCCTGGAGAAACTAAGATGTACCGCGACCTGAAGCATAATTTCTGGTGGCCTGGTATGAAGATGGACGTAGCTCAGCATATGGCGCAGTGTCTTGTTTGTTAGCAGGTGAAGGCTGAGTATCAGCGACCAGCAGGGAAGCTTCAACCACTGCCTGTACCCGTGTGGAAGTGGGAACAGATCACTATGAATTTCGTCACCGGGTTGCCTCGATCTCAGCGAGGCCACGATGCGATCTGGGTTATTGTGGATAGATTGACGAAAGCGGCCCACTTCCTGCCGGTACACACGACTTGGTCTCGGGATCGACTGGCACAGCTCTATTTGGATGAGATCGTCAGATTGCATGGAGTGCCAGTGTCGATCGTCTCGGATCGGGATACTCGCTTCGTATCGCAGTTTTGGAGGAGCTTGCAGCAGGCCCTGGGAACGAAGCTCAACTTCAGCACAGCGTTCCACCCTCAGAGTGATGGACAGTCGGAGCGAGTCATTCCGACTCTCGAGGATATGCTCCGAGCTTGCGTCTTGGATTACGGCGATGGATGGTACAAGTATCTTTCCTTGGTGGAGTTCGCCTACAACAACAGCTACCAGGCGAGCATTGGAATGGAGCCGTATGAAGCTCTGTATGGACGTCAATGTCGATCTCCGATCTGTTGGGATAACGTGGGTGAGCGGCGAGTGATCGGGCATGACCTGTTGGAGGACGCAGAGGCCAGGATTCGCAGTGCGAGGCAGCGGCTACTGACTGCGCAGAGCCGACAGAAAAGCTACGCGGACCAGCGACGACGTGACCTAGAGTTTCAGGTCGGTGAGCATGTGTTGCTCAAGGTGTCGCCGTCTCGGGGGATCAAGCGGTTCGGATTGCGGAACAAGCTTAGTCCGCGATTCGTGGGACCGTTCGAGATTTTTGAGCGTGTGGGTCCGGTGGCTTATCGGTTGGCTCTTCCTCCTAGTCTTGCTCGAGTGCACAACGTCTTCCACGTGTCTGTGCTTCAGAAGTACATCCCTGACCCGTCTCATGTGATTAGCCCGACGACTGTTCAGCTGAAGGAGGATCTTAGCTACGACGAGTCGCCTTTGAGGATTCTAGCTAGCGAGGTGAAGCAGTTGAGGAACCGGAGAATTCTGTATGTGAAGGTGCAGTGGGCGAATCACGAGCAGCGCGAGGCTACTTGGGAGCTGGAGTCTTCTATGCGTGAGCGGTACCCGCAGTTGTTTGCGGAGGGTGTGTGAGTAAGTTTCGGGGACGAAACTTCTTGTAAGGTGGGAGTGATGTAAGAACTTGGATTTTAATTTTGATGATTGGAATTTTAATTGAATTTTTGAAATTTTAAATTGGTTCTTCTCTCTCTCTACATGTATATATATATATATATATATATATATATATATATATATATATATATGTATACACATAAGTATATATGTGTGTGTATATATATATATATATATATATATATATATATATATATATATATGTATTGGTGTTTGTGTGCGCTTGTTGGAGGCGAAAGGGGATGGCTTGTGTCGCGAATTGGTGACCATTTCTGGAGATCCAAAATCACAGGTTCGATGTTTCGGCAGTGCTGATCGCGATGGCGCAATCCGTTCAGGAATCCGACGGTCGGATCGCGAGATATCACGAGATCATCGCCGAAGGGTTGAAGTGCGCATTTTTTATCTTTTCGCGAAAAGACCCATATTTTATGTGTCGTTTTGCGTGAAATCAGAC
This sequence comes from Puya raimondii, assembly GCA_016920855.1. Taxonomy (NCBI): domain Eukaryota; kingdom Viridiplantae; phylum Streptophyta; class Magnoliopsida; order Poales; family Bromeliaceae; genus Puya; species Puya raimondii. The sequence continues at coordinate 65,911,736 of JABWPP010000049.1, forward strand.
GTGGAGGGATGTCGGCGCGTTTTGCTCGCGCTGTGAAGGACTTGAGAAGGAATTCCCTATTTTTGTGGACTTCTATGCAATTGTGTGTTTGTGTATTTATATGCTTGCCTTAGGGTTTGCTTGCAGAAACCCTAACCCTAGTTCCATTGCACCCGAGCCCCCAGCCGACCTATCCTCCTCCTCCTACACCCTTCCAGTGCGCCGCCGTCGCTGCTGGCCTGCCCTGACTGGCCGGAGCCACCTCCTCCTTCATCTCCATCATCTTCTTCTTCCGTTCTTCTTCTTCTTTTTTCTTCCTCGGCCCGAGGGTTTTCTGGTGGACCCCGTGCCCTAGGGTCTTCTCTGCGGCTGTGTCCCGACGTCCGGCGACCTCCCCGACCTCTGCCACCTTCGCCACACACCGCCAGCGCCGCACGCCGCCAGCGCCGCACGCCGCCAGCGCCGCTGCGGACCTCCTTGCTGCGGCTGCGGGCAGCAGGTTCCTGAACCGTGCCGCCGCCGCCTCCCGCCTTCGCGGTGGTCTCCCACCGACCTCTGGAGGTCCTCCGCCGCCGTCGCCTCCTTCCCCGACCGACCCCGTGCCGCCGGTGAGCCGCAGCAGCCGAGCTGGGGCTTGCTCGGGCAGAGACGGCAGCAGCTTTTGGAATCGCTGTCGCCGCCGCCTGTGCCGTCGTGGCCGCCCTCCTTCCGTTTCCGCCGACACGCCGTCGCCGGTGCTTGCCTTCCCGACCGCCGCCGTTCGTGACCGTTCGGGTGTGCCCTAGCCACCCCCTTGCCGACCCGTGAGCTCGGTTCTTCCCCGCGCCGCCGCCGCCGCTTTCCGTCGCCGACCGAGGTAAGCACTCTATGCCCTGCCTCCCCCGCACCCGAGCCGTGGCCGCGCGCGCGCTGCCTGGCCGCCGGCAGCCGGCCGAAACTTGCTTTCTCCGGCCGAGCTCGAGCTTGGCTTGTTTGGAGCTGTGCGCGCAGCGTCGGACCCCATCATCGCCTCCCGATCATCGAGGAGGGGAGCACGATGACCGCAGCGGCTCGCTGGTCATCGTGCTCCCCTCTGTTTGCGTCGGGAGGGCCCCGTTGCGCGGTTTCGGCATTGTCGAGCTCCAATAGTGCATGTAATTAGTGTTTTCTTGGGTCGTTCGAGCCCCGCGACTATTTTCGTCGCTCCGGGCTGTGAGCACGACCTCCGCTGCGTCGTTTCCTTTCCGCTGGTGCTCGCGAAGGGTTGTGCGGACGAGCGGAATGCTCTAACGGCCTTCTTTATGCTTACTTTATGTATATAGATGCTTGTTTAGGGCTTTTGTGCAATTGTTGCAGCGCGGCGACGTTGTGGGCAGCAATGGTTTAACCCACGTGGCCCTGTAGGCTTGTTGTCCAAGCTTGTGATGCCCTCGCGGAAATCCATTTCGACTTCCGGTGCGCTTTCCGACGAAATAGTCGGCGGAACGCGCGTTTCGGTCGCGAGACTAACTGGTTGGGATCGTGAGCGACCTGGCTTTGTCGCAGAGCCTTGTTGGCTGTTCTTCTTCGCTGTCCCGAAGTTCCGAGGGCAGCAGATGAGCGACGGAGGATCCCGGTGCCAAAATCGGCATCTTTCGAGAACCCGAAAAGCCGTTTCGGGTGTGTTGTGTTCGCGGCATCCTGGACTTGTGTCCGCTGTCCAATCACCTTATTTGGTGCGGTTGCGGACAGCGGATGACTGGCATTGCTTGTTGGTACCCCTCTGGGGCTTGGTTTGGTTTCGGAATCGTCCCGGTGGGTTTCCCGGACATTCCGACAGTTTCGGGTTTGTGTGTTCTTCGTGTTTGGTGTCGACTCGGTAGACCTTGACTTGTGAGTCTTTCGTAGGTCCAGTCGACGTTCCTGAGAGCGATCGGTGTTAGGCTCTTCCGTTCTTCAGGTGGGTGCTTCGATCCGGAGTCGGTTCAGTGGACTATCGGTGATACCTTTCTTCCTCTTTCTTTGCATGATTGGTTATTAGTTCACTAGACTCCCGTTTTCTCTCTACTGATGTGAGCTTGCCATTAGTAGAGTAGTATGGATGTTGCATGATTATTGATGTGGCCTGGTTGGCCGGTGGTGATCGCCTGTTGTTCCGAGCGATCCTTGGACTTGGTCCCGTTGCTATTCTCGGCTTGTTGCCGTCCTGTGGATTGAGCATTTTGCATCGATCGTCACAGCTCTTCTAGCACTTCACGTACACCAGCTGTCTGATCCACCGCAGGAGGGTGTTCTTTTCTGAAAAAGGGTCGTGCGCTTTCGACCCGTGAGCCTCTTGCTAGCTTGCTTCTGCAGAGGTTATGTTTCGGTGGTTGAGCGTATTGTGGCAGTGCCAGCAATCTGCGGATCTGGGAGGCACGGTTATGATTGGGTTTTTACTTTTATTTACCTACAGTTGATGTGTATGCTTTAGTTGCAGTAGCTTAGTATTTCATACCTGTTGTATCATACTTACCTGTGCTACTGTTTTCTTACCTATCTATCTGTTGATCCTCCTTGCCGGTGTGTGAACCTCGCCTTCGTTGGCTTGCGGCACCCACTGGGAGGGGAGACATGTTTACATGTTCTCACCCCCCGCCATTGTTGATTTTTTTAGGTGTTTCCGGCGGTGGGAGTCGGGACGTGGTGAGACGCGAGTAGCTAGCGTGCTTTAGAGGTCCCGACCAGTATCTCGTATGATTTGGTTTACCCTGACTCTCTCATTTAGCAGACTTTTATATTGTGGTTCAGTTACATTGTTTGCATGTTTATGCTGTGGATGATTATGGTTTATTTATCCATTATGGACTCGTGACTATCCGGTTGTTTTTGCTCCGTGGATTTCTACCCCTCGTGGTAGCTGGTTTTCAAAACAGGGTTTCCTTGTGGGAAACAGGCTTTCAAATGTTTTACGATCGATCGGCTTTTGGTTTTCAAAAAAAAGTTCTCATGTGAGGAACAGTTTCAAAATGATATTTAAATGATTGAAATTAGGGTTTCAAAATAAAGCTTCTGAGTGGGAAGCACTTTTAATAGAAATGTTCTGTTGACTGTGCATTGCATCATCCTTCGCCTAAGGAGTGCTTAGAGAGGCATGCAGGTATATAAGGATGGCTAGCTGTATGTGAATCTTTGTCTGGATGTTTGTGTTTAGTTGGTGAATGAATGGTGATTGTGATCCTGTATTGTTTCGTGGTACGTCGTGCAAATACAGGAGAGGCTCTGTCCGTGTAGATAGAGGGACATGTATTTGTGGCGGGTCTGTACGTCGTGCGGGCTAGGATTTTCAAAAAAAAAAAAAATTTGACACGTTTTTTCGCAACTAAAACTAGCCCGGGGCGTGACACCTCAGCTCCAAGTGCTTATCGATTGGAGAGAGTTTCTATTACCCTCGGTTCAACGTGAGGTGTTTAAAATGGAATTTGAACTAAATTAATAATTTGGCTAAAGTTAAGAAAATGACTTGAGTAAATCTTTCTTTGGACATCTATATAGTTACATGTTGGCATATTGATATCTTACTAGAGGCATAGTAGTTGTACGTTTCTTTATATATTTTTATTATTGTAGTAGTTCCATTATTTCTTGTTAATCTACTTATACCTCTTTTAGACCTAGTGAGTGTAAAGTGCCACTTTCGGCGATTGCACTTAGTGGGATCTTATTTCAAGTTCTCACCTTCATTGTTGTTGTTGCTTTTCTTTTTAAAGCTATCTATCGCCGGAGAGGCACTCGACCGCGGCAAAAGTGTCGCAAGATTGATAGATCGTCCACGAGTCAGCTTAGAGAGTACTATTTTGTAAGAATAATAATTCATGTAATATTCTCGATAGATAAACTCAAAAGAGTTGGTGTTGTATAAGTTTTAAATTAAAAGTTAATTTTACTCTAATACTTTATTATACCTATTCTAGTATGAGATGTACAGATTGTTATATGTTACTGTTTCGTGCTAGCGGAAAAAACTTCACCCGTTCAACGGGTCTATTACACGCACCCGAGTGGGTCCTTTGAGATTGGTCTCTCGGCGTGACAAGATAATATACCCAATAGAATTTAGAGCAATGTTATTAATACACCCGAAAATGGGGTACACATCTTACACCCGCTTCATCAAAGAACCATCATTCCCTAACTTGTCACAATTTTTTTTTAACTATAACCAGTTTGAATTTTTGTGAACCCTAGAATGAGGAGGGTGTAAAATTTATACCCCTTTTACGGGGTACAAATAAAATTTCCCTATAATTTGTACTGCAGGATCTGCATTTCTTCTAAATATTCGAGGAAGGAATAAGTTGTTTTCTACCATCCTCCATGAAATTTGACCACCCTATGACTGCCTTTGTGAGTCCGACTAGGAAGGAGAACAAAGCGTTTTAAACAGCAACCGCTACAACCGTTGCAACGAATTTAATAGACGAACACTACGCAATACTACTAACGTCAGATACAGCGGCCTGAGATCATAGCAGGACAAAAGTTGGGACCACTTTAGATCTCTATTTTTCAGAGATTCAATAGATCAGCTAAGTCCTCAAATCACTAAAATATTTGGAAATTGCCCTAATAAAAAAATAAAATAATTAGTCAATACTAAAAGAACTATTCAATTATATTTCTTACAAAAAATGAATAAAAAATCATAATTTTATCGGCATAAAGAAAAAGTAATTTGACGACTACACAAGGTTTATCTGTGGCCGTTAAGAATAACGGCAGTTATGAACAATTACTATGCTAAATATAAACACTATTTAATATATAAATATAGAAAAAAAAATATTATATTTCTATATTTGGATCATTTTAAATACCAAAGGAGTTAGGAATAGAAGCATTTAAATGATTTAATATGAATCCCACTGATGGATTCTAATAGCCGCTTTGACGCCCGCTATTCGCTATCCGCTTTGGTACAGCCCAAACACTATGCACCCGTTATCTGCTATTTACAACCTTAAGTACAAACAAAGAAAAGATTTCTTATTTTCTTACTCTCAGCAAATAGTCCCAATCAGTCCTAAACAACTTGCGAAATGAAAAAGTAGATCATACAACTGTCCACATATTTATCACTTAAGCGTGATTTAAGAAATGAAAAGAAGATCACACAACTGTAAAGAAGACCATACAACTGTCCGCATATTTGTCACAGAAGCTTGATTTATATGTATCTTGAGTTATTAGTAACATTTTCTCCAAACCAGATCAATTCATTATTTTCTTTCAGCAGCAGCAAAAGCAAACATAATGCCTCCAAACACTTTAACCACAGCAGGATCCACATGCAGGAAGAGAACCTGGAATTACAGTTGTCGCCAATCCCATTAGTCCACATAACACTTGAAAATAAAGGCATACATACCCTTGCAGCATCATCTTTTGACAAATATATCTCTGCAAAATCTGAATCTTCATTTACACTCTTCAAAAGTTTTTTTTTTCACTGAAATTTTTGTAATTACAAAAATATCACTTTTCAAAAAACTCTGACAGATAACCAAGATAAGGTTTACTTTTTGTAAGAAATTACACAATCAATGGATATATAGAAGAAAACTCTGAATAGAGAGTGCAAATTACTAGATGATTTATTGATTTTGCAAAGATATATATATATATATATATATATAAAAAACTAGGTTACTATACTATTAATAGCACCAAGCACTTGGTGCTATCAGATTTTCAGCCCTTGGATGAAGGGATGTGCGATTAAAATGATAGTGATCCCCGGTTAAGATGATAGTGATCCCCTAGAGTTGAGCGGGTGCTTGGTTGAATAGTATGATCTAACGGGTGGAAATGGTCAACAGGGTAGATCTAATGGCGGAAAACTCGATAGCACCAAGCTCTTGGTACTATCGATAGTATAGTAGCCGGACTATCTCTATAAATAGAGAGAGAGTTTGAGCTCCTGTGCTTTTAAAAGCACAAGAGCTCAACATGCTTATGACTTTTTAGCCGTCGAATCGCATCAAGATCTGTGCAGCACTAGTAAAAGAGACATAGTAGGACACACCGTTAATAGTACTGCACGGATCTTGAGGCGATCCGACGGCGAAAATCACAAGCAAAGATGCTTCTGTGTTTTTTAAAAGCATAAAAGCTCAACTCCTTATATATATGTGTGTGTGTGTGTGTATAGAGCTACTATACTTCCGGAAGTATAAAAAAGTTAGTGCTTCCGACTTTTTGGCCCTTGGATCAAGAATTGTAGAAGTATAAAAAAGTTGGTGCGTCCGACTTTTTGGCCTTGGATCAAGAATTGTAGGATTGGGATGATAGTGGTCTCCCTTAGGGTTTAGCGGTCTTCCTAGGGTTTATTGGTCCCTCTAAGAAAATAATATTAATCCAAGGGCTAGAGAATTGTCAAGAGTTGATCCAAAAGTTAAAAAATTGCCACATGAGTAATGTTTCCGGAAGCACCATAGTCGAACTATATATATATATATATATATATATATATATATATATATATATATAATTGAGCTGGAATACTTCCAAAAGCACCAAGGGGTTGGTGCTTTTGGGTTTCTAGCCCTTGGATGGAGTGATGTAGGGTTGGGATGATGGTGGTAGGTGGTGGTAGGTGGAATAGTGTTTGATCCAAAGGTTATTAGTAGTCAAAAAGTAGATCCAAAGGGTAGAAACCTAAAAGCACCAATGGCTTGGCGCTTTTGATTAGTATCCTAACTCAACTCTATATATATATATATACATATATACATATACATATAGAACTAGGCTACTATACTATTAATAGCACCAAGTCATTGGTGCTATTAGGTTTTCAACCCTTGGATGAAGGGATGTTCGGTTAGTATAATAGTGGTCCCCTTGGGTTGAGTGGGTGGTTGATTGAATAGTATGATCAAACGGGTGAAAATGGTCAAAGGGGTAGATCTAACGGCGGAATACTTGGTAGCACCAAGCGCTTGGTACAATTGATGGCATAGTAGCCGGACTCTATATATATATGTATATACATATACATACACATAATAGTTGTCCCCGGTTAGGATGATAGTGGTCCCTTAGGGTTAAGTGGGTGGTTGGTTGAATAGTATGATCTAACGGGTGAAAATGGTCAAAGGGGTAGATCTAACGGCGGAAAACTCGATAGCACCAAGCGCTTAGTACTATCTATAGTATAGTAGCCGGATTCTATATATGTATATGTATATGTATGTATACATATATATATGTATATGTAGAATCCACTTATGGTGCTTCCAGAAGCATAACGAAGTTGGTGCTTCCAGAAGCATAACGAAGTTGGTGCTTCCTACTTTTTAGCCATTGGATCAACCCCTTTGATCATTTCTAACCCTTGAATTAATATTATTCCCCTAGGGAGACCACTCAACCCTAGGGGGACCACTCAATCCTGGCGGCGGCCACTATCATCCCAATCCTACAATCTTTGATCTAAGGGCCAAAAAGTCGGAAGCACTAACTCATTTGTACTTCCGAAAGTATAGTAGCTCTACACTATATATGTATATGTATGTATAAGCCTCAAAATCAAATATGAAAAAGAGAAAGTATAGGAAAATTAAGTTACTATGATCATTTGACCGAAGGTCCGCCAATGTCCGCGGCCCACGGGAATGGCCGCCGCCGCCGCCGCCGCCGCCGTATGGACCCCCTCCAGGGCCTCCGCCAGGGCCACCGTCCCATTTTTTACCAGCTCCTGACCTTTTACTGTACTCACTCGATTTATCCATCTGGCAGGTAATAGCCAATTACTTACTTTTACAATGCTGATTTTGCTCAACAAACAAACAGACGAAAGAAAAGGCATGAAGAACTTAGAAACCAGAACAACAGGATTCTCAACTACATACCGAGAACATTGTAATAAAGAATAATCCAATGAAGTTGACAATACCCCAGAAGAAATCAGAAATTATGCTCAGCCGCCACACTGACCGCTTCTGCCTTACAACACCTGCAGGACATATGCAAATGAACTAAACGTAGGTTTAAGTCATAAAGGACACCTTCATATATCACCGAACACTTGATGAGGAATTATTACAAGGTCAACAGTTTATGGGGGAAACTTACGAACAAGTCAATAATAATGCTAATCATGTTCATACAAAATCCAGGAAAAAAGCTCTTCCGGAGAATCCTGCTTCAGCCGTACAGGATGAAAAAGGTTGAAATTAACCAACGTGGGCCTTGTTTGGTACCATGCTGGTTCTTTTTTGTTTTCATTCTTTTAAATGCAAAGTATGTCATCTACTGGATCAGCAGGTGGATGGATCTCTATTTTTGTTGTTTTTAGTTGGCTTGTGATTCACCTCAACTAAATATTGAACAACATCTTCAAAAATTTAAGTTAAGGTCTTGTTTGGCATCAGTGCCCTTTTTATTTGTTTTTTAAAAGAAGTATTATATAAAAGTGCAGGAGTGGGCGGTCGATTGCTTGCAATCCTTCCATCCAAGGTATTCGTTTGACAAGAGGGAAGGCCAGCTGCCGACAAACTCCATTACATAGAATTTATTTTTGAAAAAAAATAAAACAAAAAAAGGAAAACGATGCCAAACAAGGCATAAGCTTAGTGTAAGTTTCTGTTTTCTGTAGATATATAATTCAAGCAATCCACCATCTGCCCAGCGCATCCCACGATTTATAATGTGTCTAAAAAAAAGGATCACTAGATGAAGCCTTAATGTAAGATATACTATAACTTAGAGATAGAATTAGCATATATAGAACCTTTAGGCCCTGTTTGGATGAATCATATCTCTTTAAATTACACAAGCTTGCAATATTTGGTAGAAGAGTGTGATCAAAGGTCTAGCATTTCGTCCTTAAGTTATTTTCTTTTCAAAATAAGATAAACCACCTCGTAGGTGAAATATACAACCCTAACAACGATGCGCAAGAACTTTAAAGTAGCAAAAATTAAACTCCTAGCTTTCAATTACATCAGAACTCTTCATAACGAACAAGATATTGGATATCTTACTTTGACATCTAAACAAGGCCTTATACTCTGGGGACAAGGAACTCACCAGTAAAGCGGATTATTCCAAGATTGAATTACAATGAAAGATACATTATGCAGTCAGTTATTGACAAATGATCTTCCAAGAACTAAACCATACCAAATAAATTGCAAAATGCAACCCATGGAAATTTTCAATCCTAAATCCTAGTACAGTCCGATCATTTGGTCAAAACATATCAAGAAGTTAAAAAAGGATTAAATGGAAATAACAACAAAAAAACTGAAGAACTTCATGGTAAAAGTTAGTGCATACCCACATGAAGGATCAAAAACTTAAGGTTGGACTTGGTAAGACTGACCAGATAAGCTTATATGGTTCCATATGAAAAGGGATATCATTTTATCTCCTTTCTTTTTGTATTATAATCAATCAGTTGAGATGAAACAGGTTATGAGTAGCTTTGAAATAGAATAGTTCATGAGATAGCATTTTGAAACAGTGATTTATTTATTAGAACAGTTCAACTCAGAGGGAAAAAAAAATGAAAATCTAAAGAACAAGAAAAAAAAATCCAGCCAAATTTTCGATAACTGCGGAATTGAATGCACAAAAAGAAAACAGAAAACTGGCCCTTGAAATGTAGGAATCATAAAATTACCTATTTTCATAAATATGAGTCAACACCAAAATATAACATCACCATCCTCTAGGTAGACGCAGGCAGAAGAAAACAAAATCCCTGCACGATGAGTTCTCTAAATGTATTGAACTCATTATATCTCAACGACATCAAAACTAATATGCTTTTTCTGAGCTTCCGATATCTTCCTTCACTGTTTTATAATTTCTGCGTACTGTTTTATAATTACTGTTTGCACCTATTCACCCCTCTCTAAGTGTTTATCTACCTATTAGATCTTTGGGTTAACAACTCACAATTTTTCATTATGCTATATTTTTGCTAAAATTGCTTAACAGGGGACTTCACGAAACTTGAAAGATGTATTCTAAGTGGTTGTTAGTTCTTATGGTTCTTATGGCCAGAACTGGAAGGGGTGGTGGGCAGAGGAAAACGGTTGCTCACAAGCGCTCACGCCCCGCCGAAAAAAAAGTTAGTAAATACGAAGCTTCAGAGAGTTCGGAGACAGAATGGATTGAGTGGGATGAGTTGTCTCCAGAGGCTCTGTCCACTAAGAAAGGGAAAGAACCAACTACTTCTAAAGGAAAAAGGAAAGCTATGCCTACTCGTGGAAAGAAGAAAACGGGCAGAATCGAAATACGAGTACCTGCCTCTGAGCCACCACGACGTAGTGGTCAACAAGCTGAGGAAGAGCATGTTGATCCAAAGAGAGTCGGTATCTTCCCACCGCGTCTATGCATTGGCGAGAGGAATGTTGTGGTGAAGGAACTAATTGAAGATACTCCAGAATTTGCAGCACTTTATGAAAACAGACAGCTCGAAGAAATTTGTTCGTTTCTAGAGCAGACTGATTTTTGTTTGGAGCTGATCCGGACTTTCTATATGAGGGCAGGACATCTACAAGACCAATAAGGTGGTCCGCATGACCTCAAGGCTACAGTGCGCGGAGTTTCTTTGGACATCACTCTAAATACTATTGCCACCTATCTACATATGCAAGCTAGCACGGAGGGCGTATTTTGTTTGAATGCTAGATATGCTCTCTGTGACTGGCGGAAGATTGTGAATAGAGTATGCTTGCCAGGGACGCAGTCAGTTGGAAATTCTATCTACTCTAAAGAGGTGAGGCCTGAGTATCGGTATTTGAACTTCATTGTGGATTACAACATTCTACCACCAATGAATACCAATGTGATGCGTAGGGAACGACTGTTGTACATGTACTTGGTTGGGCATCCTGCTAAGGCAAGAGGAGTAAACTTGAATGTTCCTTATCTGGTTTGGCAAACTTGAATGTTCCTTATCTGGTTTGGCACCATATGACCAGGGATATCAAATCATCAAATTAATACGAACGCTCGCCATATCCAATGATTATCATGCGAATTTTAAGGAATCATAATGTGAATACTCGATGCAATTCCTATGAGCACAGCCTTGGGACAATCAATGACTCTACGGTTGTGAAGTCCAGACCGCCTAGGAGATCATCTCCACAGCCAAAGGGTCCTGGTTCTTCATGCCTGCCTGAGGAGGCATCTGAGGACGTTTCTGTGACATCTATCAATCGTAAGCAGCAGCAACTATGGTCTGAGCAAGAGGGGATTTCCGCAGAGCTTCATCGGATCTCGTCAGAGCAAGAACGTTTATGTACCGAGCAGGCAAAGATCTCAAAGAAGCTTGGGAAGCTATCGCGGATCACGAAAGCAATTTTCGACAAGCTGAGATGCTATCGCGCGGACATACCGGCACGAGACGATGACGACTTAGGTTAGATGCAATGTCCGGAGCTTCATGCATTTTGCTAATCATGCATCCTTTATGTTATATCTGCATGCATATTTTGGTTTGTTCTTTTTTTGTTTGCTCTGTTTCTGGTTTTTTCTGATGGTTGTCATGTTTCCCCTCTATGTTAGTTTCTTTTTGGCTCATTGTGACAAAAAGGTTGAGAAGTAATGATGAATGATGTGCATGATATATGTGAATGAATGATGTGGATGATGACGGATGACGATGTAACTACTAACCTCTTGATGCTTGTTAGTTTAAAGTTAGTTTAGTCGTTAACTCCTTTGTGGTTGTTACGAACATGTCTTGTATTTAACATTTTATTCTGATAAGGATTTGTTCTATTGCAAGGAGTAGAAGACTTTAGAATCCTAGCTTCGTCTAAGTCATAGAGTCTGTTTTAGGAGTTCCTAAAGAGTTTATAATTGTAATTTTGATCGATCATGCGAGGAGATTGTCGTTTGGTGATTGCGATAAACTCCGTTTATTTTTATTTTTTGTGATGAGAGACTAGTGGGCAATTTTAATGTATTTTTGTTTTGTCAAGAAATCGCCAAAGATGGGGGGAGGGGGGTGGGGGGGAAGGGGATTGTTACGAATGTTGATGTTGGCGGATTTCGTGAGGTCTGTTGGAGTCTTGAAGAGTTAAAAAAGAAAAGAAGAAGATCGAGAACCCGAAGACTTGGAGATTGAAGCTCACAACCCTCCAGTAAGTATTCATAAACTTAGTGGTGATTTATGATAATATCTAAGTGTTTGGAAGACATCAGAATAGGGATAAACTCGTTAAATTAGAAAACTGGAGTTTTTCTATTGTCAGGATCCGGACCCTGAGGGAGGATTCGAATCCCGAAGGTTTCACCTAAAAAATCATATACAGAAGATCCGGACCCTCTAGGAGGATCTGGATCCCGAATAGCTTCTCTGTTGTTTCGCAGGGAGGATCTGAACCTTCCATGGAGGATCCAGACTTTGATCTTTCTGGAGTATCAAGGTCCGGACCCTAAGTAGAGGATTAGGATCCTAAACCCGACACGTGTTTTTGAGATTCAGTTTTTTGTAATCATAATTTGATTTTCATTGCTTCCAAGCCTATAAATAAGATGTGGGGGATGTCTCTAAAACGTGGTTAAAAATTTCTAATCTTTTAGAAATCCTAGAAACTTGTCGGTGGTCGTCTCTCTCCCCTTCGACATTATGTTTCTTTCTTATCTTGATTTTTGGAGCCCTAATTCAGATTTTCTCTAAGAATCAAATTGAGAATTACTTAGATACTCTTCCATAGAATTTTAATATTCATCTAAGCATCCAATCACCACCAACAATTGGTTGATTCGCTCCAGACGAAGTGGACGCACATGGACTCGTGTGAAGACCGAGGATTCGATGGAGGCTTCGTGGACTCGAGGCGGATATGCAACGTGGATTCCGAGCACGATCGGTTAAAGGATTTCAATCGATTGGGACGAGCGAAGGAGATCTACTCAAAGCATAGGGTAAATGTTGAGTCGTGGATTCAGTACATCACCTTATACTCGAACTTTTTCTTACTAGATTGTTATCGCGTGTTTAGTCTCGTGAATTTTTTACTCCTAGTTGGAGTTTTTCCACATTAAATCTCGGTGTGCTGATTTTTATTTTCCGCATTTATTTTTATTGCATCTAGATTTGTATTTTGGTTTACATACCTATTCACCCCCTCTAGATATTAACATAACCTATTAGATCTTGGGGTCTCCATAACTTACACATCCGCACATCACCTGAGCTATAAGCCATTGACCATCCAAAAGATTTCAGGTATCACTTCCTCCCACACCAATCCATCCTTCCACCCACTATATGACCTGTCAATTCATGTTTTCACACACTAACAGTAATATGATGGAATTGTCAACACTTTTGCTCTTTGCCTTTTTTATATTACACTGAACAATTGTGCATACATTGGGATATTATAAATCACACTGAACAAAATGTCACAAGACTTAGAAACTTAGCTATTTTTAAACCATGCCTTTTGGGAGAGAAGAAAGCCTCTCTTTGCTTATGGTTTATTCTAGTTTCTTTTGCGCGCGCTGCCCCCACCCACAGCACACACAAAAAGAAAAAAAGAAAATATTAAACTTAAATAAGATGGTTTATCAAATGTTGTGTTAAACTTACATATTACCTTCTTAGTTCCCTTGCTTCGGACGGTTGGGTTTTAGACGTTAATCTTATGAAAATCTGTAAAACAGGACAACAGCATGAAGGTCCAATGCACATTTTGCAATGAAACTTTTTGTTGGTGGGATTAGTGGAATTAGGTATATATTCATTTTAGAGTAGGTCAACGAGTCCAATCCTGTCCACTAGCTCCCAAATCCAGTACAAGAGCTTGCACTGTATTGGAGAATGCACTGAAAAGGACACATGAGTTGGAGGCTAAGATCAAAAAGTAAAGAATTTCAGGTTTCTGGATTCCACCACCAAGTTCTTCTAGTCCTGCTTCATAGACTGAGGCGATTGGTCACAATGTGCATTAAATACATGACACAGATCAAAGAATAGTAAAGAAAAGGAAGTGGACAAAGTAATTAAAAAGTGCATTATCATTATCAATGATAACTTTGCATATGATTCACTAGGTCCAAACTACTTTTGCATTTTGCAAAGCTCGTAAGCAGCAGTCGATATTGATAGTGACCCACCAAATAGATGAAGTAGGAAGTACAAAGATATATAAATTAAAAGCTGGAAAAAGCATGTACATGCAATATGGCAAACATTTTTGAAACAAATCAGAGGTGCTATAATGTCAAATACATGGGGGAATTCAAGATATCGACCATATTTAATTTTATTAACAATTTAGCTAGCTTTCCTAGAAGTGCCATCTTTCTAAAATCACTTTGTATAAGGAACAAAGAGGATGCACAATATGTTCTCAACTTTATAGTTCTTGTCATCAATGAAAAAGGCCCAAAAAAACCATCCAGTTTGTTACCAGAAATGCATCAAAATATTGTTACCGGGAACATGATTGGAGAAAAGTATCCAGATATTTCTTAAGTCAATAATGATACTCTTTGAATCAATCTTATGTTTAAATTTTTTAATACTCTCAATTTTGTCTCTCCTGTTTAGTACTAATGTAAAATTTAGTAACACATAAAAAAGTGCTAGACGCCTAGATGTTATGAGACATACAAATGGATACAAGATAGAATGACCAAAGCAAGTAAATTTGCAATAAACTATGTTGCACAGATACAGATACGGGGATACAGATAAGACACGATACGGATACGGTGATACGGTAATTCCTAAAACTTCTAAGATACGATACACGAAAATACGGAATATACTTGAATAAAATATTATTTTAAATACATTTAAATATGTATTGATTGTATGTAATAATATATTGAGAACAATAAGGATATCTGGATTATATTAAGAAATATATTCTAATATACAAGTTAAATCAGGATATCTGGATTATATTAAGAAATATATTCTAATATACATTAACTTATATAATTGTTCTACATCTGTTCATAAAAAAAAGATAATTAATCATATGAAATAATAATTCAAAAAGTATCAACCAACTATCATCCAACTTGATCAAATGATAACAATAGATATATAGTCGCACAAAACTAGATAATTAGCCATTCAACATATATGTCTGTTTTACTAGTTCTATTATTAAAACAGTAATAAAAGAAAATATGCCAATAATTTAATTGAAGAAGAAGAAAAATCATTCTCCATAGCCTTTGTTGCTTCATGCTACGTTGACAAATTAGATAAAAGAGAGTAAAATAGAAGCTGTAAAGGACTAAACCATGGCATAATACTGTGTGGAGATAGAACGAGAGGGAGCGCCTTCTACCATTTAAGAGCAAAAAGATAGAAGAAATGACAAATTGAATAGAGATTGGCATTTTTCTCACTCTTTCACTTATTTCCAATAGGTTTGGATGTGGGGTTTTCAAAAGATTTTAAATTCCGATCATTTTAGACCAACAAAAGAACCTGGCCGTATCCCCTCTTATCCGAGCCGTATCTGATATTTTTTATATTTTTTAAAAATGTCGGATACTTCATTCCCATATCGAGTGCGTATCGGGCGCGTATCGATATCCGATACGTATCTGATACAAGTACGGCATGAAATTTGAAGTACTCGTGCTTCATAGGCAATAAACCACATACATCCTTAAAGAAAAGAAGGAATGGATTTGCCATGCTTGATACAAGGGGATCATCTTTGAGAAGCCGGAATAGAAGTACTATGTGCAAAGGAACTTGTACTAAGGTACCAAAGCTGGTTGATGGTGAAAGCTCTACTTCATGACATACGTATCATGAATTGCATAAAGAAAAGAAAACAACATAAAAGGAACTTAATAAAGATGGTCGTAATATATTTATTGATAAAATTGAAAATAGTTAAATATGGACCAAATGTGTGCATTGTCATTTACATGTTGCATGTGCACATTTAATTCCAGATTTAATTTACAATGGGCGCGAGAAAATGGACCCAACAGTGAAAATGGAAATGAAAAAGGTGATTAAGTGAATGTTGCAATCACACGATGAAAGATTAAAAATTATTAGCGGAGCACAAAGATTATTACTCATTAGATTCAAACAAATTTACTGTATATGACAATTGATTATCTCATAAGCCTTATACATAGAAATCTTTTATTTAGCCATTCTAAAGCATGCAACGGTAGATGATATAGTTTGCATATAAATTGAAAGAATTTAGGGGCAAATATAGGATGGTTTTGCCCCAACTTCTACAAAGTTTGATTGAGCCAACCTACAATTCTTTGCATATGCGAAGGGAATTAGAATGTTTCTCAGGCCAGATATACAAAAAGATAAACTGATTAGAGCCTAAATATCTACAAGATATGGTGTTTCAAGAGTACTGTAGCAAAGAGAGAGAAGTTGATTCTAAACCAATTTGTCTAAGACAAAATTTGATGCATATCAAGGTGCTTTCGAAAACTCGATCGAAGATTGCAAAACATCGATGCTGAAAATGATAAGTTAGAATGACTATGCATTTACTCTAGATGACCACCTTTCCAGGGAGAGCTAATACTTAATGTTGGGTATTTGGGATTGACACTACAAAAACATCCAAAAAAAGAAAAGAAAATTATCTCTAAGCTCAACTTAAATGTGGAATTGCACTTCATTTTCTCAACAGCAAAGAAAAGTAGGACCATGTTTACAAGCTTAACATCCTAGGTCTGAAGAAGTTACATGATAGGATCTACTTTTTACCCATACAGCCTAACCAGACAAGAAAAATATGGAGATGAAAATGAAAGACAGAGATGGGTTTTTCTCGTTTTTGGTATAGCATGTCTCTCACTAGAAGGTCCAGTGAATGGGCTACTAGCTCAATAGTATAATGCACCCTTATTAACATATTGTACCATTTAATTTATGATAACTTACGAATATTCCTTAGTTTGTCCTTTCCCACTTGGCAATGGACTAGCTTGCCTAATCAGTATGGAGTATGTAAGAAATCAGAGATATACCAAACTTCGTCGATAATTTCAAGGTCAACAACAGCTATATAAAACTTCATCGATTATTTCAAGGTCAACAACTATCCTCTTGTGGAATCTTCCATCGTGCCCAACACCTGACCTCTCCTTAAATATCCTTCCTATAATTATCATCCACTCTACCATTCTCTTATCATACCCCGGCTTAAATTCTCCATCTTGTACACCATAACCGTGAAGGGCTTTCTCAAGTGCTCCTATACAAACCAACCAAGTCCATAGAATACTTGAATTTGATCACTAGAAAGGCTTAGAAAACATATCCATGAGATTGTCTGTAGCGCTTAGGGATGTCAACGGGGCAGATTCCGGGTGGGTTTTCAAAAAGCCGAACCCAAACCCAACTACCAAACCAAAACCTGACCCCAAACCAGTCAGGTTTTGAAAATCCATAACCAAAACCGAACTCGACAAAAAAAAAACCAAAACCCGAAAAACCAAATCCGAACGCAATAATTTCTCTTTACTAAATTTTAAAGCATATCATACTCAAATCTAAATTATCAAAGTACAAATTCAAATTTCTCTATATTATATAATATAAAATTGGTTCGATTTGGTGATGGCTTAGGTCGGGAACAAATAAAAGCCATACCCGAACCCGAATCCGTCGAGTTTTCTTCATTTTTATACCCGTAACCTAAACCTACCTGTTTAGCACCGGTAAAACCTACCGGATCAAGTCCGGGTTCGAGTAAAATCTCGGGTATCCGCATCCATTGACATCTCTAGTGCTAATCTTCTTCTTCCCCAACAATGCCTTTTCCAACCCTTGTTGCATCAAGAAAGCATGCATCTTAACTTGCCACAGAGTGAAACCGCTGGCACAGTCAAACTTCCGAATCTCAAACTTCGTCGACATCATGACTCACCCAAACAAATAGCCCAGCTCTAATAGCAATTTATTGCAACAAAAGCCCAAAAACCATATTTCTTTGAGTGCAAATAAAACCAAAGAGATTCGTGACGGGCAAACATCTTATGTGGTTCAACCACTGGCCAACGTCCACAGGCAAAAGATGAGATGAAGCTTTTACTATCGCCGAAGGTGGAGCATAAAAATGTTTCTCTCACAAAACCCTAGCCCCAAAATATATCCAATGCTCTCTCACAGCTGCCACGCAAATCCATGAAATATCGTGTATACTTATATAGGTGGCTAAATTCTAACAAGGATACTTTTGGTTTAGAACTAAGAAAAATTCGGGTTTAACAAAAACCGACTAAGACTACAAATAATCTTAGCTTAACTTAATTGGTCGACCATATTAGAACAGGGTTTGGAAAATTTGCAGTACAAGAACTCGGGATATCTAACAAATCTCTACCTCTGCTTGAATTCTGTCTTCTCAACCTATTCCCAAAAAACACACAATGTACTCTCTAATCTGCCACACAAATCAATGGAATAAGCGACATATATATATATATAAGTGGCTAAACCCCAACAAGAGCAGAAATAATCCTTATAATCCTAGTTTAATTAAGTGGGTCAACCAAATAAGCATAGGTTAAGAAAACAACATATACTCAACAATATATTACTGACCGACAATTAAACCAACGAATAGGATTGTATGCCTCAAACTAGGCATTTCGCAAGACAAAACGGATGAAATTCACAGACCAGGACAGGAACCGCTGAGATCTATGCAAAAGAAAATTGTAAAATTTTATGCAGAAAAATCAGATTACGAAATATCAACATCTCTACGTCCAATTAACTGGAACCGATTCAATATCCGTGACAACTAACGAGCAAACTTTAATTTCCTATTTTCCTTAAAGAAAAAAATACTTCCATACAAAATTCTAACGACCGAACCAACGAACAAGAAAAGAATCGGCAAAGCTTTCAGACAGAGAGGAATAATTCATTTAGAATCAAAAATTGAGATAAGAAGATCATCAAAGGCTGACGAAAATTAACGATGATTTACTTCCGATTGGGAACAGCAGATCAAAATAAAATACATTAGAAAAACTTATACCATTCTCGACGTACGCCATGGTCGGATTCGAGAAGCCTCCGCGGAGTCTCCGGTGCGGAACGGAATCGACGTATAAAGCGAATTTGCGAACCCCTAAAATTCTAACATTCTGCCTTCCCGAAAGTTCCTTGGAAACAGAAAACCGAGGCTGCAAATTGGGTAAATTACACGAGAGGTCTTGACCTTAACGCAATTTTCTATTGGGTACCCAACCATCTAATTGTTGCGACGGGCCTATAGCATGTTATCCGAGTTTCACTTGAGTTTCCAAACTTCCAACTTGTTGCAGTCGGGTCCATAACCTTTTAAGTTATTTAAATTAAGTTTTCAATCTTTTTTTATTGTCCAATCAGATTATTTTTTTAGGGGATCCTTTCGGACTTTTTTACAAAATAACTCTCTAAAATTTTATAATGTGCAAAATAACCCTGCCAAATTTATATTTGGCAAACTAACCCTCTCTTTGCCACGTAGGAGCCACGTAGGATTTTTTTCGAAACGAGGTGAATCGTTCGCCGTATTCTGAAAGTTCCGAGATCTTTTAAAGACGGTGAATCGTTCACCGCATTCATCAAAATGGTTAACGATTCACCGTCTTCATAATTTTCTATTAAACGGTGAAAATTATATATGAAAAATGGGAAAGAGAGAAAAAGTGAGGTTGTTAGAATTGTACGTGGATTATATGAAAAATAAAAAAAAGTGAGGTTGTTAGGATTATACGTGGATTATTAGAATTTTTATTTGATTGTTAGGATTGTATGGATAGATTATTAGAATTTTCAGGTTGTTAAGATTTTATATGTGATTTGTTGAAATTTTTATGTGGTTGTTAGGATTATATATAGGATATAGAAAGAAACAGTAAATAAGCGAAAGACGGTGAATGATTCACCGCTTTTGTGAAAAATTAGGAAGACGGTGAATCGTTCACCGTCTTTAAGAGAAAATTTCAACGTGGCTCCTACATGACAAAAGGAGGATTAGTTTGCCAAAAAAATTCATAGGGTTATTTACCCAATTAGAAAATTTTATAGAGTTATTTTGAAAAAAAGTCTGATCCCTTCTCTCTTCTCTATTGAAGACTCGGAGGCCCTCTTTTCTCAATGAAAAAACAGAAAGGAAGGGCCATTCCTCTTTTCCTTTTTTCTCTCTTCTCTTCACCAGCTCTCTCCATTTAAAGAGTTTTTTTAATAATATTTAATTTGTGTAGTTAAAATAGCTAATAATTATATATCATTAAGTATTCATTGGGATGGACAGCTAATTATAGATGAAAAATGTCACGTGCCTAGTCTCGGCATAACTCCATCTGAACACGTGCACAGATCCGCCTTGTGCACAAGGGCACCCTCCGATCACAAGGTGTCTACAGCTATAATATCCATCCAGATGAAATACATATTCTAAGCATAGTGATAAGAGTATATAAACATGAACTAAACTAGCTTAGATAATTTAAAGAAACTACTCATAGATCCATCATCCATAAACTTAACTTGAATTAACTCCAAGTACAACAACTCACGAATACATATACCATCAAGTAATCTCTAAAATGGATACAACTCCAAAAATAAGTACAATTCCAATATATAGAGAACTCCCAAAGGTCTGTCTAAATAAATACATAACTCCTCTCACATGCAACTACCCAAAAAAAAGATGCATTGGGTCCACCTTTATATAAGCTCGGTCGAAATGACTCTAGCTAGATACGACACCCTTATCGTGATCACAGGCCTCTCCCGTTGTGGAAGACTCTGAAATAAAAATAATCAACCAATGAGGGTCAGAACTATAAAATATTGCTCCCAGTGGGTACCGCCGCTAAGAGGGGCATACTACTTCACTAGATCAACTGAGATATTAATAAGAGTAATGTTGAAAGTAAAGAGCTGAATGAAAGAGCTGAAATAAAAAGTAGATCACATACAATCATGCCACTAAATAATGTAGTATTATGAATATCCAACTACCATGTATGCATCAATTAAGTAGTGATGTTTAATTATCAAATTGAATCAACCTTTACCCAATCTCTCAAGCACTTACGTAAGGTAAAGTCCTGACTTGCACTGTACCTCATGATCCCGTGGTAGTCAACATCTCCACCCTAGATAAGCCTCCCCCACACACTACAAGAAAAGGCGCCGGTAGAGGCAATTGTATAGAGGTTCATAGAACCGCCTCTATGCTATTATGTTAGAGGCAATTTAGAGGCGGCATTTAGAGACCGCCTCTAAATCCGCTCAAAGAAAAGGAAAAAAATTCAAAAAAAAAAAGAAAACTAATCTATCTAAACCCTAACCCGCTGCCCCCTCCCCTCCCCCACCCAAAACAAAATCTAAACCCTAACCTGTTGCCCCTCCCCCCTCCTCCCCCCTCCTCCCCCCTCGCTGACAGAAAAGGGGGAAAAAATCAAAAGAAAAAAAAAAGAAAAACTAATCTAAAACCCTAAACCAATGCCACTCGCCCCCGACCCCCTCTTTCCCCAACCCCCCTTCCTCCCTCCTTCTATCCTTTATAAGCTCTACGCTTTGCTACAGCCGTCGAATCGCTGGCTGCAACCACCGCACCAACCTTTCTAACTATGCAGCACCCTCTCCGACCACTGCACCACCGTCCCCGCACTCCACGACATCGTCTCCATGGAGCAAGTTGTGGGCTTCGCCATGGGGCGTTGGTGCTGCGGCGGCGATCTTGGCGCGTTGCGGTGGCGACAGGATGAGAATGTTCTCCGACAAGATCATCCCATGAGCTTCTAAACCCTAGATCAAAAAATTAGGATTTTTTATTATATCACTGCTTCTCAAATTTTGGACAAGAGGTTTGATCTCAAGATAAGGTGCTAACCTGTCTACTCTTTAAAAAGACCATTGTGTTGAGCTTGTTGAGATTGCTGGCCATATTGTTGAGTTCAAATATGCTTATGTAGTATACTAATCTTGAATTCTTGTTATCTCAATGGTGATTAATTTTTTTTTCTTTTCTCACATTCAAAAGTGGTGAAAATTTTTATTTTTTGGTTATTATTTAAAAATTAGTAGCATTTGGCAGTTGTTGTTCAACCGTTGTTATGTAAGCCGAAGCTTAAGGCCATTAATTTTATATTATAAGTTATGTTGATTTTTTGTTATTAGTTATTTTTCCTAATAAATTTTAATGACCTTTTCAGTTCTGATCAGTAGGATGCCGGTTTATACAACAGAAACTTGAAACAGCAACAACTGAAGAAAAAGATATGGTTTTCGAAGAAATCATGCCACATGCTCTCTCCCCGATGGCTAATGTATTTGGACATTATGTTTACGTAGCAATATATTTTTATATCCATTTTGCAGTGATTGATATGGATTAAACTTCTCTTTTATTTGATTCAGAGAGAGCATTGCAATGATCCTAAAACTGAACAGATTGTGATGGGAGAGATTTCACGATCTATTTGCATGTTGGCACAAGATCAGTATGGCAATTATGTTGTCCAAGTGTATGATAGTTTGAAAGTTTAATTATATAGTCCTCTAAACTTTCTACATTTGTTGCTTTTTTCTACGAAAGATTTGGAGTTTGCTTGTTGGTCGTTGTCATCCTATGTTATCATATTATATGTATTTATTTTCCTTTATCTTTGTTCTATTGTGATATATGTTTCTCTTTTCTTTGCGCACTAAATGGTGGCTTAAGTTGCTTTTGACATTACACTTTAACAAGTTAGAACACATGCACACAATACTGCAAAAATCAACTAAGATCATTGTGTCTTCTTTTGTAGGAAATAGAACATTATTATTAATCATTAAACTTCTGACCTTTTATCCAAAAAGTAAACCCTTCTGCTTTGTAATATGATAAGTTCAGCATTAGTGGTGAATCTTTTTTTTTATAATCACTTAGTTTGAGGAGATTCTCAATAGTCTTCACTTTCAATTAGTCCCTGCACAATCTTATATAGAAAATAGTTGGAAAACACATAGTATACTAATCACTAATATATGCATTTCACTTTTTTTTTTCCAAATACTTGCATTGAAAATTTTTATGTCCACGCCATACCTAAATTAATTGGCCCTTCAATGCTGATGTAAGTAAGCTACTATTGTGATATTATGTCGCGCCCCGAGGCCCGTTTTGTAAAATTTTTATATAATAGGTGCCATTTGAAATATCATAGTTGCGAAAAATTGCCAATTTTATATGTGCAGGTTCGAGCGCAGGGTCCGGACCTTCTAGCAGGGTCCGGAACCGGTATCCAAAATGCAATTTTTTTTTATGTTAAAAAAAATGTCAGCATTCAAGCACCATAACTTAAAACCAAATTCCTCATGTTACACCAATTTAATAAATTATTATAAATATATTAGAAATGTCAAGTTCATTTTGAGAGAAAAATTTATAGAAATTCTATAAAGTTAAATTTGTTGATTTCATGTAGCACTTTGAATTTCGGTGCGTTATTTCGAACTTTACTAAATTTGATGAAGTTCGGAGAGAGCCGGTAATGGCTAGTGTGGAATTGGGTTCAGATGGTTTCGGAACATTTTGGGTGCGAGTGGGGACCCAGAAATCAAAAATTTCGAAGAAAGGGACCTAGTGGAGCAAATCTGCTCACGGGGTCCGGACCCTGAAAACTGGGGTCCGGACAATGATGTTTGTGGCCGGCTGTGGTCCGGACCCGGATGTCACGGTCCGGACCCGAGCCGATGTCCGAATTGGGGTGCGTACGGGTTCCGGACCCGGGACCTGAGGTCCGGACCCGGCCTGCGCACTGGCCAGTTATCAGTGCGGGGTCCGGACCCTACTCGCAAGGTCCGGACCCGGCTGTGGCAGAATGCCCAGTGAGGGGTATTTTGGTAATTTCGTGGGGGATGGGCTATGTATAGAGGGCTGAAGTCTCTCCTCTCATTACTCCTCCATTTTTCCTCTCATTCCCTCTCCCTCTCCCTCACTTTCTCTCTCTAGAGATCTCTCCAAAGCTTGGAGAAGTGAAGGGTTTGACCTTGGAAAAAGCTTCTAAGGTGGATTTGGAGCTTCTTGGTGTAAGAAGGAGCTTGGGAGCTAGGGCTTTGAGGTGAGTTCTTGTGATTTAGGGTTTAAACCTTGGATTTAATCCTTTGAAATAAGGTTTTTGGAAACCCTAGGCAATCTAAACCACAAATGGTGGGAGATTGGCCATGAAATCTAGGGTTTGGCTTGCATGCATGCAAACCCTAGGTAGATTTGGGGCTTTTGCCATGGGAGGTTCTAAAAATATTTGGACATTCGGGAATTGCAATTGAGGCATAGGAAATCATGTTAGAACACTTGATTTCACATATTGAGTTGAATTTAGAGTTCGTAATGAGTAACGAACCGTTTTCTTGTAGAAGCTTGGGTTGAAGCAAGAACTCTCTCACGCCCCGGGCTAGTTCTAGATGCGGAAAAACGTGGTAATTTTTTTTTTGAAAGCCTAGCCCGCGCCACGTACAGACCCGCCACAAATACAGGGTCCACTGTACACACGGACAGAACCTCCCCTGTATTTGAACGGCGTCCACAACATACAACAGGATCACAACAACACAAGAGATTCATACAGCTAGCAGTCCTTAAACCTGTATGAATCTAAGCAAGTCCTTAGGCGAAGGATGATGCAATGCACAAACAACAGTCATTCTAGAAAACTGCTTCTTACCCAGAAGCTTTCTTTGAAATTCTAATCTCAAACATTGAAGGATCATTTGAAAGCTGTTCTCCACACGAGAACTCTCTTTTTAAATCACAAAAGCCGAACGATCGGAAATCCATTTGAAAACCGTTCCCCACACGGAAACCTTTATTTGGAAGCGCTACCACGAGGGGTAGAAAATCAAGACGTGCAATAAAAGCCAGTGATAGAATAAAAGCATCGACATCCTCACATGGAAACTACACCAAAATCACAAGATCTAAGCATGCAAGACAATCACATAAGAATACTAAATAAGTCCACAACACATAAGCATGCTAGATAATATCCAAAAGGTAACTGAACCACAATCACATCTAACTGATAAGGGTAGGGTGATAACCAAATCTGGGAAGTAGCCTCACAAGTCGGAACCTCTAGAGCTACTATCTAGGCGTGCCTCGCAGCGTCCCGACACTCACCACCCCCTCACCTCACCTGAAAAAACAACAACGAGGGCGGGGGGTGAGAACATGTAAACATGTCTCCCCTCCCAGTGGGTACCGCAAGCCGACGAAGGCGAGGTGTACACACCGGCACGAGGGTCAACAAAAGATAGATAAGGTATACAGTAGCACAAGTAAGTATGAGGCTGACATACAACTGAAACAACTATGCTACTGTAAGCAACTAGTATATGCATCAAAGGAGATAACTACAAAGTAAACCCAATCATAGCCACCGGGATGGATCCCTGGCACTGTCACACTGCTCAACCAACGGCACCATACCTTCCCGACGCAATGCATCGAGGCTCACAGGTCGGTCGCAATACACGACCCTTTTCCGGAAAAGAACACCCCCAAACGGTGGATCAGACCGCGGTGTACGTGAAGTGCGAGAAGAGCTATGACGATCGATGCAAATGCTCAATCCACAGAACGGCAACGAGCCGTGAAGCAACTGAATAAACCACAACGAGGATCGCTCGGAACAACGGGCGATCACCACCGACCAACTAAGTCGTCTCAAGAATCATGCAAACCACAACTACTCTACTATCCAAGCACACATATAAGTAGAGTCAACGGGAGTCAAGTGAACTCATAACTGTAATGCAAGAGAAGGGATAGAAAGGTATCACCGTAGTCCACTGAACCGACTCCGGATCGAAGTACCCACCTGTAGGTAAGATCAAGCCTAACACCGACGGCTCTCGGGAAACACGACAGGACCTACGAAAGACTCACAGGGTCAAGGTCCACCAAGTTGACGCAAAACACAGAGCTCACACATCCCGAACCGACGGATCGCCCGGAAAAACCCACCGGGACGATCCCGAAACCACACAAAGCCCCAGAAGAGGTACCTAAAGCCAACCAAGTCCCTCGCTGTCCCCGAACACACAAAACCAAGTGACGGGACAGCGAGCACAAGCTCGGGGTTCCACGACCACAAACGCACCCGAAAAAGGCTTCCCGGGTTCCCAAAAATGCCGAATTGGCACCGGAACCCTCCGTCACTCATCCGCTGTCCTCGGAACTTCGGGGCAGCAATGAGGAACAGCCAACGAGGCTAAACGACGAAGCCAAGTCGCTCGCGAAAATAGCGAGTGAGTCGCATGACTAGAAACACGCGTTTCGCCGACTATTTCATCGAAAAACGCGTCGGAAATGAATCCGGATCTCCGCGAAGGGCAAAGGGGTTGGACAACCAGTCCACAGGGCCTCAAGGATCATGCCCTTGCTGCCCGCAGTGTCGCAACACTACCACGATCGCCAAAATCCACAAACAACCACAATTGCAAACATACAAGCAATAAACTAGGCCACTAGAGCAATCCGTACGTCCGCACGACCTTCCGCAAGCACCAGCGGATAGGTAACGACGTCACGGAGGCCGTGCTCACAGCCCCACTGCGACAGGACCAGTCGCAAGGCGGGAAATCCCATAAAAATAGTGCCCCCAAAAGAAGAAATCACTCGACATAGGCCGAACAGCAAAACAACTCAACCAAACCAGATTCTAAGGTGAGCATGATGATCAGCGCATCGCCGCGATCATCGTGCTCACCTTTCCGGACTTCGGGAGGCATCGGGGAGCTCAAACACATGCATGCAGCCAACAAAACAGCAAATAAGACCCTGGCTGGAGCAACAAGCTCCGGCCGGCTGCCGGCCGACATGCACGGCCAGCGGCGGCCAGGGTCGGCTGCGGGGGAGGTGAGGAAGATGGGGCTCACCTCAGCCGGCGACGGGAAGCGGCGGCGGCGGCGCGGGGAGGAGAGATGCTCTCGGGTTGGCTAGAGCACGGCGGCGCGGCAACGGACGGCGACGGCGGCCGGCGGCGACGCAAGCACCTACAAGAGGGGGTCGCCGGACATCGTCCTGCCGGTGATCGCGACAAAAAAGACGGCGGGTGGCGGCGGCGGAGCAGGCTCGGCCGCGGCTGCCCTAGCTGCCTAGCCGAAGCTTGCGGCGGCGCTCCGGCGGCACGGCGATGGCCGGGGAGGTAGGGGGCAGCGCCAGAGGTCACGGGGGTGGCGGCGCTCACTGTCTCAGAGGTCGGGAGGCGGTGGCGGCTCGAGCCCACAGGCCTCGGCCAGCTGCTGCACAAGCTGGAGCTGCAGCAGCTCCGGCGGCCCACGGCGGCGACTCCCGGCGGCGGCGCACCACTCCGGCGGTCGTGCCACCTCAGGGGAAGCCCATGCATGGGTTTCCCCTGGGTGCACACCGCTGGGAAGAAGAAGAAGAAGAAGAAGAAGGAGAAGAAGAAGAAAAGGGGAGAGAAGCTTGGCCGAGGTTGCTCCGGCCAAGGGGTGGCCGGCGGCGATCGGCCGAGCTCGGGGAGGAGGTTGAGGGGCAGGGGGAGCTGGTGCTCACCTCTGGGGAGGCTGAGGGAGAGAGAGAGAGAGAGAGGGATTCCAACAAAGCGCACACACACACACACACTTAAACACAAGTGCACAATTGCATTTAAGCCTTTCAAACACAGTAAATTACTCCTCAGTCCCTCACAGCAGGTACAAAATGCCCAGACACCCCTCCACAAGCAATCTCACGCGAAACAGTGCGAGAACAGGGTCCAAATCGCGAAACTGCAAAATGTGATAATCGACCTCTCGGCGAAGAAGATAAAAGATCTCTCAAACCGTTCGTCGCATGTCGAAACAGATCGCGCCATCGCGTTCAGCACTGTCGAGACATCGAACCTACCATTTTGGATTGTCAGATTCGGGCTCCAGATCGCGCCGTTAAGCCGTTCTCTCTCCGCGACAAAAACACAAAAACAATAAAAATCACTTATACACGTATATATATATAAATACCCGTATATATATACGTATACAGATCAAAAACACAGTATCAGGGGAGAGGAACACAGAATTTCAAATGTCCAAAAATTCGAATTCTCACATCACTCCCACCTAACAAGAAGTTTCGTCCCCGAAACTTACTCACACACCATCCGCGAACAACAGCGGATACCTCTCACGCAAAGCAGACTTCAGCTCCCAAGTAGTCACGCGCTCCATGCGACTCGTCCACAGCACTCACACAAACAGAAAGCTCCGATTCCTCAACTGCTTCACCTTGCGAGCCAAAAACCTCACAGGCACCTCACCGCAGCTGAGATCCTCCCTCAGCTGAACCGTTGTCGGGCCAATCACACGACGCTCAACCACGTCAACCCAACAGATCAGTGATCGACGACGACCTCCAAACAACGCCTCGCACGGTGCCAATCCAACGCTCGCTTGGAAGCTGTCGTAGAAGGCAAGCTCCACCAAGGAAAGGTACCAGAACCAACCCTCACCAATATCCAAAACGCATGCCCGGAGCATAACCTCGGGAGTCTAGAAGACTCGCTCCGACTGCCCAACACTCTGAGGGTGGTAAACTGAGCTGAAGTCGAGCCTCATCCCCAGTGCCTACTGCAAGCTCCTCCAGAACTGGGAAACGAAGCGAGAACTCCAATCCAAAATGATCGACACTGGCACTCCAAGCAGCCTAACGATCTCATCCAAGTAGAGCTGCGCCAGTCGATCCCGAGACTAAATCGAGTGTACCGGTAGGAAGTGAGCTGCTTTCGTCAAACAGTCCACAAAAACCCAGATCGCAACATGACCTCGCAGAGAACGAGGCAACCCGGTGACGAAAACCATGGTGATCTGCTCCCACTTCCCTACAGGTACAGGCAAAGGTCAAAGCTTCTCTGCTGATCGCTGATGCACAGCCTTCACTTGCTGACAAACCAGGCACAGTGCCGCATGCTGAGCTACAACCAGAAACTCTGCCTCAAGTCGCGGTACATCTTCGTCTCTCCAGGATGAACGGTGTACGGCGACCGGTGTGCCTCAGCCAAAAACTCTCACCTCAAATCCTGAACACTGGGCACACACCTCTGTCCTCGAAGGAGAACCATCAGCATGTAGCACGAAGTCACCATCTCTGCTCTGCTCGGCGTCTGCTCGCACTCTCTGCCAGTGCGGATCCATTGGCTGCCCATCGAAAATCTGATCCGACAAGGTGGGTTGCACCTCCAAAGACAACAACTGTGCGGTAGCTCCACAAGGTAAAGTCTCCAACTCTGGTCGACGAAACTCCACCACCAATCGCTCCTGGTCGGTGATCGAGAGACAGCTCCTTGAAGAGATACATCAGACTCTGGTGATCCGTGAAGGTCTCACAACGCGCTCCATACAGGTAGTGTCTCCAAAGCTTGAGAGCGAACACCATTGCCGCTAACTCGAGATCGAGCGCCAGATAGATCTTCTCATAGTCCATCAACTAGCGCGAAGCATAAGCGATAACCTTCTCATGCTGAATGAGCACGCACCCCAATCCTATCCAAGATGCATCGCAGTAGACCACAGAAACCTCATCAGGCTGCGACAATGCTAAGATAGGGGCACGAGTCAAACAGTCCATCGACTCCTAGAAGCTCATCAAACAAGCGGGAGTCTACAGAAACAACGCGCCCTTCCTCGACAGCTGCTCAACGGGGCGGCGATCTTGAGAAACCCTCAACAAATCGCCGATGACAACTCGCCAAGCCGAGGAAAATTCCTAAACTCTGCCACAGAAGTCGGAACAGGCAAAACCACTACAGAGTCCACCTTCGTTGGTCCCACCGCAATACCAGGTTGCGTCCCGATGCGAACCAAGAAAGGAACTTCTCAAATAGATCAGTATGTCGTCAAAGGAGACCACGACAAATTGATCCAAGAACTGTCGAAAAACCCAGTTCATCAAATCCAAAAAGCTGCCGGGGCGTTCGTCAAACCGAACGGCATAACCGTGACCTCGTAACGCCCGTAACGAGTCCGGATGGCCGTCAACGCAACGTCCTCGGCCTTGATCCTCAGCTAAAGATAACCTGGCTGCAGAACACACTTCGAGAAAACCGAGGCTCCCTGGAGCCGGTCGAAGAGATCGCAGATCTGCGGTAGAGGGTACTAAAACATCACCGACATCTCGCAGGACTCACAATCAAACCAACAAAAATCGTGCGAGTCCATCACTCTGGTGCACAGGGCTGATAATCGCCACAAGCGATAAAAGCACCAGTGATGCCAAACATCAGATCCAAGTGAATCGGACACGCGCTCCAAACCAAAACTGTGCGGCGATAATCTTGTACGCAAACACAAGCACAGAGACCTCGGAGCCAACAACCAGGCTCCCGTCATCCCAAAACTGAGCTAAAAGGCAACCTGACTCAACCGGAGTCAAACCGACCGCAGTGATGGCAAATCAACTGCGCAAAACCACTCCAGGATCAGCTCAAGGCTCACTACAAGATCAGGGATGACCACCACACAGCTTTCCCACAAGACGACGACAAGAGATTGTCTCGCAAGAGACAGCACCGACCTGTAAAATAGGGGGTGCCCTAGGATCTATCTAGAGTATATCAATCACCTAGAGGGGGGTGAATAGGTGTATAAACAAAAATCACAAATCTCAATGCGATAAAGTAATGCGGAAAATAAAATCAGCACACCGAGATTTACGTGGGAAACTCCACCTTGGAGAAAAACCCACGGACCAACACGCGAAAAGAATAATCCACTAAGAGTAAAGAATTACAAGGTGATTACCGACTCCACGGACTTAACCTCTCCCTTATCTTCAGCGGATCACGCGCACCAACGGGTTGTCCACGCCCCACGTCCGAATCCACGGACGCCACGCCTCGAATCCACGAGACGCCCAACTTCGAATCCACAAAGCCTTCAACACGTCGAATCCACGACGCCCACTCAAATCCACGAGCGCACTCCGTCCGGAGCAAGAACAATAAGGTTGATGACGATTTATTGCTTAGAATATCATTGAAGATCTGTGGGAATAATCTCTAAGCAATCCTCAAATTGATTCTAAAAGAAAATTAGGAATTAGGGCACCATGAATCAATTTGAGAGAAGCTTGATGTAGAAGATGAGGAAAACGGTCACCTACAAGCTTCTAGGGTTTCTAAAAGATAATATGTGATTCACCACGTTTTAGAGACACCCCCACCTCATATTTATAGGTTAGAAGCAATCCAAAATAGATTAGGATTAAAAAATAGTTTTTAGAAAGATTTGGAAGCAAACCGATTTCGACTAGGATTGCAAAACTGATTTTAGAAAGGTTTGGAACCAAATTAGGATTGCAAAGATATTTTAAGGAATCTACCATCTTATTTACATGTTTGGGAGACATTAGAATCAAAGTAGGATAGAAAAAATAACTTTCCAAAACTTCGCAACGGGTCGGGGTCCGGACCGCGGGTATGGGGTCCGGACCTTGACACTCTCCAGGCGTTTCATTGTCCGGACCTCAGCCATCAGGGTCCGGACCCGGTCTGCGAAACAGCCTGGGGTCCGGACCTCAGCCCTCAGGGTGGACCTCCGCCCTCAGGGTCCGGACCTCATCCTCAGGGTCCGGACCCTCCCTGCGTGACAGCTAGGGAGGCGTACGGGTTCCGGACCTCAGCTTCCAGGGTCCGGACCGGGTCTACGAACCAGCATAACCTGCTTACGGGTTCCGGACCTCATGTTCCAGGGTCCGGACCTCGTAGTTGGAAAACTCATTTTTTACAATTTAAAACACTTTTTACCTATTCTAATGTCTTCCAACCACTTGTAAATAATTATAAATCATCATCAAGATTATTTAAACTTACCAAGCATCGTGAATTCAAACGGTGAGTCTTCGAGTCTTCAATCTTCGTCTTTTCTTCTTTGAACCTTCAAGACTCCGACTCACTTCACGAAATATGCCAATATAAAATCCGTAACACGACCCAATCCAGAAGGTCCCAAAAAGGGATAGGATATTTCGTCCTAACTTTTGACACTACGTTGTCTGCAGCCAACGTACTTATCAAAAGAAAACGAAATAACCCAAGATTAAACGCCAACAACCAGTTGGCAACACCACAAGGTACCAGGTCAACCAACTCAAAAGCTGGACCAAAATCACAAACGAGTCACCGAATTAACGGGAAAAGCAGACCGACCCACAAAACAAAGTCTGCCCCGAGCCAACTCCCTAGGAGTCTTCGGTTTCCAACAACAAACCGACGGCTACAGGCGACAAAGGGTCGTCAACCACACGAACCAGAGCGAAGGAAGAACAACTCCAGCGTCGACTAACCAACGTCGAACGCGGTGAGACCTTCAACAAGAACCTGGAAGATCTCGCGGCAACACGAAAACCTATAAATACCACAAGGAATCCCAAAACACACCTATTTAGGCGTTAGGATAGCCGCAAACCACGTAGGCACCAACAAAAACCCGACACCAAACAGTGTCCACTCAGTCTAGTACACGTCAGTTCGACGCAAGAACTAGCTAAAGGTCGAAAGACCAATACTAACGATTCCACCAGCAAGACGTCAGAGGGGTAGGCTTCACTGCCCTACCCAACAAAACGGAGAGGGTAGCACCCAAACTGCGGTCGAAACCGCTCAAAACACCATCTCCGTAGAGACGCTCGCAGAGGCCCTCGTGCTCAACACGAAAAGTGGGGCCAGGGCAAGAACAGCCCGAACGACAACACAGATCCACCAAGTGGCGTCACCTAGCCCACAAGGGCCACCACCTGCCAACAAGTGGTACGCAAAGGGAAAACATCCTGCCACTTGGTATCTGTCTGGTACTCCACCACCACTACCAGAAGGAGCACGAGTCTGCGAACAAGCGCAGATCAAAACTCAGGAAATCCGCCAAACACGCTCGGATGTGGCCTCAACGGCGTGAGCGCCATAGGAGGGTCTGCAGTCATCGGGGCACTCGGCGAAGGAGGAGGAGGGGCTGGAGCGGCAGTCGCCGTAGCCTGCTGCTGCACAAACTACCGGAACAAGCCGGAACATGCCGGAGAGGGTCGCCAGCTGACCCCTCGCCTCGGCCTCAAGCACACAGGGTACGGTCCACACTAGGCTGTCCGCCTCCTGCCAGCTCCTCACTCGAACCAGCCACAACAGCCCGAAACAGAACACCAGCAGACAGCTCGGCAGGCGCACGCCTACCACCACGAACGAGGAGGTCTACCAGGACCACAAGCCATCTGCAAAACACAGAATCCAGCACAAGAGAAAGGGGTCGACAACTCCCACAAAATACAAGCCGAAAACAAACCCCTCGAACTCGCGCACCTATATATCCTAGGTCTCCTTATGGGTCAGCCTAACCAGTGGTTCAGTTACAAGTTGATGAATGAATGAGTGTTTGTTCCCTTTACGCTCTGATACCATCTTAATCTGTCACGCCCCGGGCTAGTTCTAGATGCGGAAAAACGTGCTAATTTTTTTTTTTTTTAAAGCCTAGCCCGCGCCACGTAACTGAACCACAATCACATCTAACTGATAAGGGTAGGGTGATAACCAAATCTGGGAAGTAGCCTCACAAGTCGGAACCTCTAGAGCTACTATCTAGGCGTGCCTCGCAGCGTCCCGACACTCACCACCCTGCTCACCTGAAAACAACAACGAGGGCGGGGGGTGAGAACATGTAAACATGTCTCCCCTCCCAGTGGGTACCGCAAGCCGACGAAGGCGAGGTGTACACACCGGCACGAGGGTCAACAAAAGATAGATAAGGTATACAGTAGCAGAAGTAAGTATAAGGCTGACATACAACTGAAACAACTATGCTACTGTAAGCAACTAGTATATGCATCAAAGGAGATAACTACAAAGTAAACCCAATCATAGCCACCGGGATGGATCCCTGGCACTGTCACACTGCTCAACCAACGGCACCATACCTTCCCGACGCAATGCATCGAGGCTCACGGGTCGGTCGCAATACACGACCCTTTTCCTGAAAAGAACACCCCCAAACAGTGGATCAGACCGCGGTGTACGTGAAGTGCGAGAAGAGCTGTGACGATCGATGCAAATGCTCAATCCACAGAACGGCAACGAGCCGTGAAGCAACTAAATAAACCACAACGAGGATCGCTCGGAACAACGGGCGATCACCACCGACCAACTAGGTCGTCTCAAGAATCATGCAAACCACAACTACTCTACTATCCAAGCACGCATATAAGTAGAGTCAACGGGAGTCAAGTGAACTCATAACTTTAATGCAAGAGAAGGGATAGAAAGGTATCACCGTAGTCCACTGAACCGACTCCGGATCGAAGTACCCACCTGTAGGTAAGATCAAGCCTAACACCGACGGCTCTCGGGAAACACGACAGGACCTACGAAAGACTCATAGGGTCAAGGTCCACCAAGTCGACGCAAAACACAGAGCTCACACATCCCGAACCGACGGATCGCCCGGAAAAACCCACCGGGACGATCCCGAAACCACACAAAGCCCCAGAAGAGGTACCTAAAGCCAACCAAGTCCCTCGCTGTCCCTGAACACACAAAACCAAGTGACGGAACAGCGAGCACAAGCTCGGGGTGCCACGACCACAAACGCACCCGAAAAAGGCTTCCCGGGTTCCCAAAAATGCCGAATTGGCACCGAAACCCTCCGTCACTCATCCGCTGTCCTCGGAACTTCGGGGCAGCGATGAGGAACAGCCAACGAGGCTAAACAATGAAGCCAAGTCGCTCGCGAAAACAGCGAGTGAGTCGCATGACTAGAAACACGCGTTTCGCCGACTATTTCATCGAAAAACGCGTCGGAAATGAATCCGGATCTCCGCGAAGGGCGAAGGGGTTGGACAACCAGTCCACAGGGCCTCAAGGATCATGCCCTTGCTGCCCGCAGTGTCGCAACACTAGCACGATCGCCAAAATCCACAAACAAGCCACAATTGCAAACATACAAGCAATAAACTAGGCCGCTATAGCAATCCGTACGTCCGCACGACCTTCCGCAAGCACCAGCGGATAGGTAACGACGTCACGGAGGCCGTGCTCATAGCCCCACTACGACAGGACCAGTCGCAAGCCGGGAAATCCCACAGGCCTCGGCCAGCTGCTGCCCAAGCTGGAGCTGCAGCAGCTCCGGCGGCCCACGGCGGCGCACCACTCCGGCGGTCGTGCCACCTCAGGGGAAGCCCATGCATGGGTTTCCCCTGGGTGCACACCGCTGGGAAGAAGAAGAAGAAGAAGAAGAAGACGAAGGAGAAGAAGAAGAAAAGGGGAGAGAAGCTTGCCCGAGGTTGCTCCGGCCAAGGGGTGGCCGGCGGCGGTCGGCCAAGCTCGGGGAGGAGGTTGAGGGGCAGGGGGAGCTGGTGCTCACCTCTGGGGAGGCTGAGGGAGAGAGAGAGAGAGAGAGAGAGGGATTCCAACAAAGCGCACACACACACACACACTTAAACACAAGTGCACAATTGCATTTAAGCCCCTCAAACACAGTAAATTACTCCTCAGTCCCTCACAGCAGGTACAAAATGCCCAGACACCCCTCCACAAGCAATCTCACGCGAAACGGTGCGAGAACAGGGTCCAAATCGCGAAACTGCAAAATGTGATAATCGACCTCTCGGCGAAGAAGATGGACGATCTCTCAAACCGTTTGTCGCATGTCAAAACAAATTGCGCCATCGCGTTCAGCACTGTCGAGACATCGAACCTACCATTTTGGATCGTCAGATTTGGGCTCCGGATCGCGCCGTTAAGCCGTTCTCTCTCCGCGACAAAAACACAAAAACAATAAAAATCACTTATACACGTATATATATATAAATACCCGTATATATATACGTATACAGATCAAAAACACAGTATCAGGGGAGAGGAACACAGAATTTCAAATTTCCAAAAATTCAAATTCTCACAAACTCAAGGCTTGGACACTTAGGAGCTTGAAGAATACAAGGATTTGAAAGCTCTTGAGGTGGGTTTGTGTTTACCGAAGTGATTAGGTCACTTCCATGTCTAGGGTAATTATCCATTTAAAAATAAAATGGTATGTGTTGTGAACCCTAGAAATTGCATGTTGGCAAAGATAAAATCATGATAGGTAGAACAATGAGCTCCTATTGCATGATGTATATTTCAAGTATATTTCAATTATTGATATTTGTTGCATGGTTGCATGTATGATTAAACCTAGTGTTATTGAACATAGGTTGGACATGAGGATTAAACCTAGTGTTATTAAACATAGGTTGGAACATATGAGAATTGAACCTAGTGTCATTAAACATAGGTTGGAATATGTGATAAAGGAACCTAGTGTCATTGAACATAGGTTGGACATGAGATTAAACCTAGAGTCATGGAACCTAGGTTGAGAATGAGAAAGTAAACCTAGTGTCATTGAACATAGGTGAGACTTAGTGACTTGAACCTAGGGTCATGAGACTTAGGTTGACAAGTGAAAAGGTGATGATTGGGATGTGCGACGATTTTGCTATCCCGGGTATGCGACGATTTCGCTACCTATGCCATGAGTTGGCGGTGATGATTGGGATGTGCGACGATTTTGCTATCCCGGGTATGCGACGATTTCGCTACCTATGCCATGAGTTGGCGGTGGTGATTGGGATGTGCGACTTCGCTATCCCGGGTATGCGACGATTTCGCTACCTGTGCCATGAGTTGGCGGTGTTGATTGGGATGTACGACGAGTATGCGACGATTTCGCTACTCGAACTAGGATGTGACGATTTCACTCCTTGAATGTTGGAACTATTATGGTGAGACGGCGATTTCGAAACCATAAGTGATGACAAGTAGTCAAACTTAGTCAATGTGGAATATAGGATGAACCTAGGAGAGAATGATAAATTATATTTCATTTGGTTGCATCCTTTATGTTTATTTACTAGCATGTAAATATATCTTGCATAGTTATTTGTGATCTAACATATGCATATGGTGTTTCTTTGGACCTGGTGGGTCGAGCTTCTCTCTTGGGTGGCCTTACCCACTGGGAACTATGTTTATAGTTCTCACCCCACATTTTTCAGGCCCTTCCGCGAGTGAGGCGGCGGAGCGAGGCAAGGGTTTAGCTCTCTAGATAGCGGCCCTTCTATTTTGGTGACACATAGAGTGTACCCCTAGTTTTGGACTATGATAGCATAGGGGATTTTCATTATATGTATGAAACTTGTATATTCTATAATTTTGGAACATAATGTATGGAATGAAAAAGGAAAAAATTGGACATGTATATTGTGCCATGTGATGTAATAGAAGTAGAACTTCTTTATGTTGATGCTCTCCTTGTGCAACTCTTATACTCCGTTCCTAGTTGGAACATTGTGGATAAGCTTGTGTTGTGACGCCTTGGGCGGATAGAAAAGACTCTATCCATTCGGCGGGTCTGGTGCATGCGCCCGTGCGGTTATCTTTTCCACCTAGTTGGTGTTTAAGGCCCGGCGGGGCGTGACAGACTGAGGTGGTATCAGAGCATCGGATGAACCCAGGAGAGAATGATAAGTTACATTTTATTTGGTTGCATCCTTTATGTTTATTTACAAGCATGTAAATTATTGTTGCATAGTTATTTGTGATCTAACTTATGCATATGGTGTTTCTTTGGACCTGGTGGGTCGAGCTTCTCTCTT
Source organism: Puya raimondii (assembly GCA_016920855.1). Taxonomy (NCBI): domain Eukaryota; kingdom Viridiplantae; phylum Streptophyta; class Magnoliopsida; order Poales; family Bromeliaceae; genus Puya; species Puya raimondii. The sequence goes on from JABWPP010000049.1 coordinate 65,949,316, forward strand.
GGGTGGCCTTACCCACTGGGAACTATGTTTATAGTTCTCACCCCACGTTTTTCAGGTCCTTCCGCGAGTGAGGCGGCGGAGCGAGGCAAGGGTTTAGCTCTCTAGATAGCGGCCCTTCCATTTTGGTGATACATAGAGTTGTTGTACCCCTAGTCTTGGACTTGGATAGTATAGGGGTTTGCATTGATTGTATGCAACTTATATATTCCATAGTTTTGGAACATGATGTATGGAATGGAAATGAATGAAAAGAAAATTTTGGGCATGTATAAATGTGCAATGTGGTGTAATAGAAGTAGAACTTCTTTTTGTTGATGCTTTCCTTGTGCAACTCTTGTACTCCGTTCCTAGTTGGAACCTCGTGGATAAGCTTGTGTTGTGACGCCTTGGGCGGGTAGAAGAGGTTCTATCCGTTTGGCGGGTCTGGGGCATGCGCCCGTGCGGTTATCCTTTCCACCTAGTTGGTGTTAAAGGCCCGACGGGGCGTGACAGACTGAGATGGTATCAGAGCATAGAAATGGTCTAGGTGGACCTAAGAAAACCCTAGGATGGAAAAGTCCCTAGGAGTGTAGGCTCGTGAGTGACGAGATCTTTGATTGTGGCGAAAGATAAGAGATTGGGTTATGTCCTTATGCCTCTAGTTGGAAATAGAGGTAGATTCGAGGTGTGTCTTATTCTTCGCCAAGTGTGTTCGTGTTGGCGGCCGACAACATGAAACCAAGTGAGGGGAATAAGGACCCTTGTGTGACTTTCGCCTAGATTGGGTTCACGTTTATTTTCGTAAAATATAGTGTTGCGAATGACTTTGAAGGTCATGAAATGACCAAAGTCGTTGTATTTTCAGGAGATAATGGTACGTGGACGGCCTCCTACGAGGGCTGGGCTCGGAAGAGCGAGCGCGGCTCCCGAACAACTCGGGGAGGGCGAGAACTCGGGTCTTCGTAATGAGTTGACCGAGTTGATGGGCGTGGTTCGGCGACAGGCCGAAGCCATGCAACGACAGGAGGAGCAGATTAAAAAGCTCCAAGACGAGATGGCGCAGCAAGCGACTGCGATTAGGGAGGAGAGGTTAGGAGTACCTCCGGCCTCTGCTTCGGCACCGGCCGAGGAGGTGACACCGGCGCCGGTTGTGGCGCCACCGGCATCACCGATTGTAGCCGGTGGGTCGGGTACTCTTATGCCCGACTCCGAGATGGAGGACGCGGAACGAGAGCGCACACTTGCGGCTCTCATGAGGTTCAAAAAGTTCAACCCGCCTATTTTTAGCGGAGAGAATGTGGATCCGTGGGATGTAGAAACATGAATCGACGCAATCGAGACACTCTTCGAGGACCTTTATACCTTGGAGAGGGACAAAGTACATCTCGCCGCTCATTGCTTGGAGCGATCGGCGAAGGTGTGGTGGAAGGGAGTCCGACGGGATAGACTCTCTAGCCTTCCGCCACCGTCATGGGAGGAATTTCGGGGTATGGTATTTGCTGCCTACTTCCCCGATAGCGAGAAGAGAAAGCTTCAAGAAAGGTTCCGCAAGTTGAAACAAGGGAGCCGTACCGTGCGCGAGTACGAGAGGGAGTTCTCGTACATTATAAATTGCGTACCGCACGTTGTCCGCGGAGAGTTGGACAAAGTCGACTGCTTCGTGCGCGGACTTCGACCGGAAATCTTTAGGGCGGTGCACGCCCTCAAGCTACAGACCTTTGCGGAGGTCTTGGACCGTGCTCTTTGGGTAGAGCACGGGAATGCATGTGCGTGCGAGGAGCGCGAATCTTGGGAAAAAGAGAAGGGAAAGAAGCGATCGGCGGGTGGCTCGGGCGGGCAATCTAGCTCAAAGCGACCCCCGAAGCACTCGCAGTCGCAAAACCAATCGCGGGGGTTCCGACGGAATCGACCCGCAACCCAGTGCCCGATTTGTGGCGGTTCCCACGGCCCTCAACAATGTGAGCATCGCGAGGGCCGGTGCTACAAGTGCGGACAGCCGGGCCACATGCGGTACAACTATCCGATGGATGATAGCCGAGCACCGTCGTCGGCGTCGGCGTTTGCACCACCGAGGCAGCTTGCGGGCATCCCACCCGCGGCGATGTCGGCAGGCCGTGCACAGCCGCCGAGACAAGTGGAGGGCCAGCGACCAGCGCCCAGTGGGCGGGTATTCGCCTCTCAGGTGGAGGAGCCTTCTGCCCAGGATGACGTCGTGGCAGGTATTGTGTTAATTAAAGGCATTCGATGTAGAGCTTTGTTTGATACCGGTGCATCGCATTCATTCATTACTCGATCATTTGCTATTGCACATGGAATAGAAATCATAGAAGCCACGCATGCAAGAACTGTGCAAGTACCTGAACATACTTTTTGTATACATCTTGCGTGTATGGATTGCCCTGTGAGGGTTGAGAACTGGATCATGCCAGCTGATTTGCTGGTGTTAAATCGAATGAATGAGTATGATTTGATCCTAGGAATGGATTGGCTCTCGAAGTATCACGCCACTATTGATTGTGAGAGCCGGATAGTGAAGTTTAAAGAACCCGGGCACAAGGAGTTTGTGTACCGTGGGTGTAAGAGTTCGCTTTTTGCGTCGATGGTGTCCACGTCGCAAGCAAGGAAGCTTATTGCTAGTGGATGCATTGCCTACTTGGCGACGGTAGTGGATGACCGAAAAGAAGTGTTGGGGCTCGAGGACATTCCGATAGTCCAAGAGTTCCCGGATGTATTTCCGACGGAGTTGCCCGGAATGCCACCGGACCGGGAAATAGAATTCGTGATCGATTTGTCCCGGGTACGGCGCCGATTTCTAAGGCCCCGTACAGGATGGCACCCGCGGAACTGAAGGAATTGAAAGCACAATTGCAAGATTTAATGGACAAGAGTTTCGTAAAGCCAAGTGTGTCACCTTGGGGAGCCCCTGTTCTATTTGTGCGGAAAAAGGACGGTTCGTTGCGGTTATGTGTAGATTACCGCGAGTTGAATAAAGTGACCGTCAAGAATAAGTACCCGTTACCCTGAATTGATGACTTGTTCGATCAGTTGCAAGGGTCTCGGGTGTATTCAAAGATTGATTTGCAATCCGGTTATCACCAATTGAAGATCAAACCGGAGGATGTGCATAAGATCGCATTTAGGACGCGGTATGGACACTATGAATTCACGGTTATGCCTTTCGGGCTTACCAATGCCCCGGCAGCGTTCATGGATTTAATGAACCGTGTGTTCAAACCACTATTGGATCAATTTGTGGTTGTATTCATAGATGATATTCTTGTCTACTCTCGTAGTGAAGAGGAACATAAAGAGCACCTAAGGATTGTGCTTCAAGTTCTTCGAGAGAACAAGTTGTTCGCGAAGTTAAAGAAGTGCGAATTTTGGATTCGTGAGGTCGCTTTCTTGGGTCATGTGATCTCCGCGGAAGGAGTATCAGTAGACTCTATGAAAGTTGAGGCAATCAAGGATTGGCCTCGCCCGACCAATGTCACGAAAATACGAAGCTTTTTGGGTCTTGCGGGGTACTACCGGCGGTTCGTGAAGGGATTTTCAAAAATCTCCGGTCCACTAACGCGTCTTACCCGCAAGGGAGCCAAATATGTTTGGAGCGAGGAATGCGACCAAAGCTTTAAGGAGCTAAAGGAAAGGTTGACTTCGGCTCCGGTACTCGCCTTGCCGATTGCGGGGGAGGGTTTTGTGGTATATAGTGATGCATCACGGCGTGGTCTTGGGTGTGTGCTTATGCAAAAAGGACAAGTAATAGTATATGCCTCTCGACAGTTGAAAAGCTATGAGCAAAATTACCCCACCCACGACCTAGAGCTTGCGGCGGTGGTTTTCGCACTCAAGTTGTGGAGACACTACTTGTACGGGGAGCATTGTGAGGTTTACACGGATCACAAAAGTTTAAAGTACTTATTCACTCAAAAGGAGTTGAACTTGAGGCAGCGGAGGTGGTTGGAGTTGATAAAAGACTATGACTTGACCATCTTGTACCACCCTGGTAGAGCCAATGTGGTGACCGATGCGCTCAGTAGAAAATCCGTGGAAAACTTCGCAATTGAAATGACGGGACAAATACCGTTGCTCAAGGAAATGGGCCGGTTCGACTTGGAGATCGTGGCCCCGGGCGTCCTCGCTAGACTTATGAATCTCAATGTATGGCCGACCTTGTTGGAGCAAATAAAAGAAAAGCAATCCGGTGATCCGGAACTCCAAAAGGTGCGGGGTGCTATCGAGAGCGGGCGCGCCGATGATTTTCATGTAGATTCGAAGGGCGCAATTCGATTTCGAAATCGATTGTGCGTGCCGAAAGTTGAGGACATTCGTGGGGAGATCTTGAAAGAAGCTCACACTTCTCCCTATACAATTCACCCGGGCGGCACCAAAATGTACAAGAACCTTAAATTGCATTATTGGTGGCCGGGGATGAAACTTGATGTGGGACGCTTTGTGGCACAATGCTTAGTGTGCCAACAAGTGAAGGCCGAGCGTCGCTTTCCGGCAGGAAAATTGCAAGGATTGCCCATTCCGGTTTGGAAGTGGGAAAATATCGCGATGGATTTTGTTGTGGGCTTACCTCGATCATTAGGTGGCCACGACGCGATTTGGGTGGTGGTGGATCGTTTGTCAAAGTCGGCACACTTTTTACCAATCCACACCACTTGGTCGGGGGACAAGTTAGCGCAAGTCTACCTGGACGAGATTGTGCGGTTGCACGGGGTCCCGACCTCGATAGTTTCAGATCGAGATCCCCGTTTCACATCGCATTTTTGGAAAAGCTTGCAAGGAGCTTTGGGTACACGGCTCGATTTCAGTTCAGCATTTCATCCTCAAACCGACGGTCAATCGGAAAGAACAATTCAGATTTTGGAGGATATGCTACGAGCGTGTGTGTTGGACTTCATGGGTGCATGGCCTACTCATTTGTCGATGGCTGAATTTGCTTACAATAATAGCTATCAATCTAGCATCGGAATGGCACCTTTTGAGGCCTTGTATGGAAGAAAATGCCGCTCTCCTATTCATTGGAGTGAAGTCGGCGAGAAAAGGGTCTTAGGACCGGAAGTGTTGCGTGAAGCGGAGGAAAAGGTCCGTTTGGCACGCGAGCGCTTGTCGACGGCGCAATCCAGACAAAAGAGTTATGCGGATCGACGTCGACAAGATTTAGAATTCGCGGTAGGAGACCGCGTCTTCTTGAAAGTATCACCCATGAGAGGGGTGAAGCGATTCGGTGTTCGGGGTAAGTTGAGTCCCCGTTACATTGGACCTTATGAGGTTTTGGAGCGTGTGGGATCCGTGGCGTACCGGCTAGCTTTGCCACCAAAACTTGCGGGGATACACAATGTGTTCCATGTATCGACGCTCCACAAGTACGTGTATGATCCGGCGCACGTCCTCGAGTATGTGCCTATGGAGCTCCATGAGGATATGACTTATGAGGAATTTCCCTTGTGTATCATGGATCGCGAGGTGAAAAGTTTGAGAAACCGTGAAATTCCTTATGTAAAGGTACAATAGATGAATCACGGTGAACGCGAGGCCACGTGGGAATTAGAAAGCTCGATGAAGGAGCGGTTTCCTTACCTCTTCGCTGAGTCCAGCTGAGGTATGATTTAGTTTCGCGGCCGAAACTCTCTTTAAGGGGGGAGGAATGTAGCACTTTGAATTTCGGTGCGTTGTTTCGAACTTTACTAAATTTGATGAAGTTCGGAGAGAGCCGGTAATGGCTAGTGTGGAATTGGGTTCAGATGGTTTCGAAACATTTTGGGTGCGAGTGGGGACCCAGAAATCGAAAATTTTGAAGAAAGGGACCTAGTGGAGCAAATCTGCTCACGGGGTCCGGACCCTGAAAACTGGGGTCCGGACAATGATGTTTGTGGCCGGCTGCGGTCCGGACCCGGATGTCACGGTCCGGACCCGAGCCGATGTCCGAATTGGGGTGCGTACGGGTTCCGGACCCGGCCTGCGCACTGGCCAGTTATCAGTGCGGGGTCCGGACCCTACTCGCAAGGTCCGGACCCGGCTGTGGCAGAATGCCCAGTGAGGGGTATTTTGGTAATTTCGTGGGGGATGGGCTATGTATAGAGGGCTGAAGTCTCTCCCCTCATTACTCCTCCATTTTTCCTCTCATTCCCTCTCCCTCTCCCTCACTTTCTCTCTCTAGAGATCTCTCCAAAGCTTGGAGAAGTGAAGGGTTTGACCTTGGAAAAAGCTTCTAAGGTGGATTTGGAGCTTCTTGGTGTAAGAAGGAGCTTGGGAGCTAGGGCTTTGAGGTGAGTTCTTGTGATTTAGGGTTTAAACCTTGGATTTAATCCTTTGAAATGAGGTTTTTGGAAACCCTAGGCAATCTAAACCACAAATGGTGGGAGATTGGCCATGAAATCTAGGGTTTGGCTTGCATGCATGCAAACCCTAGGTAGATTTGGGGCTTTTGCCATGGGAGGTTCTAAAAATATTTGGACATTCGGGAATTGCAATTGAGGCATAGGAAATCATGTTAGAACACTTGATTTCACATATTGAGTTGAATTTAGGGTTCGTAATGAGTAACGAACCGTTTTCTTGTAGAAGCTTGGGTTGAAGCAAGAACTCAAGGCTTGGACACTTAGGAGCTTGAAGAATACAAGGATTTGAAAGCTCTTGAGGTGGGTTTGTGTTTACCGAAGTGATTAGGTCACTTCCATGTCTAGGGTAATTATCCATTTAAAAATAAAATGGTATGTGTTGTGAACCCTAGAAATTGCATGTTGGCAAAGGTAAAATCATGATAGGTACAACAATGAGCTCCTATTGCATGATGTATATTTCAAGTATATTTCAATTATTGATACTTGTTGCATGGTTGCATGTATGATTAAACCTAGTGTTATTGAACATAGGTTGGACATGAGGATTAAACCTAGTGTTATTAAACATAGGTTGGAACATATGAGAATTGAACCTAGTGTCATTGAACATAGGTTGGAATATGTGATAAAGGAACCTAGTGTCATTGAACATAGGTTGGACATGAGATTAAACCTAGAGTCATGGAACCTAGGTTGAGAATGAGAAAGTAAACCTAGTGTCATTGAACATAGGTGAGACTTAGTGACTTGAACCTAGGGTCATGAGACTTAGGTTGACAAGTGAAAAGGTGATGATTGGGATGTGCGACGATTTTGCTATCCCGGGTATGCGACGATTTCGCTACCTATGCCATGAGTTGGCGGTGATGATTGGGATGTGCGACGATTTTGCTATCCCGGGTATGCGACGATTTCGCTACCTATGCCATGAGTTGGCGGTGATGATTGGGATGTGCGACGATTTTGCTATCCCGGGTATGCGACGATTTCGCTACCTGTGCCATGAGTTGGCGGTGTTGATTGGGATGTACGACGAGTATGCGACGATTTCGCTACTCGAACTAGGATGTGACGATTTCACTCCTTGAATGTTGGAACTATTATGGTGAGACGGCGATTCCGAAACCATAAGTGATGACAAGTAGTCAAACTTAGTCAATGTGGAATATAGGATGAACCTAGGAGAGAATGATAAATTATATTTCATTTGGTTGCATCCTTTATGTTTATTTACTAGCATGTAAATATATCTTGCATAGTTATTTGTGATCTAACATATGCATATGGTGTTTCTTTGGACCTGATGGGTCGAGTTTCTCTCTTGGGTGGCCTTACCCACTGGGAACTATGTTTATAGTTCTCACCCCACGTTTTTCAGGCCCTTCCGCGAGTGAGGCGGCGGAGCGAGGCAAGGGTTTAGCTCTCTAGATAGCGGCCCTTCTATTTTGGTGACACATAGAGTGTACCCCTAGTTTTGGACTATGATAGCATAGGGGATTTTCATTATATGTATGAAACTTGTATATTCCATAATTTTGGAACATAATGTATGGAATGAAAAAGGAAAAAATTAGACATGTATATTGTGCCATGTGATGTAATAGAAGTAGAACTTCTTTATGTTGATGCTTTCATTGTGCAACTCTTATACTCCGTTCCTAGTTGGAACATTGTGGATAAGCTTGTGTTGTGACGCCTTGGGCGGATAGAAAAGACTCTATCCGTTCGGCGGGTCTGGTGCATGCGCCCGTGCGGTTATCCTTTCCACCTAGTTGGTGTTTAAGGCCCGGCGGGGCGTGACATTTCAACACATCAAATATGATGTAAAGCATAATGACACTATCAAGTCATCACATTTTTGAAAAAATATTGGATAGAAAAGTCATAAAGAATGAAAGACTCAAGATAATATATCCAAATTGGATTATGCACCATAAAAAATTGGAGTGGCTCTTTGAGCATCTTTTGAAAATCCCACCTTATAACAAACAGGAGATTATCATATTTTATACTCATATAAGTTTTATCTCCATTTCATCCATAATTTATATAATCATATAGTTCTTCGCCTTTTTTTTATTCTGGATGCATTTAACCATGTGGTAGCTTCACACACTACCCGGACGATCGGGGTGGTAGCTCTTTCCTCCATGTAGTGATAGTTTTCACACTCCCTTTACGGGATGTAACTCTTTTCACATCTTTTATGCTTTTAAATCATGAAAAACTCTCCCTAAAAGTGTGCAACCTCCAATTCGAAAGAATATCGATTATCCAATCAATGATGAAATCGCTACCCATATCTTCGTCAACAATCAAACAAGATAGTAACAAAATCGAAAGTTCACAATATGAGGTGTTGAATTTAACAGATATAAGAAGAAAGAATTTGGATAGATAGTTATCTCAAAGATCATGCCATATACTAATATAAAGATAGTAATTAAATAAAAGAGATGTATCATGAAACAATTAAAGTCAATGTTGCTAGAACACAAAGCGTCAGAACATCAAAAGCAATGCAATGAATCAAGATGGTGTGCAATGAAAAACCAATTCATGCATTTCTATGGCCCGAAGAACTTAACTAGACGGAAGGATTCATATTAATCGCCTTTCATAAGTATAGAAAATGTTTTTGATCCGAAGGCTTTGTCAAAATGTCTGCTAGTTGATCTCATCAGTTGAAATATAATTGAGTTAAAGAGTATTTGATTCAACTAGTTCTCTTAAAAAGTGATATCGAAGTTCAATGTGTTTTGTTTGTGAATGTAAAATAAGGTTTTTTGAAATATTTATGGCACTGGTGTTGTCACAAAGAATGGTGACCGAACTGGAAGGAATCCGGTAGTCGCTCAATAGACTTTTCATCCAAAGTAATTGAGTTGAGCAACTTCCGACGAAAATATACTCAGCTTCGGCGGTGGATAGAGCAATACAATTTTGTTTCTTACTATGCCACGCAACAAGGCAATGACCTAGATAGAAACACGCTCCACTAGTGCTCTTTCGATCATCCACTGAACCGGCCCAATCGGCATCCGAGTATCCAATTAAGTCAATAGTCGTTCCCATAGGATACCAAATGCCGTAGTCAACCGTCCCTTTCACATATCGAATAATGCGCTTCACTGTTTTCAGATGGATCTCTTTGGGATTAGCTTGATAGCGAGCACATATCCCCACACTAAAGGCAATATCCGGTCGACTCGCTGTCAAGTACAAGAGGCTACCGATCATACTCCGATAGAGTTTTTCGTCAACACTTTTTCCTTGTGTATTAAATCCAAGTCCCTTGTTGCTTGTACCCATCGGAGTAGGGAAGTCCTTGGCGTTCTCCAATCCAAACTTCTTTATCATATCTTTGGCGTACTTGGATTTGCAAAGATGAATTCCTTCAAAGGTTTGTTTCACTTGTAATCCCAGAAAGTATGTAAGCTCACCCATCATCGACATCTCAAATTCGCTTGTCATGACCTCAGCGAATTTTGCGGCATCCTTATCTTTAGTTGCACCAAAGACAATGTCATCAACATAAATTTGTGCCACAATAAAATTATTTTTCACATGCTTCTCAAATAGAGTTCTATCGGCTCTCCCTCGGTTGTAGCCGATATCAAGTAAATATTTTGTCAAACGTTCGTACCATACTCTCGGAGATTGTTTAATACCATAAAGCGCATTTTTCAAACGATAAACATAATTAGAAAGTTTTGAATCAATAAAACCTTTAGGTTGTTCAACATAAACTTCTTCTTTTAAAAAATCATTTTAAAAGGCACTTTTTACATCCATTTGAACAAGTTTAATTTTATAATGACAAACTATCGCAAACAAAATACGAATTGATTCAAGACGGGCAACCGGAGCGAACGTTTCATCAAAATCAATCCCCTTTCTTTGTGGATAGCCCTGTGCAACAAGCCTTGCCTTGTTTCTAACTATAGTACCTTCTTTATTTTTCTTATTTTTAAAAATCTATTTGGTACCAATCATATTTTGTTGTTCAGGGCGTGGCACTAATTCTCACACATCATTTCGTGTAAATTGACCAAGTTCTTCTTGCATTGCATCTATCCAATATTCATCAAGAAGAGCTTCGTCAATGTTCTTTGGTTCAACTAAAGAAACATAGCACGCGAATTCACACTCCAATTGTCTCCTAGTTCTAACACCTACATGAGGATCTCCAATAACATTCAACAAAGGGTGATCTTTTGAAACTCTAGAAGTTTGGGGATCTGAAGATGTACTAGGAGCTTCATGCGGTATAGTTATATCATGTGATGCAGTCGGTTCATAAGATGCAACTATATTATCAACAGATGATTCATCGTGAGCAAGCACAGTGAAAAGAGAGTCATCATCATCATTTCACAAATTAGAGGAAGATTCATTCAAAAAAGCAACAACAGAAGAAACTTCATCTACTTTCACATTAATCGATTCTACCACCGTCTTTGTGCGCAAATTTGAAAACTCGATAAGCTCGGCTAGTAGTAGAATACCCTAAAAATATGCCTTCGTCACTTCGCGAGTTGAATTTTTCAAAATTTTCACGATCTCTAAGAATATAACACTGACTCCCGAAGACACGAAAGTATTTTATATTTGGTTTTCTACTATGCCACAATTCGTACGGAATGTTCAAGGTACCCAGGCGTAAATATATTCTATTAATAACATAAACAGTCATGTTCTCACTGCTTCTGCCCAAAAGTGTAGTGCAACCTTTTTGCTATGAAGCATAACACGGGCCATCTCTTGTACAATCCTATTCTTACGCTCGACCACTCCGTTTTGTTGTGGTGTATAAGGAGCAGAGAATTCATGTTTTATACCTTTAGAAATATAAAAATCGATGAATTTTGAATTTATGAATTCTCCCCCTTGATCACTTCGAATGCGCACAACTTTATCATTACGTTCATTCATAAGACGGTGACAGATTTCAGAAAATGAATCGAAAGTATCAGCTTTCTCACGTAGAAAAGCACTCCAAATAAAGCGGATGTAATCATCAACCACAAGAAAAATGTATCGTTTCCCACCTATGTAGTACTCGGGAATTTTCATGAATTAGGGTTTCTGAACTTGGCAGGATTCGGGCGCCCGGAAGTGGTGAAGTGGACGCCCGAAAGAAGTGGACCCTGTTGCACTTTGTGGACGATCCGGTTGTAGCCGACGGAGATCGGATCTGGATGCATGAACCGGACGCCCGGACGGAGGATCCGGTTTGAGTTGTGACGTGGAGGGCCACGTGTCGCGACGCAGGACACGTGTCGATCGCCGGAGACACGCCGCCCCACCGCCTGCTGACTGCCGACCGACCGCTTGAGCACACGACGACACCTGTACGGCAGGGTTTCCGGACGCCCGGAAGTTGTGATGAGGGCGCCCGAAAGTGGACTTTTGGCAGCCTATAAATAGGCGAGTCCCTGATGGTTTTTGGTGCATTTCCACTTCGTATGATCCCTATTTCTAGAGAGAGAAAGTGGGTTTAGGGCCATGTGTTGGCATAGTTTGTAACCTAGCTTGCTCTCTTCTACTCTGCTGATCTGATCTGGTGTCGAGCCGTTATTCTGCTGGAGTTAGCAGTTTCCTTGGAGGTTTTGACAGATCGGGGTGCTGCCGGAGTCGTTATCCTGGAGGGTTGGATCTGAGGATATTGTCCTTTCCCCACCGTGGTTGGATTAGCTTTTCAGGTGGGTTGATGTTTGCCAGATTCAGTGGACTTCCTCCTACGTGTTTTATCTCATGTTAGCATAATATGATATGATGTTGTTTGGATTATGTTAGCATGATTGGATTATGATATGTGGATATTGGATTATGATATTGGGATTATGATAGTATGCCATGCTAAGATTATGTTAGAGATGCCATGTTAGGGTGAGACTGATCTATAGACTGCATGGGCATGTTATGATCTTAGATGTGCTAATGATATGTTTGTGAGCATGCATGATTTCCTTGTATCCTTGTTGCATGATTGGACCTACACCTATCCTATTGATTCCTTGTACCAGTTGTTGTACATGTAGTGTAGGTGATCATGTTGTGGCTCGTGCTATGTTGTTGTACCTCCTCCTTGTGGTAGAGTTGAGATTGATTGTGAGCACTGGAGCATTGATTGTGCCGAGGGCACGTGGTTCTTTGTGAGAGCATGGATTGGGTCATACTTGTTGATTATCCTTTGTGGTGCCAAGGGCACAGTGGATTGGGTCTTACTTGTTGACTATTCTTTGAGGTGCCGAGGGCACATGATCCTTTGTTGACCCAGTCGTGTCGATCATATACCTGCGGGTGCTTGGCGAATACTATGATTGTACTTTGCTCGGTTGGGTCGCTCCCACGAGTACCACTCTAGAGTTGGCATGTTCCGTATAGAGGATTGTACGAGGAACTAGTGACAGATGGTGTTCCTGTCCTAGTTGGGCTCCCTATTGTGTTGAGCAGCTCCCTATTGTGTTGAGCGGGATCAGGCCGCAGGTATGGTATGGTATGGTATGGTATGGTATGGTAAGGTATGGTATGGTATGGTATGGTATTGTGAGTTATTGTATGGCGAGAGCTAGGTACAGATGGAGTTCCTGTACTAGCTGGTTCGCAAGTATTGTATTGTGTATGATAGTCCTCATTTGGTATATTCAGTTTATTGGTATTCATACTGACAGTTGAGCTTTGTGCATAGTAGTGGTAGTATATCTCCTACTCTTTTATTGCTCTATACATATCTCTTGAGATTGAGGACTTAGTGGGCAGACCGCTGAGGTTGGTGGCGGTACCCACTGAGGACTACTTGATTGATAGTAGTTCTCACACCCATTGGTGACATCTTTTTGCAGAGTCTTCTTCCCCAGTTGTGCATACTGAGCGCGGAAAGGAGACCGTCGGGTAGAGCTATTCCCCGGATACTTGGCTAGAGGTATACCCATTTTTGGTTAGATGGTTGAGTCTGTACATACAGTATGATTGTGATATCAGTGTTGTATATGAGAGTTATATGTGAGAGTTATGGATGATGTATGTACAGTGATCTTTTGATATATTATATAGCAGCTCTGTTGATACCTTTAGCTCTGTGTGTTTGATTGTGGATGTTGTTTCGCTTCGTATACATGGTAGAGATACTGTGTATGCGGCGGATCTGGTCATGCGCCTGGGAAGAGGTAACCCGGGGCGTGACAGATTAAGTTGGTATCAGAGCTTAGGAATAGGTCATGAGGGCCTAGGAAACCTAAGATAAACAGACCTAAGAATGACGAGAGAGACGTGATTGATCGCGAAAGTCAAAGATTGGGTTTTGAATCCTTCCTTGTGTAGGAAGAGTGATTGAGGGATTATGCCTTCTCTTATCGGATGAATTATGTTGGCTGCAGACGACATAATAATCTGAGAAGAAAATAAGTGTCCTTCTAGACTTTCGCTAGATTGGGTCGTGAGTTGTTGTGGTCCTAATCGGGTATTCTGTTGCAGGATTGTTACTATGCCTCCTCGACGACCATCGACGCGAGCGCATCCGACGCCTTCGGATATGCCTGAGCAGACGGGACCTAGTGAACGGCCCGCTCTGCAGGAGCAGCTAGCAGATATAGCTGCAGTTGGAAGGCAGCAGAGTGCCTTGTTGCAGAAGATGTGTGATGCTTTCTCTACGCCACGAGCTATGGAACCTCAGGCGGCGACAACTCCAACTACATCTCAACCTGGAGAAGGAAGTACTCAGCCTAGTCAAGTGCTTTCTGAAGAGGAGCAGGAGCGGATGGCGGATAGATTAGCTCGCTTCTGTAGGTTTGATCCACCACGATTCAATGGAAGTAGCATAGAACCGTGGGTGGTAGAGGCCTGGATTTGTGAGATGGAGAAGTTGTTCGAGGATCTCTTTGTGCCAGCACGGGAGCAGGTGCATATGGCAGTGCATTGTTTATCTGGTGATGCACATGTCTGGTGGAGGAGGACCCGTGATCATAGGTCCTTGAATCCTCTACAGATGACTTGGAGTGAGTTTCGGGGGATTATGTATGGAGCGTATTTTCCTAGTAGCGTGAAAATGAAGATAGAGGAAGACTTGAAGAACCTGAAGCAAGGGAATCGCTCGGTGCAGGAGTATGCGAGGGAATTTACTAGGTTTCTTAATTGTGTTCCCTCAGCAGCGAGAGATGAGATACAGAAGGTTTATTTGTATGAGAAGGGTTTGAGACCCGAGATCTTTTCATTTGTCCACTCGCAGAGACTTCAGACTTTGGATGCTACTATTGAGCAGTCTCTGTGGGTAGAGCGAGGGGCATTTGTGACGAGAGGGCAGCATGTGGACCCAGCTCAGGGTCAGGAAAGGAAGCGCCCGGCGCCTGATGATGGAGGACAATCAAGTAGCAGACGGCCACCTAAACCTCCTCAGCAATCGCGTTTCCAGAGACGTGGATCTTTTAGTCGCCAGCAGTCTGGAGGATATCGCCAGCAGCGACAGCAGCAGCAGCAGCCGAGGGGACCTCCCCGATGTGTGATTTGTGGAGGACCTCATTTTGCTTATCTTTGTGATCGACCTGAGGGCCGATGTTTTGAATATGGACAGCGGGGACACATCAGGAGGGCTTGTCCCAGACTTGTAACAACTCCTTCTATGGCATCCGTACCTTTTACTCCACCGCAGTATTCTGGAGCTTCCCCGGTATTTTCTCAGGAGCGATCTTCTATGCCACGACAGCAGGATCGACGCCAGCCACCGGCGAGCGGGCGAGTTTATGCCGCTCAGATTGAGGATCCTGCGATAGCTAATCGAGTGGTGGCAGGTATAGTTTTGATTTGTGGCATTAGATCGCGTACTTTATTCGATACTGGTGCATCGCATTCCTTTGTTAGTAGGACATTTGCATTGCATCATGATCTAGAGATAGGATTGTTACCCCAGGCACAAGAGGTGCGGGTACCTGACCATAATTTACAAGTGATTGAGGGTTGTGTAGGATGTCCTGTGCAAGTAGGACCTTGGATTATGTCTGTTGATTTATTAGTATTGAGACAGTTGCAGGATTTTGATGTAATCCTAGGCATGAATTGGTTATCTCGATACTTTGCTACGATCGATTGTGAATCTAAGACGATAATTTTTCGTGAGCCTGGGCATGAGGAGTATATTTATGAAGGTTGTAAGAGTTCACTGTTCGCAGTGACGATTTCTTCTGCTAAGGCCAGACAGATGTTAAATAGTGGATGTATGGCCTATTTTGCAACGGTGACTGAGGTGCCCACTATTGTACCAGGACTCGAGGATATTCCTATTGTCCGTGAATTTCCGGACGTATTTCCTTCTGAGTTATCCTCGATGCCTCCTGATAGGGAGATTGAATTCGTGATTGATGTGGTACCAGGAACCGCGCCAATCTCGAAGACACCCTATAGAATGGCACCAGCTGAATTGAGAGAATTGAAGGCGCAACTGCAGGATCTTATGGATAAAGGTTTTATCAGACCCAGTGTGTCGCCCTGGGGAGCGCCTGTACTATTTGTGAAGAAGAAGGATGGTTCACTTAGGTTGTGTGTGGATTATCGAGAATTGAATAAAGTGACCATCAAGAATAGATACCCCCTCCCATATATCGATGATCTGTTCGATCAATTACAGGGAGCGTGTGTCTTTTCTAAGATTGATCTTCAGTCCGGTTACCACCAGTTGAAGGTGAAGGCCGAGGATATTTCTAAGACTGCTTTTAGAACTCGGTATGGGCATTATGAGTTTATAGTCATGCCGTTTGGGTTGACTAATGCCCCTGCTGCATTTATGGATATGATGAACCGAGTTTTTAAGTCTTTCTTGGACAAGTTCGTAGTAGTTTTTACTGATGACTCTGATTTTACAGCCCACTCTGTTAGATAGGATTCGAGAGAAACAGAGTGTGGATCCTTACTTGGTGAAAGTTCGAGATCAATTGAGGAGTGGAGATCTCGAAGGGTTTTCTTGTGATGATGCTGAGACTCTTCGCTATAGAGGACGATTATGTGTACCTGCAGATCAGGAGATTCGAGAGGAGATACTAAAGGAAGCACATTATTCTCCTTATTCTGTACATCCTGGAGGGACAAAGATGTACCAGGATCTGAAGACTCACTTCTGGTGGAATGGTATGAAGCGGGATATTGGTAGAGCTGTAGCTCAATGTTTGACCTGTCAGCAAGTTAAGGCTGAACATCGTGTACCAGCTGGTAAACTACAGAGTCTTCCAATACCTGAATGAAAGTGGGATCATATTACGATGGATTTCATCGTAGGATTGCCGAGGACTTCGAGCGGCTGTGATTCTATTTGGGTGATTGTCGATAGGCTGACGAAGTCTGCTCATTTTCTGCCTATGCAGATTACTTGGTCACGTGAGCGACTTGCGCAGCTGTATATGGATGAGATATTGAGATTGCATGGAGTGCCAATCTCAATAGTATCTGATAGAGACCCAAGGTTTGTTTCTCATTTTTGGAAGAGTTTACAAACAGCTTTGGGGACTCAGCTTCGGTTTAGCACTGCGTTTCATCCCCAGACTGATGGTCAGTCCGAGCGCACTATACAGACACTCGAGGATATGTTGAGAGCTTGTGTCTTGGATTTTGGTGGAGGTTGGGATCGACATCTGAGATTGGTAGAGTTTGCGTACAACAATAGCTATCAAGCGAGCATTAAGATGGCTCCGTTTGAAGCATTGTATGGACGCAAATGTCGATCACCTCTGTATTGGGATGACGTTGGTGAAAGGAAAACATTGGGTCCAGACCTTTTACTTGAAGCCGAAGAGAAAGTTAAGTTGATACGACGGCATATTGAGACGGCTCAGAGTAGGCAAAAGAGTTATTCTGATACTCGGAGGCGAGATCTAGAGTTTCATGTTGGCGATCATGTTTTCTTGAAGGTCTCACCATCAAAGGGCATACGGAGATTTGGGATTCGCGGAAAGCTTAGTCCGCGATTTATTGGTCCTTTTGAGATCTTAGAGGGAGTTGGACCCGTGGCTTATCGGTTAGCCCTTCCGCCTCGACTTGCAGGAGTGCACGATGTCTTTCATGTATCTGTTCTGAGGAGATACATGCATGATCCTTCCCATGTGATAGATTTTTCTCCACTGGAGCTTACTGAGGATTTGCAGTACGAGGAGCGACCGATACGTATTCTTGCTCGTGAGACGAGGGAATTGCGTAATCGAGTCATACCTTATGTCAAGGTACAGTGGGATTTTCATGATGATAGAGAGGCGACATGGGAGTTGGAGACTGTTATGCAGAGATCTTATCCCCACTTGTTTACTCCTTGAGGTGAGTATTTTACCTTAGTTTCGAGGACGAAACTATTTAAGGAGGGGAGAATGTAGTACTCGGGAATTTTCATGAATTAGGGTTTCTGGACTTGGCAGGATTCGGGCGCCCGGAAGTGGTGAAGTGGACGCCCGAAAGAAGTGGACCCTGTTGCACTTTGTGGACGATCCGGTTGTGGCCGACGGAGATCGGATCTGGATGCATGAACCGGACGCCCGGACGGAGGATCCGGTTTGAGTTGTGACGTGGAGGGCCACGTGTCGCGACGCAGGACACGTGTCGATCGCCGGAGACACGCCGCCCCACCGCCTGCTGACTGCCGACCGACCGCTTGAGCACACGACGACACCTGTACGGCAGGGTTTCCGGACGCCCGGAAGTTGTGATGAGGGCGCCCAAAAGTGGATTTTTGGCAGCCTATAAATAGGCGAGTCCCTGATGGTTTTTGGTGCATTTCCACTTCGTATGATCCCTATTTCTAGAGAGAGAAAGTGGGTTTAGGGCCATGTGTTGGCATAGTTTGTAACCTAGCTTGCTCTCTTCTACTCTGCTGATCTGATCTGGTGTCGAGCCGTTATTCTGCTGGAGTTAGCAGTTTCCTTGGAGGTTTTGACAGATCGGGGTGCTGCCGGAGTCGTTATCCTGGAGGGTTGGATCTGAGGATATTGTCCTTTCCCCACCGTGGTTGGATTAGCTTTTCAGGTGGGTTGATGTTTGCCAGATTCAGTGGACTTCCTCCTACGTGTTTTATCTCATGTTAGCATAATATGATATGATGTTGTTTGGATTATGTTAGCATGATTGGATTATGATATGTGGATATTGGATTATGATATTGGGATTATGATAGTATGCCATGCTAAGATTATGTTAGAGATGCCATGTTAGGGTGAGACTGATCTATAGACTGCATGGGCATGTTATGATCTTAGATGTGCTAATGATATGTTTGTGAGCATGCATGATTTCCTTGTATCCTTGTTGCATGATTGGACCTACACCTATCCTATTGATTCCTTGTACCAGTTGTTGTACATGTAGTGTAGGTGATCATGTTGTGGCTCGTGCTATGTTGTTGTACCTCCTCCTTGTGGTAGAGTTGAGATTGATTGTGAGCACTGGAGCATTGATTGATTGTGCCGAGGGCACGTGGTTCTTTGTGAGAGCATGGATTGGGTCATACTTGTTGATTATCCTTTGTGGTGCCAAGGGCACAGTGGGATTGGGTCTTACTTGTTGACTATTCTTTGAGGTGCCGAGGGCACATGATCCTTTGTTGACCCAGTCGTGTCGATCATATACCTGCGGGTGCTTGGCGGATACTATGGTTGTACTTTGCTCGGTTGGGTCGCTCCCACGAGTACCACTCTAGAGTTGGCATGTTCCGTACAGAGGATTGTACGAGGAACTAGTGACAGATGGTGTTCCTGTCCTAGTTGGGCTCCCTATTGTGTTGAGCAGCTCCCTATTGTGTTGAGCGGGATCAGGCCGCAGGTATGGTATGGTATGGTATGGTATGGTATGGTATGGTATGGTATTGTGAGGTATCGTATAGCGAGAGCTAGGTACAGATGGGGTTCCTGTACTAGCTGGTTCGCAGGTATTGTATTGTGTATGATAGTCTTCATTTGGTATATTCAGTTTATTGGTATTCATACTGACAGTTGAGCTTTGTGCATAGTAGTGGTAGTATATCTCCTACTCTTTTATTGCTCTATACATATCTCTTGAGATTGAGGACTTAGTGGGCAGACCGCTGAGGCTGGTGGCGGTACCCACTGAGGACTACTTGATTGATAGTAGTTCTCACACCCATTGGTGACATCTTTTTGCAGCGTCTTCTTCCCCAGTTGTGCATACTGAGCGCGGAAAGGAGACCGTCGGGTAGAGCTATTCCCCGGATACTTGGCTAGAGGTATACCCATTTTTGGTTAGATGGTTGAGTCTGTACATACAGTATGATTGTGATATCAGTGTTGTATATGAGAGTTATATGTGAGAGTTATGGATGATGTATGTACAGTGATCTTTTGATATATTATATAGCAGCTCTGTTGATACCTTTAGCTCTGTGTGTTTGATTGTGGATGTTGTTTCGCTTCGTATACATGGTAGAGATACTGTGTATGCGGCGGATCTGGTCATGCGCCTGGGAAGAGGTAACCCGGGGCGTGACAACCTAAGCTTTGAATTCTAGTTGGCCCCATCAAGTCCATATGAAGTAATTCTAGAGGTTTTGTTGTCCCTAAGTGATTCAAACTCTTATGTGCGGATCTAGTTTGTTTTCCCAATTGACAACCCCCACACACAGTGTTCTCTTTGTAGTTTATCTTAGGAACTCCTATAACTTTTTTCTTCTGTGTAATTCTAGATAGCTCCTTAAGTTAATGTGACCTAGTCGTTCATGCCATAAAATTTCAGTGTCTAATGACGCTAGGTTACAATGTTCAGTTGAAGTATAAGGAACTATATAACAGTTGTTCTGTGACCTCACTCTTTTTAAAAAGAAAGAATTATCACCACCAGTCACAATACATTCTTTAGCAGAGAATTGCACAGAATAGCCGTCATCACACAATTGACTAATGCTTATGGGATTAGTCTTAAGCTCTTCAACATAAAAGACATCATTCAAAGTAGGGCCATTTGGAATAGTGACTGTTCCCTTTCCAACAACTTTTGAAGACCGACCGTCCCCAAAGACAACAAGTCCTTCGAAAATCTTATTTAAAGTAGTGAAGTAATTTTTATCTCCAGTCATGTGTCGGAAATATTCACTATCTAGATACCAAGACGAATTATCATAAGCATGTAGAGAAGTGTATATGACTAGGCAAGGAAAGAGTTCACCTTTGCGCACCCAAACCTTACGCGTTTTGGGTTGCGTCGGCCTATTAGAATTTGAGATTTGTTGCTTGGAGGCCTTTGTGGGAACTTGCTTCTTTGGATCATTCTTCTTCGGTTTCCATGCTTGCTTCTTTGGATTATCCTTTGATTTTTGTTGAGCAGTTGCACGTTGTTGCTTCCGGTTCGGTTGAGGTATATTCTTCATCATTTGAGTTTGTCTAGGCGGCGATTGGACTTTTGCATTTGAAAGTCATCGCCATGAGGTAAATGATGTTGTAGCTTGCTTTGCGCCTTGCTTGCAACTCCTTTTGATATGCCCTACGACACCACACCAATGACAAACTTTATTAGCAAATTTATTTTTATGAGAAGAAGTCATACCTTGAATTGTTTGAAGAGCTTATTTAGGGTTTTCCTCAACAGTTTTCTGGACTTGCTCAACATACGTTCGTTCATAACCAAGTCCAAATTTATTAGTTTGACCAAGTCCGAACATTTTATCAAGTTTGCTAGTACCAGACGAAAATCTATTGAGATCGGATTTGAGTTGAATAATCGTCTTAGTAAATTTCATGTTGGACTCTCTAGATTCAGTGTACTGCTTGGAAAGGAAATTAATTTTATCTAAATGAGATATTTTTTTCTTTTCAAGTAGTTTACACTTATCTAGTAGAGTATCATTGGACTTGATCAAACTATCTTTCTCTTCTTCTAAATTCTTTGATAGAGTAGCAAGTCTTTTATTCTCTTCTTCGAGCTCAAGCAATCTTCTCCTCAATTTCTTATTGTGCTTCACCATCTTCTTCGATTCAGTCAATAATTGATGGTAGGCGGCGGCAATGTCATCATCTTCCGACTTTCATCACTCGATTCATTCTCCGATGTAGATTTTTCATGCAAAGGAGACAGAAGTAAAGTCAGTCGAAGTAGAAGCTAAGCACATGGAAGGAGAGTTAGATGCAATTAAAGTTGTAGCATTCATATCCTCATCACTAGAGGTCGACTCATCGGAAGATGAGTCGTCCTAAGTGATGGCTTGCATAGCCTTCTTTTTCGAAGACTTTTTATTGGGACAATTTGTGAGATTCGAATTTTGGAAATTTGGAATCTGTGTTCCTCTCCCCTGATACTGTGTTTTTGATCTGTATACGTATATATATACGGGTATATATATATATATATATATATGTATATAAGTGTCATTTATATGTATTTTAGTTGTTTTTGAGTTTTATCGCGGAGAGTGAACGGCTTAACGGCGCGATCCGGAGTCTGAATCTGACGATCCAAAAGAATAGATTCGATGTCTCGGCAGTGCTGAACGCGACGGCGTGAACCGTTTCGACATGCGACGGACGGATTGAGAGATCTTCCACCTTCCTCGCCGAGAGGTCGAATTGTACATTTTTGGTTTTCGCGATCTGGACCCTGTTTCTCGCACCGTTTTGCGTGAGTTTGCTTGTGGAGGGGTGTTTGGGCATTTTGTGCTTGCTGTGAGGGACCCAGAGGTATTTTGCTGTGTGTGAGGGGTGTTTTTGCAATTGTGCATTGGTGTTATAGGTGTGGTTGTGTGTGTGTGAGAGTGTTGTTGGAAACCTCTCTCTCTCTCTCACCCCCAGCCTCCCCTGAGGTGAGCCCCAGCTCCCCCAGCCTCTCAGCAACCTCCCCAAGCTCGGCCGGCCGCCGCCGGCCATCCCCTGGCCGGCGCCACCCCGGCCACCTCTCTCCTCTCCTTTTCTTCTTCTTCTCCTTCTTCTTCTTCCTCTTCTCCTTCCCTGCGGTGTGCACCCAGGGGGAACCCATGCATGGGCTTCCCCTGAGGTGGCACTACCGCCGGTGACCTGCCCTGCCGCCGTGGGCCGCCGAGCTGCTACAGCTGCTGCTAAGGCAGCTGCGGGCCGAGGCTGGTGGGCCCGAGCCGCCGCCGCCTCCCGACGCCTGGGAGGGTGAGCACCGTCACCCTCAGGTCCTCCGGCGCCGCCCCCTGCTTCCCCGGCCGTCGCCGTGCCGTCGGAGCGCCGCCGCCGCCGCAGCTGGCTGCTGCTGGGAGTGCGGGCAGTGGGCTCGAGATCTGAGCCGCCGCCGCCTCCCGCCGCCGCAGCGACCTCCCGCCGGCATCAAGAGGACCGCCGCAGCCGTCGCCTCCTTCCCCGGCTGCCCCCGTGTCGCCGGTGCGCCGCCGCGCCGCCTGCAGCTCTTGCTCGCTGCTTGCGGGCAGGAGCAGCTGGAGGCCGCGCCGCGCCCTGCTGCCTCCCGCCGCCTCGGAGGGTGCGCGCCGCCACCCTCGGGACCGCCGCGCAGCCGGTCCACCCCGTCCCGGCCGTCGCCGTGCTGCCGGAGCGCCGCCGCAGCCGCCGCGGTTGCCGCTTGTGCTCCTAGGGCACCCGCGGCTGTGAGCTTCCGGCCGCCGCCGCCGTTGCCCGGAGTTGTCCCGGTCGCCCCTTACCCGACGTCCGGCGGGCCCCTCTTGCCGGTGCTCGCATCGCCGCCGGCCGCCGCCGCCGTTCCTTGCCGGAGTAGGTGTGGCCGAGCCTTCCCGGAGCTAGGGCTCTTCCCCGCGCCCCCGCCGCCGCACCCTGTCACCGTCTGAGGTGAGCGCTGTCCTCCTTGGGTCCCCCGCATCCTTTCCTGGCCGCCGCTGACCGTGCATGCCTGCCGGCAGCAGGCCGGAGCTGGTTGCTCCGGCCGGGGTCCCTTTTTGCTTTGTTTTGGCCGCGCTTGGGTGTTTGAGCTTCCCGATGCCTCTCGAAGTCCGGGAAGGTAAGCACGATGATCGCGGCGACGCGCTGATCATCATGCTCACCTTAGAATTGGTTTTGGTTGAGCCGTTTCGCTGTTCGACCGATGTCGAGCTATGTCATCGCATGTGCATGCCGTTTTTATGCAATTTCTGGGCTTGCGACTAGTCCTGTCACAGTGGGGCTGTGAGCATGGTCTCCGTGACATCGTTACCTATCCGCTGGTGCTTGCGGAAGGTCGTGCGGATGCACGGATTGCTCTATCGGCCTTGTTTAGTGCTTGTATGTAGGCAATTGTGGCTTGTTTGTGGATTTTGGCGATTGTGGCAGTGTTGCGACACTGCGGGCAGCAAGGGCATGATCCTTGAGGCCCTGTGGACTGGTTGTCCAACCCCTTCGCCCTTCGAGGAGTTTCGGATTCATTTCCGATGCGTTTTTCGATGAATTAATCGGCGAAACGCGTGTTTTTAGTTGTGCGACTCACTCGCTGTTTTCGCAAGTGACTTGGCTTCACCGTTTAGCCTCGTTGGCTGTTCCTCATCGCTGTCCCAAAGTTCCGAGGACAGCGGATGAGTGACGGGGGGTTCCGGTGCCAATTCGGCATTTTTCGGGAACCCGGGAAGCCTTTTTCGGGTGCGTTTGTGATCGTGGCACCCCGAGCTTGTGCTCGCTGTCCCGTCACTTGGTTTTGTGTGTTCGGGGACAGCGAGGGACTTGGTTGGCTTTAGGTACCCCCTCTGGGGCTTTGTGTGGTTTCGGGATCGTCCCGGTGGATTTTTCCGGGCGATCCGTCGGTTCGGGATGTGTTAGCTCTGTGTTTAGCGTGGACTTGGTGGACCTTGACCCTGTGAGTCTTTCGTAGGTCCTGTCGTGTTTCCCGAGAGCCGTCGGTGTTAGGCTTGATCTTACCTACAGGTGGGTACTTCGATCCGGAGTCGGTTCAGTGGACTACGGTGATACATTTCTATCCTTTCTCTTGCATTACAGTTATTAGTTCACTTGACTTCCTTTGACTCTACTTATGCGTGCTTGGATAGTAGAGTAGTTGTGGTTTGCATGTTTATTGAGACGACCTAGTTGGTCGGTAGTGATCGCCTGTTGTTCCGTGCGATCCTCGTTGTGGTTTATCAGTTGCTTCACGGCTCGTTGCCGTTCTGTGGATTAAGCATTCGCATCGATCGTCACAGCTCTTCTAGCACTTCACGTACACCGCGGTCTGATCCACCGTTTGGGGGTGTTCTTTTCCGGAAAAGGGTCGTGGATTTCGACCGACCCGTGAGCCTTGATGCAGTGCCTCAAGAAGGTTTATGTGCCGAGAGATGAGCAGTGTGACAGTGCCAGGGATCCGTCCCGGTGGCTTTGGATTGGGTATACTTTGTGATTATCTCCATAGCATAGTTGTTCAGTTGTATGTCAGCCTCATACTTACTCGTGCTACTGTATACCATATCTTTCTTTTGTTGACCCTCGTGCCGTTGTGTACACCTCGCCTTCGTCGGCTTGCGGTACCCACTGGGAGGGGAGACATGTTTACATGTTCTCACCCCCCACCCTCGTTGTTGTTTTTAGGTGAGCAGGGTGGTGAGAGTCGGGACGCAGCGAGGCACGCCTAGATAGTAGCTCTAGAGGTTCCGACTTGTGAGGCTACTTCCCCAGATTTGGTTATTACCCCTATCATCTACCAGTTAGTTATGGATATGGTTCAGTTACACTGTGGTTGTTTTATCTAGCATGATATATTTTGGTACAGTTACATGTTGGATGATTGTATTGCATGCTTAGATCTCGTGGTTTTAGATTTAGTATCCATGTGAGGATTGCATGCTTAGTCTTTTGGATGTAGATGTTTTCAGATCTATCATTATGGCTTTATATCGCGCATCTTGGTTTTCTACCCCTCGTGGTAGCGTTTTCAAATAAAGATTTCCGTGTGGAAAATAGTTTTCAAATGAATTTCCGATCGATCGACTTTTGAGATTTCAAAAGAGAGTTCTCGTGTGGAGAACAGTTTTCAAATAATTCTTCAATGTTTGAGATTAGGGTTTCAAAATAAAGCTTCTGTGTAAGGAGCAGTTTTCTAGAATGATCTGTTGTATGTGCATTGCATCATCCTTCGCCTAAGGACTTGCTTAGATTCATACAAGTTTAAGGACTGTTAGCTGTATGAATCTCTTGTGTTGTTGTGTTGTTGTGATGAATGAATGGTGGTTGTGATCCTGTTGTATGTTGTGGATGCCGTGCAAATACAGGGGAGGCTTTGTCCGTGTACAGTGGACCCTGTATTTGTGGCGGGTCTGTACGTGGCGCGGGCTAGGCTTTCAAAAAAAAAAATTGGCACGTTTTTCCGCATCTAGAACTAGCCCGGGGCGTGACAGATTAAGATGGTATCAGAGCGTAAAGGGTACAAACACTCATTCATTCATAAACTTATAACTGAACCACTGGTTAGGCTGACCCATAGGAAGACCTAGGATGTATAGGTGCGCGAGTTCGAGGGGTTTGTTTTCGGCTTGTGTTTTGTGGGAATTGCCGACCCCTTTCTCTTGCGCTGGTTTCTGTGTTTTGTTGTGGGCTTGTGGTCGTGGTGGTAGGCGTGCGCCTGCGGAGCCGTCTGCTGGTGTTCAGGCTCGGGCTTTTGTGGCTGGTTCGAGTGAGGAGCTGGCAGGAGGCGGACAGCCTGGTGTGGACCGTACCCTGTGTGCTTGAGGCCGAGGCGAGGGGTCAGCTGGCGACCCTCTCCGGCATGTTCCGGCTTGTTCCGGTAGTTTTTGCAGCAGCAGGCTACGGCGACTGCCGCTCCAGCCCCTCCTCCTCCTTCGCCGAGTGCCCCGCTGACTGCAGACCCTCCTGTGGCACCCACGCCGTTGTGGCCACGACCGCGACGACGACAGCGATTTCGTCGGCTGTTACGCGTGTGGACGCCGACCCCGTGTTTGGGGGTGGTGGCCGCATCCGAGCGCACTGGGCGGATTTCCTGAGTTTCGATCCGCCCTTGTTCGCAGACTCGTGCTCCTTCTTGTAGTGGTGGTGGAGTACCAGACATATCCCAAGTGGCAGGGTTTTTTTCCCTTTGCGTAACCACTCGTTGGCAGGTAGTGGCCCTTGTGGGCTAGGTGACGTCACTTGGTGGATCTGTGTTGTCGTTCGGGCTGTTCTTGCCCTGGCCCCACTTTTCGTGTTGAGCACGAGGGCCCCTGCGAGCGTCTCTACGGAGACGGTGCTTTGAGCGGTTTCGACCGCAGTTTGGGTATTACCCCCTCTGTTTTGTTGGGTAGGGCGGTGAAGCCTACCCCTCTGACGTATTGCTGGTAGAATCGTCAGTGTTGGTCTTTCGACCTTTAGCTAGCTCTTGCGTCAAACGGACGTGTACTAGACTGAGTGGACACTGTTTAGTGTCGGGTTTTTGGTTGGTGCCTACATGGTTTGCGGCTATCCTAACGCCTAAATTGGTGTGTTTTGGGATTCCTGGTGGTATTTGTAGGCCTTGGTGCTGTCGCGAGATCTTCCTGGTTCTTGTTGGAGGTCTCACCGCGTTTGACGTTGGTTAGTCGACGCTGGATTTGTTCTTCCTTCGCTTTGGTTCGTGTGGTTGACGACCCTGTGTCACCTGTAGCCGTCGGTTTGTTGTTGGAAGCCGAAGACTTCTAGGGAGTTGGCTCAGGGCAGACTTTGTTTTGTGGGTCGGTTTGCTTTTTCCCGTTAATTCGGTGACTCGTCTGTGATTTTGGTCCAGCTTTTGAGTTGGTTGACCTGGTACCTTTGTGGTGTTGCCAACTGGTTGTTGACCTTTGATCTTGGGATATTTTGTTTTCTTTTGATAAGTACGTTGGATGCAGACAACGTAGTGTCAAAAGTTAGAATGAAATACTCTATCCCTTTTGGGACCTTCTGGATTGGGTCGGTGCTGTCTCTTGCGAGACAATCTCTTGTTGTCGTCTTGTGGGAAAGCTGTGTGGTGGTCATCCCTGATCTTGTAGTGAGCCTTGAGCTGATCCTGGAGTGGTTTTGCGCAGTTGATTTGCCATCACTGCGGTCAGTTTAACTCCGGTTGAGTTTGGTTGCCTTTTAGCTCAGTTTCGGGATGACGGGAGCCTGGTTGTTGGCTCCGAGGTCTCTGCGCTTGTGTTTGCGTACAGGTTTTCGCCGCGACTTTCGTGCAGTCTTGGTTTGGAGCGCGTGTCCGATTCACTTGGATCTGATGTTTGGCATCACTGGTGCTTTTATCGCTTGTGGCGATTGGCAGCCCTGTGCACCAGAGTGATGGACTCGCACGGTTTTCGTTGGTTTGATTGTGAGTCCTGCGAGATGTCGGTGGTGTTTTAGTACACTCTACCCCAGATCTGCGATCTCTTCAACCGGCTCCAGGGAGCCTCGGTTTCTCGAAGTGTGTTCTGCAGCCAGGTTATCTTTAGCTGAAGGTCAAGGCCGAGGACGTTGCGTCGACAGCCATCCGGACTCGTTACGGGCGTTACGAGGTCACGGTTATGCCGTTCGGTTTGACGAACGCCCCGGCAGCTTTTGGATTTGATGAACTGGGTTTTCGGCAGTTCTTGGATCAATTTGTCGTGGTCTTCTTTAACGACATACTGATCCATTCGAGAAGTTTCTTTCTTGGTTCACATCGTGACGCAGGCTGGTTTTGCGGTGGGACCAAGGAAGGTGGACTCGGTAGTGGTTTGGCCTGTTCCGACTTCTGTGGCAGAGGTTAGGAGTTTCCTCGGCTTGACGAGTTGTTATCGACGATTTGTTGAGGGTTTCTCAAGATCGCCGCCCCTTTGAGCAAGCTGACGAGGAAGGGCGTGAAGTTTCTGTAGACTCCTGCTTGTTAGATGAGCTTCTAGGAGTTGATGGACTGTTTGACTCGCCCCTATCTTAGCATTGCCGCAGCCTGGTGAGGATTTTGTAGTCTTCCACGATGCTTCTTGGATAGGATTGGGGTGCGTGCTCATTCAGCATGAGAAGGTCATCGTGTATGCTTCGCGCCAGTTGACGGACTATGAGAAGACCTATCTGGCGCTCGATCCCGAGTTAGCAGCAGTGGTGTTCGCCCTCAAGCTTTGGAGACACTACCTATACGGAGCGTTTGGTGGTGGAGTTTCGTCGACTGGAGTTGTGGACTTTACCTTGTGGAACTATCGCTCAGTTGTCGACTTTGGAGGTGCAGCCCACTTGTCGGATCGGATTTTTCGGAGGGTGGCTGACGGATGCGCACTTGCAGAGAGTGCGAGTAGAGGCCGAGCAGGGCAGAGATGGTGACTTCATGTTACATGCTGTTGGTTTCCTTCGAGGACGGAGGTGTGTGCCCAGTGATCCGGATTTGAGGTGAGAGATTTTTTTGACTGAGGCACACCGGTCGCAGTACACCGTTCATCTAGGAGGGACGAAGATGTACCGCGACTCGAGGCAGAGTTTCTGGTGGCCTGACTTTGACGATGGATGTAGCTCAATATGTGGCACTGTATCTGATGTATCAGCAGGTGAAGGCTGAGCATCAGCGATCAGCAGAGAAGCTTCGACCGTTGCCTGTACCCGTAGGGAGGTGGGAGCAGATCACCATGGTTTTCGTCACCGGGTTGCCTCGTTCTCAGCGAGGTCATGTTGCGATCTGGATTTTTGTGGACCGATTGACGAAAGCAGCTCACTTCCTACCGGTACACTCGGCTTAGTCTCGAGATCGACTGGCGCAGTGCTACTTGGATGAGACCGTCAGGCTGTTTGGAGTGCCAGTGTCGATCGTTTTGGATTGGGGTTCTCGCTTTATTTTTCAGTTCAGGAAGAGCTTGCAGCAGGCACTGGGAACGAGGCTCGACTTCAGCTCAGCTTACCACCCTCAGAGTGATGGGCAGTTGGAGCGTGTAATCCATACCCTTGAGGATATGCTCCGGGCATGCGTTTTGGATTTTGGTGAGGGTTGGTTCAGGTATCTTTCTCTGGTGGAATTTGCCTTCAAACGACAGCTTCCAAGCGAGCGTTGGATTGGCACCGTGCGAGCGTTGTATGGACGTCGTTGTCGATCACTGATCGGTTGGGTTGACGTGGGTGAGCGTCGTGTGATCGGCCCGACAACGGTTCGACTGAGGGAGGATCTCAGCTGCGGTGAGGTGCCTTTGAGGTTTTTGGCTCGCAAGGCGAAGCAGTGGAGGAGTCGGAGCTTTCTGTTGGTGAAGGTGTTGTGGACGAATCGCGACGAGCATGAGACTTCTTGGGTGCTGGAGTCTGCTTTGCGTGTGAGGTTTCCGCTGTTGTTCACGGATGGTGTGTGAGTAAGTTTCGGGGACGAAACTTCTTGTTAGGTGGGAGTGATGTGAGATTTCGAATTTTGGAAATTTGGAATCTGTGTTCCTCTCCCCTGATACTGTGTTTTTGATCTGTATACGTATATATATACGGGTATTTATATATATATGTATATAAGTGTCATTTATATGTATTTTAGTTGTTTTTGAGTTTTATCGCGGAGAGTGAACGGCTTAACGGCGCGATCCGGAGTCCGAATCTGACGATCCAAAATGGTAGATTCGATGTCTCGGCAGAGACATGCGACGGACGGATTGAGAGATCTTCCATCTTTCTCGCCGAGAGGTCGAATTGTACATTTTTGGTTTTCGCGATCTGGACCTTGTTTCTCGCACCGTTTTGCGTGAGTTTGCTTGTGGAGGGGTGTTTGGGCATTTTGTGCTTGCTGTGAGGGACCCAAAGGTATTTTGCTGTGTGTGAGGGGTGTTTTTGCAATTGTGCATTGGTGTTATAGGTGTGGTTGTGTGTGTGTGAGAGTGTTGTTGGAAACCTCTCTCTCTCTCTCACCCCCAGCCTTCCCTGAGGTGAGCCCCAGCTCCCCCAGCCTCTCAGCAACCTCCCCAAGCTCGGCCGGCCGCCACCGGCCATTCCCTGGCCGGCGCAACCCCGGCCACATCTCTCCTCTCCTTTTCTTCTTCTTCTCCTTCTTCTTCTTCCTCTTCTCCTTCCCTGCGGTGTGCACCCAGGGGGAACCCATGCATGGGCTTCCCCTGAGGTGGCACGACCGTCGGTGACCTGCCCCGCCGCCGGGAGCCGCCGCCGTGGGCCGCCGAGCTGCTGCAGCTGCTGCTAGGGCAGCTGCGGGCCGAGGCTGGTGGGCCCGAGCCGCCGCCGCCTCCCGACGCCTGGGAGGGTGAGCACAGTCACCCTCAGGTCCTCCGGCGCCGCCCCCTGCTTCCCCGGCCGTCGCCGTGCCGTCGGAGCGCCGCCGCCGCCGCAGCTGGCTGCTGCTGGGAGTGCGGGAAGTGGGCTCGAGATCTGAGCCGCCGCTGCCTCCCGCCGCCGCAGCGACCTCCCGCCGGCATCAAGAGGACCGCCGCAGCCGTCGCCTCCTTCCCCGGTCGCCCCAGTGTCGCCGGTGCGCTGCCGCGCCGCCTGCGGCTCTTGCTCGCTGCTTGCGGGCAGGAGCAGCTGGAGGCCGCGCCCCTGCCTGCCTCCCGCCCGCCTCGGAGGGTGCGCGCCGCCACCCTCGGGACCGCCGCAGCCGGTCCACCCCGTCCCGCCCGTCGCCGTGCTGCCGGAGCGCCGCGCAGCTGCCGCGGTTGCCGCTTGTGCTCCTAGGCCACCCGCGGCGGTGAGCTTCCGGCCGCCGCCGCCGTTGCCCGGAGTTGTCCCGGTCGCCCCTTACCCGACGTCCGGCGGGCCCCTCTTGCCGGTGCTCGCATCGCCGCCGGCCGCCGCCGCCGTTCCTTGCCGGAGTAGGTGTGGCCGAGCCTTCCCGGAGCTAGGGCTCTTCCCCGCGCCGCCGCCGCCGCACCCCGTCACCGTCTGAGGTGAGCGCTGTCCTCCTTGGGTCCCCCGCATCCTTTCCTGGCCGCCGCTGGCCGTGCATGCCGGCCGGCAGCCGGCCGGAGCTGGTTGCTCCGGCCGGGGTCCCTTTTTGCTTTGTTTTGGCCGCACTTGGGTGTTTGAGCTTCCCGATGCCTCCCGAAGTCCAGGAAGGTGAGCACGATGATCGCGACGACGCGCTGATCATCATGCTCACCTTAGAATTGGTTTTGGTTGAGCCGTTTCGCTGTTCGACCGATGTCGAGCTATGTCATCGCATGTGCATGCCATTTTTATGCAATTTCTGGGCTTGCGACTAGTCCTGTCACAGTGGGGCTGTGAGCATGGTCTCCGTGACATCGTTACCTATCCGCTGGTGCTTGCGGAAGGTCGTGTGGATGCACGGATTGCTCTATCGGCCTTGTTTAGTACTTGTATGTATGCAATTATGGCTTGTTTGTGGATTTTGGCGATTGTGGCAGTGTTGCGACACTTCGGGCAGCAAGGGCATGATCCTTGAGGCCCTGTGGACTGGTTGTCCAACCCCTTCGCCCTTCGCGGAGTTTCGGATTCATTTCTGATGCGTTTTTCGATGAATTAATCGGCGAAACACGTGTTTTTAGTTGTGCGACTCACTCGC
This sequence comes from Puya raimondii, assembly GCA_016920855.1. NCBI lineage: Eukaryota > Viridiplantae > Streptophyta > Magnoliopsida > Poales > Bromeliaceae > Puya > Puya raimondii. The sequence goes on from JABWPP010000049.1 coordinate 65,980,950, forward strand.
TATTTTCGCAAGTGACTTGGCTTCGCCGTTTAGCCTCGTTGGCTGTTCCTCATCGCTGTCCCAAAGTTCCGAGGACAGCGGATGAGTGACGGGGGGTTCCGGTGCCAATTCGGCATTTTTCGGGAACCCGGGAAGCCTTTTTCGGGTGCGTTTGTGATCGTGGCACCCCGAGCTTGTGCTCGCTGTCCCGTCACTTGGTTTTGTGTGTTCGGGGACAGCGAGGGACTTGGTTGGCTTTAGGTACCCCCTCTGGGGCTTTGTGTGGTTTCGGGATCGTCCCGGTGGGTTTTTCCGGGCGATCCGTCGGTTCGGGATGTGTGAGCTCTGTGTTTAGCGTGGACTTGGTGGACCTTGACCCTGTGAGTCTTTCGTAGGTCCTGTCGTGTTTCCCGAGAGCCGTCGGTGTTAGGCTTGATCTTACCTACAGGTGGGTACTTCGATCCGGAGTCGGTTCAATGGACTACGGTGATACCTTTCTATCCTTTCTCTTGCATTACAGTTATTAGTTCACTTGACTTCCTTTGACTCTACTTATGCGTGCTTGGATAGTAGAGTAGTTGTGGTTTGCATGTTTATTGAGACGACCTAGTTGGTCGGTAGTGATCGCCTGTTGTTCCGTGCGATCCTCGTTGTGGTTTATCAGTTGCTTCACGGCTCGTTGCCGTTCTGTGGATTGAGCATTCGCATCGATCGTCACAGCTCTTCTAGCACTTCACGTACACCGCGGTCTGATCCACCGTTTGGGGGTGTTCTTTTTCGAAAAAGGGTCGTGAATTTCGACCGACCCGTGAGCCTTGATGCAGTGCCTCCAGAAGGTTTATGTGCCGAGAGATGAGCGGTGTGACAGTGCCAGGGATCCTTCCCGGTGGCTTTGGATTGGGTATACTTTGTGGTTATCTCCATTGATGCATATACTAGTTGCTTACAGTAGCATATTTGTTCAGTTGTATGTCAGTCTCATACTTACTCGTGCTACTGTATACCATATCTATGTTTTGTTGAACCTCGTGCCGGTGTGTACACCTCGCCTTCGTCGACTTGCGGTACCCACTGGGAGGGGAGACATGTTTACATGTTCTCACCCCCCGCCCTCGTTGTTGTTTTCAGGTGAGCAGGGTGGTGAGAGTCGGGACGCAGCGAGGCACGCCTAGATAGTAGCTCTAGAGGTTCCGACTTGTGAGGCTACTTCCCCAAATTTGGTTATTACCCCCTATCATCTACCAGTTAGTTATGGATATGGTTCAGTTACACTGTGGTTGTTTTATCTAGCATGATATGTTTTGGTACAGTTACATGTTGGATGATTGTATTGCATGCTTAGATCTCGTGGTTTTGGATTTAGTATCCATGTGAGGATTGCATTCTTAGACTTTTGGATGTAGATGTTTTTAGATCTATCATTATGGCTTTATATCGCGCATCTTGGTTTTCTACCCCTCGTGGTAGCGTTTTCAAATAAAGATTTTCGTGTGGGAAACAGTTTTCAAATGAATTTCCGATCGATCGACTTTTGAGATTTCAAAAGAGAGTTCTCGTGTGGAGAACAGTTTTCAAATGATTCTTCAATGTTTGAGATTATGGTTTCAAAATAAAGCTTATGTGTAAGGAGCAGTTTTCTAGAATGATCTGTTGTATGTGCATTGCATCATCCTTCGCCTAAGGACCTGCTTAGATTAATACAGGTTTAAGGACTGTTAGCTGTATAAATCTCTTGTGTTGTTGTGTTGTTGTGTTGTTGTGATGAATGAATGGTGGTTGTGATCCTGTTGTATGTTGTGGACGCCGTGCAAATACAGGGGAGGCTCTGTCCGTGTGTACAGTGGACCCTGTATTTGTGGCGGGTCTGTACGTGGCGCGGGCTAGGCTTTCAAAAAAAAAAAAATTGGCACGTTTTTCCGCATCTAGAACTAGCCCGGGGCGTGACACAATTCGATGCGATGTGGCCAAAACCCCTGCATTTATAGCATTGGATTTGTCCTTTGGAGTTCTTCTTCTTCTTTGAAGAACCCTCAATATTTCTAGACTTAGAAGAATTACTCTCTTTGTTCTTGGTTTGCTTCGAGGAGGAAAATGACTTGTTGACTTGTTTCTTTCTAAAATTCCGACGAAACTTCTTCGTTAAGAGCGCCAATTATTTTTCAAACTCCTCCAAGGTCGTGTCCGTGTCCGAATCCGAAGATGATGTGCTCGAGTCTTCTTCCTTCGTGGATTTAAGAGCCATACCTGCACTTTTGGAAGAAGACTTGGAAGAAGATGAATTAGAAAGAAAAGTCATCTCATAAGTTTGCAGAGCGCCAACTAATTCTTCTACTGTTAACTCGTCCGGATGTTTTATCGTTTCTATGGCGGCAACCTTTGGACGAAACCTTTCGGGCAGGGTTCTTAAAATCTCTCTAACAACTTTGGGTTCCAAAATTTTCTCTCCCAAGTTAGGGCATGTGTTAACAATGTCTTGTAGACAAGTATAATACTCGATAAAGGTTTCATGTTCCTCCATGCGAATTGAGTCGAACTTGCTTGTTAGCATTTGGAGTTTTTGAACCTTTACTAAACTTGTACCCTCATGCGTAACTTGGAGAGTGTCCCAAATTTGTTTTGTTGTTTCACACGCCGAGACGCGTGAAAACTCAGTTTGTGTTAATGCATTGAATAGAGCGTTTATACCCTTTCCATTGAAAGATGATAGATCAATTTTTTCTTTCGTCCATTTATTTCTAGGTTTAGGGACGCTAACATTATCGACGATTTCAGTGGGATGTTTCCATCCAAATTTAATGGATTGCCAAACCCGCTCATCGATGGCAATTAGAAAAGCTCTCATGCGAACCTTCCAATAGGCATAATTCGTGCCATCGAAGAGTGGAGGTCGATTAATATTACCGCCCTCGGCCATCGTTTACAACCTATACCTGCTCTGATACCACTTGTAGGTTATAAGGACCCTAAGATCTAAAAAGTATACGTACACCTAGAGGGGGGTGAATAGGTGTAAATAATAAAACAACCAACTCGATGCAATAAAATTAAGTGCGAAAAAATTAAAGCCAACACACCGAGATTTTTACGTGGGAAAACTCCAAGAGGAGTAGAAAACCAACGGGACCGATCACACGAAAAAATCCACTAAGAAAAAGTAGAGTATAAGGTGATTTACTGAATCCTCGACTCAACCTTTACCCTAGACTCGAAGTAGATCGCCTTCCTTGGTCCCCGGTCAATTGAACTCCTCCAATCGATCACGCCGCGACTCCTCGCAGCAACAACGCCCCGAATCCTCGAGCGTCCACCGAATTCTCGGCCCTCAAGCGAAGTCCACGCGCAATCGCTCCGTCCTGAGCTAGTAGAAGGATTGTTGGTGGTGATTTCAATGCTTATAAGTTCATAAGATATGAGAGAGAATCTTTCTAAGCAATCATCAACTTGATTCTTAAACAAATATCAGGATTTAAAACCCTAAGAATCAAATTGATGAAAGAAAGAAAGAAAGAAACTTGTTCTCGAAAGATGACCGGAAAACATCGAAATAAGTTTTTAGGGTTTCAGTAGGATATTCTATCTTAGCCACGTTTTAGAGAAGCCCCTATATCTTATTTATAGGTTTAGGAGACATTAGAATCAGAGTAGAATTAAAAGTACATTTTTGAAAACTCGCGACAGGTTCAAGGTCCGGACCTTACATCAGGGTCTGGATTTTGAAGTTTTCAGCGTTTCATAGTTCGTACCTTGACCCAGGGTCCGGACCCTCCCTACATGACGACCAGGGAGGTGTACGGGTTCCGGACCTTACACCAGGGTCTGGACCCTAAAATATGAATTTGTACCGTTTTGTAAATTTTAACAATTTAAACCTATTCTCATGTCTCCCAAATACTTAACCATGTGCATAAATCACCACTAACAATATATAAACATACTTAGGGGATCGTGAGCCTCATTGATGAGTCTTCGAGCCTTTGAACTTGACGTCTCTTCTTCGACCCTTCAAGACTCCATTCACTCCACGAAATCCGCCAACATAATCCGTAACATACCTTTCCATCTGAACCTATCTTTCTTTTATAGATTCATTTACGCCCGATAGGTATTATACCTTATGGTGGATCTACTGAGATCCAGTTCTGGTTGGAGTACATTGAGTCAATCTCTAACTTCATGGACTTCTCGGAATCGATGTCGGACATTGCTTCATTGTAGGTTTTCGAATAATCTCTATATTCCCTATCTCCCAAGAGGAACATTTTCTCTACATCCTCTATTAGAATATCTAAGTATCTTTTAATAGGATACGAGATCTTACTTGATCTATGAGGTGCATGAGGTACTACATGTACTGGCTTAGCTTGAACAGGTTCTGTAACTTCGATGACACGTTGCTCTTCAGATACTCTATCTTCAAACTCAATTTTTCTCCCACTAGCTGCTTCTTGAATAAATTATTTTTCCAAAAAAGTAGCATGACGGCTCGCAACTACATTGTGATCCTCTGAGATGTAAAAGTAGTGACCTAAAGATTCTTTATGATATCCAATAAAACGAGCCCTCTCAGACCTAGCCTCTAGCTTGTCTGCCTGTAGTCGCTTGACATAGGCCGGACATTTTCAAATCCTGATATGACCAACACTTGATTTCTACCATGCCACATCTCATATGGCGTAGTAGGAACAGATTTAGATGGAACCTTATTTAACAAGTAGGCTGCAGTAAGCAAAGTATGTCCCCAAAGAAATAAAGGAAGATCAATAAAGCTCATCATCGATCAAACCATATCCAATAAGGTTCGATTTCTCCGTTCCAACACCCCGTTGATTTGAGGTGTTCCAGGAGGAGTTCATTGTGAGACTATGTTGTTTTCCTTGAGATAGCTTAAGAATTCCCCACTAAGATACTCTCCTCCTAGATCTGGTCGAAGAACCTTGATGGGCTTTCCAGTTTGCTTTTCTACTTCATATCTGAATTTTTTGAACTTTTGAAAGCTTCAGATTTGTGTCTCATAAGATACACATACCCATACCATGAATAATCATCAGTAAAGGTTATGTAATAGTGATAACCACCCCTGACATGCACATCAAATGGGCCACACACATCAGTGTGTATCAGGGCAAGTATCTCAGAGGTCCTTTCCCCTTATCTTATAAAGGATAATTTGGTCATTTTTCCTTAAAGATAGAATTTACAGACTGGATAGTACTCAGAAGTCAATGAGTTAAGAAGCCCATTTTTCTCTAATTTGTTAATCCTTCTCCAATATGACCAAGCCTGAGGTGCCATATATACTTTAAGTTTATCTTATCTCTAGGTCTCTTAGATCCAACGGCACTCACTTCATGCTCAAAAACATTTACAGATACATTCTTCTGTAAATGATAAAAACACTGCCAACAAGTTTATTTCTAAAATAAATTGTGCAGTAGTCTTTATCAAAATTAAAGATATAACCATCTTGTGCTAAAGAAGAAATAAAAATTAGATTTCTGTTAGCAGCAGGTGCATAATAATAATCTTTAAGTAATAAAATATATCCCGATGATAGTCGCAAAAGATAAATGTCAGTAGCCAGAGCAGCAACTCTTGCCCCGTTGCTAACCTGTAGGGTCACTTCACCTTCCCTAAGCTCTCTACTTTTTCTTAGACTCTGCATTGAAGTACACAAATGAAAACTGGAAGTAGAGTCTATAATCCAACTGCATGTGGAGGAAGTCGTTAGGTTAGTTCCTATTATGAGCAGGTCTGATATATCTTCCGAAGGTGTGTCTTTCTTCTTATTCTTTAGGTTCTCCAGGTAGACGGGATAGTTTCTTTTTCAATAGTCGTCAACATTGTAGTGGAAACATTTTTCTTTATCAACGGCCTTTTTTGTAGGAGCTTTCCTCTTGAGCTTACTCTCCGTTTTTTTATTTTTTTGCGGGTTTCTTCTTCCAATTAAACATTCTTTTGGAAGAGGAAGCCCGCTCCACAACGAGAACTGAGCCCCTTGAACTTTTTCAGGTCCCTTCTCTAATTACCAATATATTCAATAACTCAGCGTTGGTGCAGTCAATTTTATTTATGTGGTAGTTTACAATAAATTGTTCATATGAATCAGGAAGGGATTGCAGAATCAGATCTACTTGTAATTCCTTATTCATTTTCACACCAAGCTTCTCAAGCTCCTCGAGATCTTTGATCATTGTCAAATAATGATCATGAACAGACTACTCTTCATGTATCTTGGCTTTATTATAGTCATCCGTCCATTCTTTCTGAGCTGCCCATTGGTCAGCTATTGGACAGTTTGGTAACGTGAGGTTTTCCTGGTCGAGAATATTACTGAGTTTCTCGAAACTCAAAACTATTTTTAAGTTCCTAAGCCAGTCTTTATAGTTCAATCTGGTTAAGCGGTTAGTTTCGAGGATTTGAGAAAGAGAATTGAAAGCGGACATTTTATTTTGCAGAGAGCAAAAATTCAAATTAGATATTTGTGTTTGTTTTGAAAAAAAAATTTGGGACTTTTAAAAACAAATATTAGCCTCTCACTATTTTCTCAAGTCTCTTACACTCCTCGGATAGAGAAATGGAAACCCAACACGATAAGGGTTTTAAGTGGGTATTGCAGTCCCACCAGTTTAACGCACCACCTTACCTGACAGATATTGGCAACTGTAAACCGATGAGTGGACAACTCTTGTCCAATACTTCTCAAGCAAATTGCAGTGATCTTCGATCTCTAAGTCTTGTAGGCCTCACCTGACAGATATTGATCTCATTCCTTAGTTAAGTCAGACCCACCATTCAAACGCGTAAGCAGGGTCCCTCACTTGACAGATATTGGGTCTAACCCCATCTTTACTCCGCAGCATCTCACGCTAATAGAGTGGTTGTGCTTTCCTGATGCAACTAACCATTGTAACCTGTGATATACTTGACCCTAGCAAATAGGCAAGGTTGCAGTATGAATTTTTTAGTTGAGTTGGAGACATTTTAGCGCAAAATAGACGCAAAAAACAGACTTTAAAACTCAAGATTTAATTTGTGGGGACTAAAGTTGAAATAAATGGTTTTTGAGGGACCTATTGGGCATTTTGTATTTAAGTTGGTGGAGTCCACGAGGGCACCTCCATCCTTATCCTTTCTTTCTATGTTGGCTTGAGAGAGAGAGAGAGAGAGAGAGAGAGAGAGAGAGAGTAAGAGATTGAGTCGGTTGCGAGAGGAAAAAAAAAGAGGAGCTTGGTTTCGTTCTAGCGAGCGAGCGAGTCGAGCGCGCGCACGTGTATTTTTTCGGTGTTTCGACGTCAGGGTTAGTATCATAATATTATTATTTTTCGTTTAAACTCTTTTGAGAGATTTTTGTAGAAATTGAGAGTTAGAAATTGATTTTTAGGAGCTAATTTTCTATGATTTTCATGAGAAATTTTTCGAGCTACTCTGGGGTGTTGCAGCTATCGTTCAGGCTAGGAGAGCAGTAGCGATCATCTCCTTATCCCAACTATCGCTTTGCTCCTTAGAATTTGCGATATAGGTGGGTTCCGTGTTGTCAAAATTGACGGACTAATTTCTATGTCCATATTAGAAAATTTAGCCTATGAGATAAACTATTGGTATAGTTGAGATAATAATAGTATTTTGACGCCTATCTGTAGAGTCTATTGAGACATGCATATTTTTCACTATTAGTATTATGTGATATTGCCTTGGAGGCCAATAGAGAGTGACAGATAGTGTGAGCTTATAGCTGTATTTGAAACACTATGACAGTATTATTACGATCTGTTTGATCATTGCATTTGACTACAGCCTGCATGCTATTTTGAGCTTGACAGTGATACTATACTCGGTTGGGGTAGCGCCCCGCGAGTGCCACTCCGGAAATTGGGCTATGAGATATTATTATGGCATGGCCAGACAATAGCCTGCGTAGTAGCGGACCACTATAGGTGGGTGCTGGACACAAGACGGCGCAGGCTAGACCTGACTGTTGAGTCGGTCACTATGATTGGGTATTATTGCAGTATTTTATTTAGTATCTAATTGATGCATGATATATATGATTTACAGTTTTCTGTTAGAGGCATGATAGTAGTAGTTACTTTTAGTAATTATTCATATTAGTATCTGTTCCTTTATACTGTTCAGTTACTTACTATTTCTGCCTCTTATGGACCTAGTGGTGTAGACCGTCGGCGTTGACGATCGTACCTACTGGGTACTATTGATTATAGTTCTCATACCCTCTTTATTAATATTTTATTTCAGAGCTTTCAGCACCAGCGACTGATCGAGATAAGGGATTGCAGATAGTTAGCATCTTCTACCCTCTTTGTGTGTGTAGATGGACCACCTATCAGTCTATATAGTAGCCTGTATAGTGTTTTGAAATTTGGGGTAGTCAGAGATGTTATACCATTTTGAGGACTGGTGTGGTGATGATTGTATATGTGACGCCCCAATTTCCCAGTGGGTCGCCCATCCTAGGACTACTCATGTCCTAGCACGCTTAACTCTCTTAACCTCTTGGGCCAAGCCACCACCCAAAATGCTTAAGCCGGGTTAAGAGTTTAGCCCTATTATATCTTATATATAGGACTACCTGGGGTCTCACAATCTCTCCTCCTTTAAGCCCGGACGTCCTCGTCAGGCTCAGACTCACAATTATCAGGCGATGTGAGACTCGTCTCGCTAGCCTAAACTGACCTTGTGGTGAGCCGCGCTCCACCCACAACAGTCAACAGCATGAGAGCCTCGCTCTCCCCGTTGTATATCCTGGCTCAGCCGAGACTCATCTCACACTTCCGGCTGGTAATTGGCTCTGATACCAACTGTGACGCCCCAACTTCCCAGGGGGGCACCCATCCTAGGACTACTCCCGTCCTAGCACGCTTAACTCTCTTAACCTTTTGGGCCTGGTCACCACCCAAAATGCTTAAGCTAGGTTAAGAGTTTAGCCCTATTATATCTTATATATAGGACTACCTGGGGTCTCATAGTATATCTTTACAGTGTTGCTATAGTATATAGTTTTTATTTTACTCTGGTACCAGCTGTTGTTAGATTTTAGTTAACTTGTTGGACAAGTTTTATTGACACTTCGTATGTACAAGGTGTATCCTTGTGCATGCGGCGGGTCAGTTGATGTAACCCGGGCTTCCGCTGTAAACCGGGGCGTGACATAACCAGTCGAGCCAGTCAACACAAGAAAAATGTCCACACTTTTACAATGGCGGAAGACCGCTCGAATTAATATTTGTAATGGGATTAGCATTTAGGTCTTAATTTTTTTTCTTATTTACATCTAATGCAAATAAAAATAATTCGCGTATTAAAACATAATGTAACTAGTGATATCATGGATCTAAAAATTAGATTCAGGCTCGAGCCACTGAGTCGGAATTGGGGTCATAGTGTCATAAATTACAAACACACACACGTCGTTGGTTTGATTGTCTTCAACCACTTAATCCGATCCGGAGCTACAACTTGATCTGATTCCTATCAATTTCTTAATCTGACGGCTACAAGTGCTCTATTCGACCTGGGCTTGTTGTGTGCATTCGGCTAACAACCAATCAACCAATGACGCGCAACCATACAACATACAACCCAACAATAATGATAAAATAATATTAATTACATTCGATAACATTTATCTCTAATCTATTGAGATATGCAGGTCTCCAAATAAAATTGATTTGTGCACGCAATTACCCAAAACAGCTCTCTAATATAGAGTCCTTAATTTAAACAAATTTAAAATTACAGAATTTTGCATACACATCATACATCACATGCTGAAAAAATAAATAAATAGGTTGCTATCCATGATCATCACCGACATGTATCTCATACATCACAGCACAATAATTAATTTTGGATATTTTTGTTAACCATTTACCAACTATTCAAAAAATAACATGTGATGAAATCACCAAAATGGACCGATCTTATTGATCGTTTATATTAATTGATCAGTTAATTCACATAATTTTGATCAAAAATTTAATCTGCAAAATAGCTACTCGATCTCATCAAGAATTCACATCTCATGTGAAAAGCTACAAAATATTAAAACTAAATTTGATCTCATCAAAGTAGTATTTTAAGTAAAATTGATCTCATCAAAATTTTAAATTTTAAAAAAAGAAAAATTTTAATCGTAGGGACTGCTACAGTAGCATCCGTAATGTAGCAGTCCCTACGAACTGCTGCAGTAAATTTTTTTTGGAATACAGCAGATTAAAATATAGTTTCAAAAAAATTAATTGATCAAAATTTATGATTTTTTGAATCTGGTAAAACGATCTATCAATCCTTCAATTCATGATATTTTTGCTCATGATCAAATATCATAACAAAATTATAAATCTAATTCATGCATGAATAACGACAAAGGACGATTTACAATATCCAAATCTATAATTCTAATTTTAAAAATATAAGGGTGGGTTTGATCCACAGTTAGAATTTTGCGCATGATAAAACGCAGCAGAAAAAGAAAATCAAACAAAATTTCATTTTAAAACTTAAGATCCGATCTCAAAAACCACGCAAAAATAGGATTCCTCATGGATTTAAGATTAAAAGAGAAAAAGTGGAAGATCTGATCTTCACTTTTGCGCATATAGATCTACACCGCAATCTGATAATCGTGGAATTATTCTCTTGAAGCCACACATGTGTCTGGCCTCTATAGGTATCCAGATGAGATTGCTGATCTGATCGATGTCCTCACTAGAGTGCTAGCTCCCTTGCAGAGAATGTCATTCTTGCTGAAGGATCTCTACTTGATAAGAGAACAAGAAAGAGGAAAAGAGGGATGACGGCTAGGATTTTTCTCAAAAACTTTTGTATGTTATAAAGAGGGATGCAATCATTTTTATAACAACATAATAACCATTAAGAATAAGAACGAATCTAGGGTTAAGTTTATCTTATCCTTAATCGGTTTGATCGATTATATCCTAATTTAATTCAACTCGGATTTACTCTTAATTTGATCAAATCAAATTAATAATGCAATATTTGCGCTTCAACCTCGTTATGGTGTTGCATGTACCTGTGCAAACCATTCTGAAAATGGAAAAGAAAAAAAGAGGTATTAGTGAAATAGAATCAGAGATTTCATTCTTACATATAGTTGAAGAAGAAAACATTAGAAATATAACTTCCCATTGAAAAAAAGAACAACAAAAATTTTCATACTACATATTAAAGAGATTAAGGAATTAGGAATGATGTACTCGCACACAGCCAACTCTGTAAGTTAGGGGGTGCCCTAGGATCTATCTAGAGTATATCAATCACCTAGAGGGGGTGAATAGGTGTATAAACAAAAATCACAAATCTCAATGCGATAAAGTAATGCGGAAAATAAAATCAGCACACCGAGATTTACGTGGGAAACTCCACCTTGGAGAAAAACCCACGGGACCAACACGCGAAAAAACAATCCACTAAGAGTAAAGAATTACAAGGTGATTACCGACTCCACGGACTTAACCTCTCCCTTCTCTTCAGCGGATCACGCGCACCAACGGGTTGTCCACGCCCCACGTCCGAATCCACGGACGCCACGCCTCGAATCCACGAGACGCCCAACTTCGAATCCACGAAGCCTTCAACACGTCGAATCCACGACGCTCACTCGAATCCACGAGCGCACTCCATCCGGAGCAAGAACAATAAAAATGATGATGGTTTATTGCTTAGAATATCATTGAAGATCTGTGGGAATAATCTCTAAGCAATTCTCAAATTGATTCTAAAAGAATATTAGAAATTAGGGCATCATGAATCAATTTGAGAGAAGCTTGATGTAGAAGATGAGGAAAATAGTTACCTACAAGCTTCTAGGGTTTCTAAAAGATAATCTATGCTTAACCACGTTTTAGAGACATCCCCACATCATATTTATAGGTTAGAAGCAATCTGAAATAGATTAGGATTAAAAAACAGTTTTTAGAAAGGTTTGAAAGCAAACCGATTTCGACAAGGATTGAAAAACTGATTTTAGAAAGGTTTGGAACCAAATTAGGATTGCTAAGATATTTTAAGGAATCTACCATCTTATTTACAGGTTTGGGGGACATTAGAATCATAGTAGAATTGAAAAAATAGAATTTCAGAAAATCGCGACGAGTTGAGGTCCGGATCGCAGGTATGGGGTCCGGACCTTGATACTTTTCAGGCGTTTCATTGTCCGGACCGCAGCCATCAGGGTCCGGACTCGGTCTGCGAAACTGCCTGTCATGCTCACGGGTTCCGGACCTCAGCTTCCAGGGTCCGGACCCGGACTGCGAAACAGCAAGTATGCGTACGGGTTCCGGACCTCAGCTTCCAGGGTCCGGACCGGGTCTGCGAACCAGCACAACCTGCTCACGGGTTCCGGACCTCATGTTCCAGGGTCCGGACCTCATAGCATGAATTTTTCCGATTCGTTTATAAATCATTAAAAACCTATTCTAATGTCTTCCAAACACTTAAATTAGATATATAAATCATCATCAAGATTATTTAAACTTACCAAGCATCGTGAATTCATACGTGGAGTCTTCGAGTCTTTGTTCTTCGTCTTTTCTTCTTCGAACCTTCAAGACTCCGACTCACTTCACGAAATATGCCAATATAAAATCCGTAACAAACTCTTCAAGTTATCTCACACTTCTCAAAAATTACTATACAACCATTCCTATGGAGGTAATTAAATTAAGTGGAGAAGCAACCATATGGTCAAACACTTTTACAAGCTAAATCTGCACAAGCCACACTAATGTAGAAGAGAACATGTGATCTAATGCCGTGCTCAAGTGTTTGAAGTCATAACCCACAATTTCACCACTGATTTATAAGATTAGATAAATACTCAATCGGCAACAAAAGAAATTTTTTTTAAAAAAAATGGCAAACCTTTGCATTTTGATACTATCAACTAATTAATAGAAATATAAAAAAATTTCTATATTATTACATGCCAAAAGAAAAGGGGAAAAAAACTTGTTTCGTACGGTGGCGGCGGTGGCAGCAGCGGGCGAAGGAGCGCTTGTCAGCTAGGGCATCAGAGTGGATGAACATGGTTGAGACAAGGATGTAGGCGGCGACAAAGAGGGCGAGGATAATAGAGAGGCGACGAGGTGGCCGCGGGGATGTAGGATGGGTCAATGGCAGAGGGGCGAGCATTCAGCACTAGAGATGGGGGTGGAGAGGGGGAACGACGACCGGCAACTGGTGGCTCACTAAGGTCTGACTAGGAATGAGGCAAATTGCGCAACGTAAGAGGGGGCTTGGCGGCTGTGTGCTGGGGAGTGGGGGGAGGCAAGTTAGGGTTTTAGGTTAAATAATTTTATTTATTTATTTATTTATTTTTACCTTTCCACAGCGGATTTAGAAGCAGTTTAGAAAACTGCCTCTAAATCACCTCTAATATTATAGTGTAGACGTGGTTGTAGGACCTGCCTCTATACAACCACCTCTACAAGCACTTTTTTTGGTTATGAGAGGATGCGACACCGGTTGATTTGTCAGTCCTGTGGGAGCAGCATCTCCATAGGTCGGGATTTATCAGGAGCGAGATCAGAGCTAAAAAATTTAATTAAAAATTATCATAATACTATTAAGTCGAAATTATGATCTAACTACACTTTATTACATTATAGGGGTATCATGCTATTCAGATCACAGAGCATGGAGCAAGTTAAACCAATGGAATCTTGACCATTCGGCGGTGCTCGATCTTCTACGACAGGCTGGATTCTATTATATATCATGCCTTAGACGCATGCATCTGGATCAGACTTTATTAGGAGCTCTTATAGAGAGATGGAGATGGAAGACACAGACTTTCCACTTCCGCCATAGTGAGATAACTGTTACACTTCAGGATGTGGTGGTCATTTGATCTTCATGTGGATGGTCCACCGGTGACAGGTACTGCACTGCATCAATGGCCGGAGTTAGGTCAGTCACTACAAGGACATGTGCCAGATGATATCAAGGCTGGTCCGATTCGGCTGGATAGGTTGTATTAACGTTACCACTACATACATCTGGATGCCCCTGCAATAGTAGTTGCAACTGCAACACGTGCCTACATGTTATATCAAATTAGTTATAGTTTGTTTCCCAACCTTACTGGATACAGAGTTCATCTTAAGCGGCTTCCACATTTGGAGGATTTTGCTACATGCGACTGATTAGCATAGGGTGCAGCAGGTTTGGCCTATCTCTATTGAGCGCTAGGAGCGGCTTCATTTAAAGGAAAGGTCAAATATTCTTACTTTGCGACATTGTTACATGTATAATATATAATATTTTAATTATTATATTAAGCTATTGGTGTTTAACTAATCATAATTTATTTCTAAATTTGGGCATGGGACTATATTCACATTGGTCGACCTACCAGCGTTGTAGCAATGCCTGATATAGCAGTTTGCCCTTTGGGTTGCCAATAGGACATATTTATTTGATAATTATTGTATTTTAAAAATAATTGCTACTAATACATGTATTTTTTAAGGCCTTTTTGCATAAAAAATCCACTAGTTTTGGGCTTTTGCAAAATTGGGTCGCTATCTTCGATTTTGCATATTCGGTCCGGATTTTTAGTAAACTGACCAAAATACCCTTTTTACTTTTTCTTTCTGCTCTTTTTGTTCTCTCGCTCTTTTTTTTTTCTCTTCGAAGAAGACGGCGGCGGCGGCGGCGGAGGCGGCCCGCCTCGCCTCTGCCCCTCACACCCTCGCCCTCGCCCGCGCACCCCCGCCCTCCTCGCCTCCGACCCCACCGAGGCCGCGCCGCGCCGCGACTCTTTTTTTTCCCTTCTCCGACCCTCCTCCACCTGCCGTCCCCGTCGCCACCGCCGGCGACGAAGAAGAAGAGCTTCTTGGGACCGAGAAGCATGCCGGCGAGGGAGGAAAAAAATATAGTTACACTCCGACGAGGACGGTGGGTCGTGACAAAAAAAATTGTAGAGAGAAAAAAATAAGAATAATAAAAAATAAAAATAAAAAAGATATTTTTTCCTACAGGAAAGACCAAAAATTTTAAAAGAAGGAAGAAGATGATGAAATTACACTGTTAAAATAAATTTACACTATTTTAAAAAAAATTACACTGTTTTAATGAATGTTGCACTATTTAAGAGAGAAATTACACTCTTTTGAAATAAAATTTACACTCTTTAGACAAAGTTGCACTATTTAGGAGAATTTTGCACTATTTCTTTTTCTTCCTCTTCCTCTTCTTCTTCTTCTTCCTCCTCCTCCTCCTGATCCCGTGCACATGGCGGAGGCGTGCGACCCCGCGGTCCCCTACACCCTCCTCGGCCTCCTCCTCCGCGGCGGCGGCGCCTTGCTCCTCTGCCGCGTCGGCCGCGGCGGCGCCGCCCGGGGGTTCGCCGTTCCTGAGGGCGTACATGGCGCGGGGCTCGTGAGGCTGTGGATCAAGGGCGCCCGGATCCCCGGGCCCCCTTCCTCCACCCCCTTCTTCGGCCGCGGCGACCTTGTCACCGCTTGCGGATCCGGCGCTGATCTCTCTGGTGAGATCTGATTCCATTTTTCTTTTGGTTTTCTTGATCTATCCGGACGATGTAGTGGGTTTGGTATATTTTGATCTCTCTCTCCTATTCTGGTTAACACTTAATTACATTTATCTAAGTAATTTTCCAAAATTAAATAGCAAAATCCGTGCAGTACCAACTCCATTTTAGCCATCAGAGGTCGTGGGCGATGGTGGCGGGCGCGGTGGCGATGATGCGGCCGCCGCCGCGCCGCCGCGCCGCCGCGGAGGAGGAGGCCGAGGAAGGTTTAGGGGACCGCGGGGTCGCACGCCTCCGCCATGTGCACGGGCTCAGGAGGAGGAGGAGGAAGAAGAAGAGGAAGAGGAAGAGGAAGAAAAAGAAATAGTGCAAAATTCTCCTAAATAGTGCAACTTTGTCTATAGAGTGTAAATTTTATTTCAAAAGAGTGTAATTTCTCTCTTAAATAGTGCAACATTCATTAAAACAGTGTAATTTTTTTTAAAATAGTGTAAATTTAATTTAACAGTGTAATTTCATCATCTTCTTCTTTCTTTTAAAATTTTTGGTCTTTCTTGTAGGAAAAAAATATCTTTTTTATTTTTATTTTTTATTATTCTTATTTTTTTCTCTCTACAATTTTTTTTGTCACGACCCACCGTCCTCGTCGGAGTGTAACTATATTTTTTCCCTCCCTCACCGGCGTGCTTCTCGGTCCCAAGAAGCACTTCTTCTTCGTCGCCGGCGGTGGCGACGGGGACAGCGGTTGGAGGAGGGTCGGAGAGGGAAAAAAAAAAAGTCGCGGCGCGGCCTCGACGGGGTCGGAGGCGAGGAGGGCGGGGGTGCGTGGGCGAGGGCGAGGGCGTGAGGGGCAGAGGCGAGGCGGGCCGCCTCCGCCTCCGCCGCCTTCTTCGGAGAGAAAAAAAAAGAGCGAGAGAAAAAAAAAGAGGAGAGAGAAAAAATAACAAGGGTATTTTGGTCAGTTTACTGAAAATCCGGACTGAATCTGCAAAATCGAAAATAGCGACCCAATTTTGCAAAAGCCCAAAACTAGTGGATTTTTTATGCAAAAAGGCCATTTTTTAATTTTATATGGCCAATGCTAATGGATTGCGGTTTAGAGCTAATGTCAGGACTACTAACATTGAGTTTTATCGAGAGAGTCCCGGATATGTACATATTTTCTTCAATATTTTGCAAACGTATTCATGAAACTAGTTTATATTTAATTAATTGTAATTTCTACTTATTCATAGATTATATAGAGGTCATACACTGATACTATTATAGCCACACTACTAGAATTTTGTGTGCAAGGGTCGTAAGTTTGGCAATCGAGGACTACATTGATCTATTTTCATATTGTAGAGTTGCACGTTTCGGATCGAGTTCTACGACAGTTTATTTTTCTCCAGCCTATACCAATTAATATGGAGGCCATCAATCGTGTGACTATCAGGGGTATCCGAATGAGGATTGGGTCGCCTTTCATGCTCACACATCGAGAGATAGGATGAGAGATTACAAAATATTATCGATCAGCTCCCGATTGCTGGTCATGATTTAACAGGAGCAGTCTCTATTTAGGACTAATTGCATACAGGTCCCTGCAAACATAGTGAATTATAAATATATCCCTACAAAGTTCAATTTTTATATGTTGTCCCTGTAAAAGTCCTAATGTTTTCAAATATGTCCCTGCCGTTAGAATTCGTTAGAAAATTTTAGTTAACCATAGGTTAAATACTTAACCATGGTTAGTCAATGAGATAACTTGCCATTTTTACCCCTCTTATATTATACCTTCTTCTCTCAATCAAAACCCTAGCAATGGAAACTCTTCTTCTTCTTCCTCTTCCTCTTCCTCTCTCTTCCTCTTCCTCTCTCTCTTTCATGGGTGTTGCTTCTCCCATATCAAACGCGTGTTGCTTCGCCCATATCAAATGCGTATTGCTTTTCTATTCAATTTCCTCTATGATTTTTTTCTTTTTTTGCTCAAAAGAAAAGGTTTAGGAGAAAAGGAGTGAGAAAAGATGCTGCAACAATGGTGGAATGGGTTGGATTTTAAAAAGAAAGAAGATGAGGAAGAAAATGACCATTAAAAAAAATTTGGAGGACATTTCTGCATTATTATAGCTGTTGTGGCTTTTGGAGGGACATATTTGTGATGGCAAAAAAGTCATTTCACTTATCTACTGTTAAAAAATAAACAGTGCTTTAACAGTAACAAACCAAATGGACATATTTGAAAATATCAGGACTTTTGCAGGGACAACATATGAAAGTTGAACTCTGTAGGGATATATTTGCAATTCACTATGTTTGCAGGGATCTGTATGAAATTAACCCCTCTATTTATATGAAGTGGTATGGGATGATAAGAAGGGGATGGATATCTTGTCTAGTACAGCATCCTTCGACGACTTTCCAGCCTCGTGGGCAGATAGAGAGAGAGCACTGGTACGATAATTTTTATCTTAATTTTAATTTTAATTTAAATAAAAAGTTAACAAGTTTATATATAAAATGCAGATCAATTCATTACGACCTACGAACTACAACAATGCAATTAGTTGATAATCCTCTTGAGCCATCTACGATGTTAGATACTCTAACGGGCATCTGTTCGCATATTGAGATGGTATTGAAAAATGTACCTAATCTACCTATTGTCCGATATTCAGGGGGTTAAGATTATGCTCACTCATCGACATCGGGCCACCAGATGCGACGTTGTCCACCTCTGATTTAGTCTTCTTCAACATCACCACCAGGTGCTACGGTCTCTATTTCCTATTCGATCTCCTTCGACATCGGATCATCAGGTGCGACGGTGTCCATCTCCCATTCAGGCCCATTCGACATCCCCTTCTACATCTCAGTCGCTTTTGCCATCAGTGTCAAGTACGCATTTTACTTGCATATATTCTCGTCGTCATGGCTCGTCATCATCACAACGCTTACCAGCATCTGCATCGACCGCTATGGAGGGTGACCGACCAGTGCCATAGGAGATCTGGGCAATTTCTGAGCATCATGACGGCATCATCATCGAGGTTCTCGATCAAATAGTAGGCATGGAGCCACTTGATGATATACCGGCTATTGAGCTTGATATTGATCGTGGGTATGGACATGGTGTGCGTGGGCGTGGACTACAAGTATTTAATGTGATGTACTTATTATTAATATTTGTATTATTTGGATAAAATATGGGCCAATTTGCATAAAAAATCCACTAGTTTTGAGCTTTTGCAAAATCGAGCCGCCTTTTTCAATTTTGCAGATTCGGTCCGAATTTTCAGCAAATTGACCAAAATACCCTTATTCATTTTTCTCTCTCCTTTTTTTTTCTCTCATTCTTTTTTTTTCCTCTCCGAAGAAGGCAGCGGAAGCGGAGGCGGAGGCGGAGGCGGAGGCGGAGGCGGAGGCGGAGGCGGAGGCGGAGGCGGAGGCGGAGGCGGAGGCGGAGGCGGAGGCGGAGGCGGAGGCGGAGGCGGAGGCGGAGGCGGAAACGGTCTGCCTCGCCTCTACTCCTCACGCCCTCGCCCTCGCCCGCACACCTCACCGCCCAACTCGCCTCCGACCCGCCGAGGCCGCGCCGCGACCCTCTTTTTTTTTTCCTCTCCGACCCTCCTCCACCTCCTCCACGGCCCTCCGCGACGATCGTGAGGATGGTACCGCGTCCTCTTCCTCCGCCTTCGCCCTCCACCTCCACTGCAGCAGATTTTCTACCCGCCAAACTCACTTCTGGAAACCTGCCGTCCCTGCCGCCGCCGTCGGCGACGAAGAGGAAGTGCTTCTCGGGGCCGAGAAGCACGTCGGCGAGGGAAGGGGAGAAAAATAGTTACACTCCGGCAAGGGCGGTGGCTGCGATAGAGGGCAAGGGAGAGGTCGTGACAAAAAAAAAATTGTAGAAGCAGGAAGAAGAAAAAAATAAAGAAAAAAATCATAGAAGAAGGAAGAATAAGATAAAATTACACTGTTAAAATAAAGTTACACTATTTTAAAAAAAAATTACACTGTTTTAAATGAAAGTTGCACTCTTTGAAACAGAAATTACACTCTTTAGAATGAGATTTACACTCTTTAGGCCAAAGTTGCACTCTTTGGATGAAATTTACACCAATTTTCTTTTTCTTCTTCTTCCTCCTCCTCCTCCTTCCCCTCATCCTCATCCTTATCCTCATCCACCCCCACCCCCATCCGCCCCCCGTCGGAGAAGGAGCGCCTGTACCAGCGCGCGGCGATGTCGAGGGGCAGGCCCTCTTTCTCCACTGCGCGCCGGAACGCCGCGACGACGTCAGAGGTGGTAGCCATCATCCGCGCCCACCGCCGCTTCGGCAACAAGTGGGCCACCATCGCCTGCCTCCTCTCCGGTCGCACCGACAACGCCATCAAGAACCACTGGAACTCCACCCTTAAGCACAAGTACATCGCCGTCGGGATCGCGACCGTCGGCGACACCTCCGCCGCGTCGGATTTTGGAGACGATGAGGCGGCGGCCCCGATGAAGCGGGCGAGCAGCGCTGGGCCCGCGGCGTCGGCGGGGCTCTGCCTCAACCCCGACAGCCCCTCCGGGTCCGATCTCAGCGACTCTGGGGGTGGAGGAGGATGAGGATGAGGATGAGGGGAAGGAGGAGTGGAAGAAGAAGAGAAAGAGAAATTGTATAAATTTCACCTA
This sequence comes from Puya raimondii, assembly GCA_016920855.1. Classification (NCBI taxonomy): domain Eukaryota; kingdom Viridiplantae; phylum Streptophyta; class Magnoliopsida; order Poales; family Bromeliaceae; genus Puya; species Puya raimondii. Next base: position 66,001,121 of record JABWPP010000049.1, read on the forward strand.
AAGAGTACAACTTTTGCCTAAAGAGTGTAAATCACATCCCAAAAAGTATAAGTTCTGTCTCAAAGAGTGCAACTTTCATTTAAAACAATGCAATTTTTTTTAAAACAGTGTAACTTTATTTTAACAGTGCAATTTCATCATCTTCTTTCTTCTTCTATAATTTTTTGTCTTTATTTTTTCTTCTTCCTTCTTCTGTAATTTTTTTTGGTCACGACCTCTCCCTTGCCCTCTATCGTAGCCACCGCCCTCGCCGGAGTGTAACTATTTTTCTCTCCCTCGCCGACGTGCTTCTCGGCCCTGAGAAGCACTTCCTCTTCGTCGCTGGCGGCGGCGGCGGGGACGGCGGGTTCCCTGAAGTGGGTTTGGCGGGTAGAAAATCTGTTGCAGTGGAGGTGGAGGGCGAAGGCGGAGGAAGAGGACGAGGTACCGTCCTCATGATCGTCGCGGAGGGCCGCGGAGGTGGTGGAGGAGGGTCGGAGAGGAAAAAAAAAAGAGGGTCGCGTGTAAGGACTGAGATTTTTACTACGTAACTAAACTCTTCGTTGATGATGTTTTTGTGTGTATTTTAATTACATAATCACTCGTCAAGTTTCGGGAGAAAACGAGTTAGAATGAAGAAATTACGTGATCTTTACTAATCACTCAAAGTGAATAGTAACTCGGGTTTTCAGGAGAGACCAATGAATAGAGATGGCTTCTGGAGTATATCGGACTTCGTTCATAGTGATCCAATAGCTCATTTTCAACCGTCCGACTATTCCAAACTCGATGGTGCTGACGGATTTTGGATTTGACGCACGATTTTTGAGAAAACTGGACTTTATCGCAAAGCAGACTTTTATTTTGCATTGTGTTGGCCTTGTAAAGCTTACCATAGCTCCGTTTTGTGTGTGGACCCTCAGACAGGGATCTTTCTGTGAGAGAAAGTCTGCGCAGAGGGACTTAGGTCGCGATTTCGCTAATCGAGGGGATTTAGAAGCGATTATTGGTCGTCATACAAGTGATGTGTTGATGGATCGGAAAGAGAATGAGTTTGTCGCGAATCCGTGACCAAATCGAATGAAACAAAATTGTGGGTTCAATGTTTCGGCAGTGCTGAACGCGCTGGCACTATCCGTTCGCAGATCCGACAGACGGATTTCCTAGAACTGCATGATGTTCGCGATGGGGTCGAATATCGCAAAATGGTAATTTTGCTAAAGTCCCAATATTTTATGTATCAATTTGCGTGAAATCGAAAGTATGGGTGCGTTCGTGCGTATTTCACGCACTGTGAGGGACCCAGCTAGAACTTCTGGCTTTTTGTGGGCTTTTTCGCAAAATGGTGAATATATATGTATAGGGCTTCTAGGCAAACCCTAACCCTAGACCCTATCTTTACCCAGCTGACCCCCCCAGCCGTCAAGCCCTCCTCCTGCTCTGCCCCCTACGCGCAGCCGCTGCCGAACCACCGCCGGCCGGCCGGAGCTGCTGCCAGGCCCTCCCTCCACCACCACCTCCCTTTTATCCCTCTCCCCTCTTCTTCTCGGGTTGGAACCACCCAGGAAGGGGTGCACCTGACCCTGCTTGTTGCCGGCGTCGTCCTGGACCTCCGCCGTGACCCCCGGCCACCGCACCGTCGCCGTGCGCCGCCGCTGCTCTGTGACCGCAGGCACATGCGGACTGCTGGGTTGCGTCGCCCTCGTCGCCGCCTTGTTGAGGCGTGCCCCACCTCCCTCTCGGCTCTCCGGCGTCCCCGCACCCACATGGGTGGTCGTCGCTGTCGCCGTGTGCATAGGACGCCGCCGCGACCATCTCTGGACCGAGCCAGGCTTGTGCGGGCTCATGTTGCTTCAGCTCCGCCGCCGCCGCCTCCCGCCGGTAGCCGCGCCCACGCCAGAGTTCCCCCGTCGACCGCATCCCCCTGCCGTCGCCTCAGCCGCCGCCGGAGCCGCCGTCGGCCGGATCCGGGCCGCCCTTCTTTTTCTTCCTGCGGCTAGGGCATCATTGCCCGCCGCCGCCGCCGCCTCCCCCCGCTGGCTGGTGCGTGCCCCGGCCGTCCCCTGCCGGCCGCATCTGCGTGCCGTCGGCGCACCCGCCGCCGTGGCCGTCGCCGGCCGGAGCACCACCATGCTCCCGGTTCAACCCGATTTGGACCTAGTTTTGGCTACATTATCGTTCCGGCGATCCGAGCCGCCTCCATCGACCCCGCTGGTGAGTACGGCCCTCCCGGGGTGCCGATTACCTCCGTGCTCACCTGTTCCGCTGTCAGCGAGGCTCGGAACAACGATTTTTCGAACGTCACTCCCAAACCATCATTTCGATTAAGGTTTCGGTTGCTCCCGTGCGCTCCTCGGTTGTTCGCTGTGCTCCAGACAGCGAGCACGGCCTCCGCCTCGTCGAGACCTAGCAGGCTGTGTCTTGGCGGGCCTCGATAATGCTCGGATCGAGGTATCGGCCCATAACTTCGTAAAATGCATAATTATATTGCGATTATGTTGATTGTTAGGGGCTTAGATGCGATTTGATCGATGTGGGTAGTGTGTACACGCTACGTGTGACCTGTGGACTGATTGTCCAGGGTCCCCTGCCCTCTATCATTCCGAAAATGAATTTCAGTGCGTTTACCGGCGAAATCCGTCGGCAGAAACGCGAGTTTTGGTTCGAAAATTATCCGACGTTATTTGTTTGCTTTAAGGTTTGCCGCTGAGCCTTGTTGGCTGATTGTCTCGGCCATCTCGAGTGTTCGGAGATGTCCGGTGAGCGGCAGTGGGTTCCGGTGTCGAAATCGACACTTCCGGGAACCTGGATCGGAACGATTACCCGACGGTGATCGTTTCGGTGTTAGATCTTATACTTGCTGCCAAGACACCTCAATAGGTCGTGTTTTGGGGCAGCGGTCGACTCGTGGATCGAGTCGGTACTTTTCGGGACTGTTCGTGTGTCCCGGGGATGTCCCGGTGCGATTTCGGGACTTCCGGCATTGTTTGGAGATCGGTTATTGGGAAACCGAGTCACGAGTTTTGGGGATTGTGTGAGAGTCTTTTATTTGAGTCATTTGGGGCTTGTCTTTGACTCGGTGGACCTATCGTAGGTCCGGTTGATTTGCGACGCGTCCCGGTTTCCGACGCGGATTGCGATAGGTGGGTGCTTCGAGCTTTTGGGGTTAGACTGTATCACTGTTCCCTATCTCTCACTTGATATATTCCGCATTATATCTCTACATGTCGATTTTTTCCTTCACAGCATCCGTTCATTTATGCTTACCTTACTTGCATAGTATATTTGTGGTCGTGGACATGTAGAGCAGGATTATGCATTGACGATCTTTGGACCTCTCGGTCCAGGCAACACATCGACTCTCTTGTCGTGTGTTTCGATCTGTTTGATCAGGATTCGGCGTTCATACGCCCTCATTTGTGGCTTCGGCCAGGTTCAGGATTCGGCGTTCTTACGCCTCAGATGTGGCTTCGGCCAGGTACCGGTTTCTTGCCGGCTTTCGTATTGAGCATATCGCATGATCTCCATGGCACAGCGTGTATTCATGACACCGGTCGGTTTGGCCACCGACCAAGGGTGTACTATCCGGATGAGTCAACATGCGGGCGCATGAATTAGATCGAGTGCGGATGAGTGGCAGGATACGCCTGAGGTCTGCGGACCAATATGGCAGCACCAGATTGGGTATACTTGGTTTCACTCCCATTGAGGCATATACAGCTTAGTCTCCCTGTACAGTAGCAGTTTGATTATTCGCTCTTATTCATATATGATATAGCTACTATAGTTCCTTTGATTATACTTGTTACCATATCTCCTTTGTTTTCCAGTGATTACGACATACCCTTGTGGCTCTGTCGTACCCACTGGGAAACCTCGTTGTGGTTTCTCACCCCCCATTTTCCCAGGTGGCTCGGGCGAGGAGTTCGGTTCGTGGTACGACGTGAGGACGATCTAGCTAGACTGCATTAGCGATCGTTACCCTGGTTATGTCTCTTTTATCTGCATTAGTAGTTAGATACAGAATTGGTTCAGTTAGATGATTACTGCTATGGTTTGATTAATTATGAACTATATGTGATGATGATCTTTTTATGCATGATCTCAGATTGATTTCAATTATCAGTATCGGTATTGATGGATTTGTTTGTGTTGGTTTTCTACCCCTTGTGGTAGATGGTTTTCAAAGAATGAGTTCCGTGTGGGAACAGTTTTATAAACGGTTTTCGTTCGATTTCATATATTGCTTATTAGAGTTCAAAAATAAAGCTTCCGTGTGGAAAGCACTTTTAATAGGATGTCTGTTGTACTGTGCATCGCATCATCCTTCGCCTAAGGAGTGCTTAGAGGCATGCATCATTCCTAAGGATTGCTAGCTGAATGAGAATACATTATGTGATTGCATGTGTGGATTGGTGAATGAAAGTGTGATTGTGATCCTGTTGTATATCGGTGGTACGCCGTGCAAATATAGGGGAGACTCTGTCTGTGTAGGCAGAGGATCCTGTATTTGTGGCGGATCTGTGCGTCGCGCGGGCTAGGCTTTCAAAAAAAAAAAAATTGACCCATTTTCCGCAACTCTGACTTTTAAAAGATATAAAGACTTTTATTAAACCAGCCCGGGGCGTGACATCGCGGCGCGGCCTCGGCAGGGTCGGAGGCGAGGAGGGCGGGGGGTGCGCGGGTGGGGGCGAGGGCGTGAGGGGCAGAGGCGAGGCGGGCCGTTTCCGCCTTCGCCTCCGTCGCCTTCTTCGGAGAGAAAAAAAAAAGAACGAGAAAAAAAAAAGGAGAGAGAAAAAGGAATAAGGGTATTTTGGTCAGTTTGCTAAAAAATCGGATCGAATCTGTAAAATCGAAAAAGGCGGCCCGATTTTGCAAAAGCTCAAAACTAGTGGATTTTTTATGCAAATTGGCCTAAAATATAAAAAAGTCCCTATATTTTGTATTGAACATGTAGAACATTATATAGTCCTGTTTTTTTTGTTGATATTTGTGACGCCCCAACTTCCCAGGGGGTCACCCATCCTAGGACTACTCCCGTCCTAGCACGCTTAACTCTCTCAACCTCTTCGGCCTAGCCACCGCCGAAAATGCTTAAGCCGGGTTGAGAGTTTAGCCCTATTATATCTCATATATAGGACTAATCTGGGGTCTCACAATATTCTTTCGGAAAGTTGTGTTATTAAAAATCTGGTATTGACAAAATTTTCTTTACTGATATTCTTCTCAAAAGTCTTATATTGTTGAAAATTTGTGTTATTGGAATTTTTATTGTTGTGAAACTTGTTGTTGTTGTTGAAATTTTGGTGTTGAAATTTTTACTGTTGTGAAGCCGTCATCAAGATAACGGTAAATCATTCACTGCCTTTCTTGTAACCTCTCCACCCTATATTTTGCTGTAATCCTTTTCACCGCCGTGACTGCTCTCTTAGGAAATTTAGAAGACGGTGAATTGTTCGCCACTTTTATGAAGATGATGAATGATTCAGCGTTTTTGATAGTTTTGTTCACTGATGCTGAGTTGATAAGAGAAGGGTATTTGGCTAAATAAATTTTTTTAGAGAGTTTTTAGTAATAAGAAAATTTTGCAAGTTATTTGAAAAAAAAAAAGTTCGTGATATCAAAACTGATGCGGGCTCAGCCTACCCAAGCTGACCTGATGGCATCTCCTGGTCAAGACTAGACTAGACTAGACTAGACTAGACGACTCTGCCCTTTACGTGTTTCCCCAACCCTCCACGTCCTGCCGAATCACACTGGGAGCAGCTCTTCTCGGCATCTCTGCCCTCGTCTCTACTCTACTCGCCCCCTCTTAGCGAGCGCGGGAACTGCCCTTGTCCCTTACGTTTCCTCCAATGGCGTCGACGTTTTGGAGAAGCTCTGTCCGGAGGATCTCCAAGTCCGTACTTGGGCCGTTGATTCATCGGCGGAGGTGGTATTCGAGCAAGCCCCGGCGATTCGCGGCTCTTTGGGGGAATGGGGACTACGGGAGGTTAGGGCTTGGGAGCCTGGAGTCGCGCTGGAAGCCCACTGTGTGCCCCTTCTTCAGCGAAGATCCCCCGGTCTCCATCGTGTGCGGTGGTGCCCACACCTTGTTCCTCGCTGGTATCAGTTCTACTCTCCTCTTTCCAAACTAAGGGATGCATTAACGTCTTGTTCGGTATATTCTTTTCCTCATATCTCTTATGCACGAAAGGAAAAAGAAATAAATCAGATTTGTAAATTTCTAGTCAAAGCATATCAGTTCTTTTCGTCATGATTCGAATTTTCTATTTGGCTTAAATCAATTATTATTTTCATTCAGATTTGACCAAACGATCTTGCATGTACCGTTTTGAAGTTGATACCTTGAATTCTTTTAATTTGATTTACCCATCACTACTGACCAACCATTTCATTTAGCTCCTTCTATTAGTAATTTTAGAAATTCTGATAGAATCAACTGCCCACAAGAGATATATGTGACCTCCTTTCTGAGTAAAACAATTCTTGATGTCGTGCATCTCTTATGAGCGTTTGTTTTGATTCTAACAGAATTACAAAAGTTACTAATGTTAGGAACTAAATCAAACTTAGTAAGTAGAGGGGGTGTTAATCAAATTAAAAAAAGTTCAGCCAATTTCAGAAAGGTTAAAGTTTAGGAGGTGCCTATACATTTTAACCTAAATTTTTTTGATCTGTTTGGTTAAGTGAGTGACTATGTTGCGTATATAAATTATTTGAATGTTACACCCCCAAATCTGAGACGTAACAGACGACGCATATATGCAATTATTCAATCACAAACACGCTAGACGACAAAACATGTAGATATCGAGCAAAATATTTTATGTCGAAATCAAACTTAATAGTTATCAGATTTGAAATCCACAAAACTAAATCTATGGTTGAAAGTTCCACAAATACTCAACAAACTAAATTCACAAGATTTCGCAATAATTCTAACTAGGCAAATATACTTTATGCTAGTCCCAAATTAAATTTTAAACTAACTAAACTATCTAATTTTAGTACAATAATTCAAAAACAAAAGGAATCTCTGCGATTAGCGATCTCTCGGTCCCATCCCCCACAAGTTGATCAGACTCAGTACCTGCGTAAGCAACCATACGCCACATTAGTTGGATTAAGCATGCAAATTAAATATTTTCTAAATATTCAGATATAATTTCATACTAAAAATATAATAACGATGATTGAGTTTAGCAAAGTTTCACAAATCTCATTTCAAAAGTTTGAATTCCAAAGTAAGCATATTTTACAAAGAACAAATAGACAGAATTTAAACAAAAGCATTCTTATTCTAAAATTAGAATTTTAAAACGAAAGTCTCCGATAACTAGCGACTTGTTAGCAAAGGTCCTAAACACACATCACAGGCACCTGAAGGTATAATAGCAAAGCGAAACCACCAAAAGTGTATCTAAATAGCACTCGAAGGTGCATCACAATTCACAAAATCGAAACTAGCTTCTATTACAAAATTTATGTCTACATGGCCAACATAATTATAGCAAAATACCATGAGACGTCATATTTTGAGATTATTTACACAGTCAACATGTAAAAGAGAGCAAGTTATCGAATACATACTAAAGTTTTACCAAATAAGCACAATTTCTAAAATACACATTTTTTGAAAGTGCACAACAAGTAGAGCACAACCTTTCAGAAATCATATTCTTTCAACAATTTGTAATGTATATAAACATGCTTAACCTTTATTTTCAGAAGAAAACTATGCAAAAGGGATTTTTTTTGTTGCCATAACATATTTCTATAATTTACCAAAATAAACTAATGGGTGTTTGGTCACTTATCGCTGAATGAATTTGAGTATTGCTTGGTTAAATGTCAAGCACCGAATTAAACAACAGAACTTTTTTGAAGACGGTGAACGAAATGCGGTTGAACAGGAAGATGTTGACTACAATCCAAATGTCGTTGACGACGATAGAAAAGTGCGGCAATGATCAAGAACAACGCCGATGACGTCGGAGGACGAGGAGAAGCAAAAGGATAAGCGCGCACGCATGAGAGAGAGATAGAGAGAGAGAGATGCGTGCGGGGGTGAGAGAGAGAAGTGGCCGGAGGTGGGGAATGTACGGATAAGAGAAAGAGAGATTTCCTATATTAACTAGGTTAAAGGCCAATTTGCACATAAAGCCCCAAAGTTTATAAGTGTGACGCCCCGCTTCCCAGGGGTCACCCATCCTAAAACTACTTTAGCTCTAGCATGATTAGCGCTCTTAACCTCTTGGATCTGGCCATTGCCCAACACGCTATAGTCGGTTAAGAAGTTTAGTCCTATTATACCTTGTATACAAGACTATTCTAAATCCCAAGAGTGTTACATTCCCTCCCCTTCGAGCCCTGATGCCCTTGTCAGGCTCAAGCACACTTATAAGCACCAGAGAATATGAGACTCATCTCGCTAGTCTTAACCGACCTTGTGGGGAGCCGCACTCCACCCACAACGGTCGTCAACCAGGGAGCTACGCTCTACCCATTGTATGATCCTAGCTCAGTCAAGACTCATCTTATACTTTCGGTTAGAGGTTGGCTTTGATATCAATTGTGATGCCTCGCTTCCTATGGGGGCACCCATCCTAGAACTACTCTAGCTCTAGTACGCTTAACCCTTTTAACTTCTTGGGCCTAGCCACGGCCCAACATGCTATAGCCAGGTTAAGAGGTTTAGTTTTATTATATCTTGTATATAGGATTATTCTAAATCCTAGGAGTGTCACAATAAATGATGCAAAATAATCCAAATTAATTAATAAAATAAAAGACATTGAATCTTTTGGAATGATATTTTACGCTACACTATATACCGAGTTTACTTATACCTACACTTGTGAATGCCCAAATATATAGGGAGATATGCCGCCTTTTAATTGGAAATACCAGGGATCTTCAAATTGAAACATAATAGCAAAACCTAAAATAGTGAAACCAAAATTGATGAATAAGAAAAGTATTTAATAGGTGAAAAGGAAAAAGGAATGGCTTGGGTCAATGGCGCACTGGAAGGCACTATCTTAAAATCAATCTTTGATCCGTTCCCACATCTCAACATTAAGCTAGTGGTACAACAGACTCTGGACGTTCGTCTAGTAAGCGCTAGGGATGCAATCGGGGTGGATCTAGGGGCGGGAATGCCGCTCCGCCTCCCACCCTGCCAACGGAAATCCGGCCTTGACTAATGCTCCAAATCTGTGGGGGGTCAAAAAAAGAATTCTATAATCCGCCCTACCTCAAAACTGCCTCCCGCTGGCTCTCCAAATCTGCCTTGCCAAGTATTTCCTTTTTTATAATTAAACACTACCAACATCTTGTAAATTTAAATTAACAAATTTTCCAATTATAGTGGACAATATTATCGATGGACAATATAATCTACAAATATGAAAACTATAAATAATTAACAATATCAACCACAAAAGCGAAGTATCAATCACAGTTTAGCAAATTATCAAAAAATTACTAGAACTCTGGCAACAACAACATTCACAAATGTAGTATAACCATTCATGAAAAAAGAAAGAAACTTGTTTGAATAACCAAAAAATACTCTAGAATTACAACAACAACATTAAAAGGTGTTGTAAGAAATGTCAACCACAACAACCAAATCCACCAAAGCCATCACAACAATATTACAAATTCTAAATTTACCATATCCATGATAACAAGATTAGAAAGTCTTAGTAGCAGATAAATGATTCAAAACAAATACAAGTTTGCAGAACATTGGAATTCTTGGTAATAGAATAAACAAACATGGCCTCTTTGCAAGTTTCCATATGATAAAAGCTTATCATCTCATGACTGCATTTTCCTTATGCACAAACAAAATTAAGAGAAAAAACCAGTTAAATAGTGTGTTAAAATTAACATTAAAATTGAATTTATTGTAAAGAGTAAAACAATCCTATATCTCATCCTCACCATTATAGCCATAATCACATTTGCCAAACTTGCAATTGACTTATAGCTAGTAGAATTGTTTAGCTAATGTGCCAAAATTTGAAAATGGCACAAAACAATTGATTTGCCTTCCAATTCAACCCACAACCAATGTTTTACACACATTAAACCCTGTAAAGTTTTAGGAGAAAATCCTACTCCTGTATGGATTTATAATTCTACAGCCGGTACTCAATGCAGATATTGAAGCCACCTTGGACATTGAATCTCAAGAATGTCCCTTGCAATTAGTTGTAATGCGGGATACTTGAGTCTAGTATTCCTCCACTACCCAAAATGTTAAAATCTTGTCTTTGGCAATATATCCTCCTCTAAATAAAGGTCTAACTTTGACTTTACTGACGAATTAGATTTTCTTTTAATGGTAGCAAGAGTATCAAAATTTTTAAAAAAGTTTGAAGTGCTAGATGTATTGGATATAAAAGTTTCTGTCACAGTTGAAGATAATGCTCGAAATGAGTCAGATTGACTCGTCTCACTTTTACTTCGACTTCGATACTCTTGAAGCAAACTATTATATATGTCACGAATTCTTTGAACTTCATCACTTGCATGTTCCTTGATTTCATTGCAAGCTACCCCGAACATTGTTAACTTATATTTAGGATTCAATATACACGCAACTCCCATAATCCTATGAATCACCTGACCAATACTTGTTAAATTTTGCTAACATCTTTCTGCCATTGATCTCACTAGATCACTTGAAAATAGAGAGTCTATCCACTCATGCAAGTGTGATCGAATACTACAAATATAAGTAAGATGTTGATTCGCTATTGAATAGTCCTTGAAAAAAGTAATATAGCACCTATAAAAGACCTCCAATTTGCCACTTATTACTTTGGCTCTAATCCAGTTCTGCATTGGCAAACATTTGTGGTTAAATTCATGGAGCTAGAATTAGGGATGTCAATGGGTATGGATACCCGGAATTTTATCCGAACCCGAACCTGAAGCTAGAATTAGGGATGCCAATAGGTATGGATACCCAAAATTTTATCCGAACCCGAACCCGAACCCGAACGGAGCGGATTTATCATGCTAAATGGATATAGTTTCGGATACGGATATAAAAAACCGAAAACCCGACGAATTTGAATTCGGGTATGGATTTTGCCTATATTCGACCCGAACCCGAACCCGAACTCTAACTCGATCCGAATCTGAATTGATTTTACATTATATATTATATATATATATATATGTTTGATGTTATATTTGAATTTGTATTTTAAAATTTTAAATTTGATGTAATATGTTTTGAAATATGGTAAAGAGAAATATTTGTTTCGGGTTCGGATTTTCGGGTTCGGGTTCGGTTTTGGATTTTTGGTCGGGTTTCGGTTTGGATATGGATTTTTAAAATCCGTCAGGTTTGGGTTTAGATTCGGGTTTTGGGTTTGCTAGTTGGGTTCGGGTTCGGGTTTTAAAAAATCTGCCCCGACTCCGACCAGTTGACATCCCTAGCTAGAATCAAAGGAAGACATCTATATATATCAAAGCTGTCTCTAACATTCATAAGTAGAATTCCATCAAGTTTTGCAATCAAGAGCCAACTTTTTAACACCTATAAACCTTTCTTGTTTTGCTTGCTTCTCAAATTTCTATATTTTGTTTGGTGTTGCTATCCAAAAAGCTACACTATCTTGGTTTCTATCAATGCCATCACCGATCACCGATAATCTTTAATCCATCTTTGACAATGAGATTAAAAATATAGGTACAACACCTCATATGAAAGAATTCTCCATGCAATATTAAAGAACTATGAAGAAAAGAGTCCTTCAAAGTTTTAATCGACGAACCATTACTAGTACAATTGTCTATTGTCACATTACTAATCTGTCTCAATTTTCCATGTGATTAAGCAATTTTTTAAGACATTCGAAAGCATCTTGGCAGTGTGTGGGCAAGGAATATAGACCAACCTCGACTTATTAGACTAAAAAGCTAATAGATTATGCCAAATCAAAAGATAGAAAATAGATTATGTCAAAGAAAAATGTAAAGCTTAGTTATGTAGACATCCTTTGATTGGAAGTAGTATCTCATTCAATTTTAATTTGATTAAGAATTGCTGGATATAATTGATAGTCCCATATCACCATTGTAATTCTATTATTGCCCAACTCCAACTCTCTTTTCCTCTATTGCAGTATCTCATTCATCCTCTTTTGCTCAATGCATCTTATACTCATAGTACATATAACATAACTACTATAAAAGTTACATACTATTAGAAATAAAAGGAAGGGAAGAAAGGGAAGAAACTGTAATGTCTAAATAAGAGTTAACAAGAAATATAGTTGTTAGAAAGTCATTAACCGTGTTCAATCTCTACCCTAGGCACATCGCAAGCTGAAATGCACAGTACAGCTTGCTTGAGTAGACAACTGAATTAGACAACAGTAGAAAAAGGATACCCTTATAGCCTAGACCATGCAAGAGAATAACACATCAACACCATATCAAGAGGTTTATATGCACATCAAAAGACAATATCAAGAGAGAATAACATCAAAAGACAAAGAACTAGTGCACTTCATTTTCAAATACTTTTGTGATTGTTGCATATAAAAGAGAAAATAAAGCAAAAAGATTATGCAAAAGGAAGAAAAAACTTAATTACCTCAAAATTTGATTTGAATAACCAAGAATCATCTATCCAATGGGTTGTGATTGCCATAAAACATTTCTTCTCATTGCTAGAGGTCCACATATAAGTGGTTATATCAATTCTATTAATATTTCTCTCTAACAATTTCATAATTTTTTGTTTCTCGACAGTATAATCTTCAAAATGTCACTTCTAAAAGTGGTCGTCGAAATCATTTTAAAAGCAGTGAAGACTTTGGCAAAAATCTAAAATCTCTAAAGCCATGATATTCAAGTTTTCAACAAAACAAAGAGGCAATTCATGCGAAATTATCATTTTAACAACCTTCCTTTAAGAAACTTTTTGGTCAAATGTATAGTTAGTTACCTCCAGTTTTCCATCTCCTTTCATCAACCTTCAATCTCTGTGGTTTTGCATCATCTCTTGAATGTCTTTATGTTTTCTATTCAAGCACCTACCAAAATAGTCGCGTCTTGTTCCTTTTTTACCATCACCCACAAGTTAGGCTTTACAATAATTGCAAACAACTTTGATCTCTCCATTGATCTTCTTTTTCTTAAAGTCTTCTCACGTTCTTGATGTTAATTATCTTACTCTAATCACTTCTTCACCTAATTCATCAAATTGAGATTTAGATATAGCAACAGTTGGATTAGAATCTACTTGAATTGGTGTTAGTGTAGAAGTTGCTGTTTTTCCTTGGCTAGTACCAGTTGTTGCAGCTTCACTGGTTGTAGAATGTGTAGGAGGAACACTTGAAGGTGCTTGCTAAGACATTCTTTATCCTGATACATAAATAACAGAGAACTCTTTGAATGAAACTTTGTATCTCTATGTTTATATTTTACACATTGCAAATTCATATCGTTAAATTACATGAAAGGATTTGAACTCAAAATCTCTTGAAGTTAAAACAATTTAAGACTGGTTCTATCCAAAAAATTGATCCAGTGAGAAAAGCTCAGGAATAGTCTTGACATAAAGAAGTATTCCTAAACTGATTTTTTTTTTAATCGATGAAAAACTAGAATAAGCTTTTGAACCCTAACTAGCTATAGCTGGAAAGATAATGCAATAGCTCTAAAACATAAACATGTTATGACTGGAAGAAATTTATTCAATTACATTGTGCCCCATCTAAATAATATTTCTAGATCAGTTCCAATTAAGAACATGCCAACATCAGATAATCAAAGAAATATATACAGTTTGAAATTTTTTTCCAAACCAATGAATTTTTGAATAAAATTCTAATATGCACAAAATAAATTAAAAAACTACAACGACAAGAAAATTGAACGTTTTAACAGTTAACATCAAAGAGCCAAATGTGAAGAGCATTTATACGCATAGAAGAAGAAAAAGAAGAAAATGAGGAAGAAAAAGGAAGAAATGCCCCTTGTTCCGACAAAAAACTACGACATTTGATGGGAGAGGAGGGGAGAAGGGGGAGGTTGAAGCTACGGTGTCGGATGGAGAGTTTACGATGTCTCCCACTTGCGGAGCATGGCAGGGCATCAGAGGGACGACGGAGGGATGGCAGAGGGACAGCCGAGGGGAGAGAGAAAGGGGAATAGGGTTTGCCTAGAAAGAGAGAGAGGAGTGGCGTCACTTGGCGGGAGGCGGAAGGTTGGTTGAGACATGATGGTTGGTGTGAGTGGTGTCTACTAGGGTTAGAAGTTGGAGTAGGGAGTGGAGTTTAGAAATACAAATTTTAGGGTTTATAAATATAAACCCTATATATATGTTGGTTTTCTCTTAACAAGTCACTTTTAAAGGGTATTTAAATAAATTTAAAATGGATTTGGGTCGGATTCAGGCAGGATTGGGGCCGTATCAAATTTTTTTTTCCATATCCTGCCCTGAATGGCCTCGAATTATAAAACCTGTCCTGTTTACTGCCCTGAATCTGTTTATGCCTTTCTATTTACCGCCCTATTAGGGCGGACTGGTGCAGAGCTCCACCAACTTGGATCCATTTGCATCTCTAGTAAGCACGTCTCCAAGGTTGTTCTATATGAACCATAGTAATGCTTTCAGTATCTAACTAGTAAAGAAATACTAGTGAAGGTACCTACGCGCTGCGGCGGGTCGATTCCATACAAATAAATAAATAAATAAAACTAAATAAAAAAGAAATAGCACAAAAAAAGAGTTAAGGAATTATAAAAAAAAGAAGCAACTGAAGAAGAAGCAACCGCTGCTGCAATAAAAATATAAGAATAAAAGTATAAGAAGGATTAAAAAAAAGAATAAAGGCAAAACCACAAGAATAATAAATTATATTAATGGCAGCAGTAAACATTGAGGACTAAAATGATATACCTCATATTTCAAGCCAGAAATTGTAACTAAATAAAGCTTGAGGACGAAAGTGTCACATGCCTCATAGTTTAAACGATAACACATTAAAGTTCGAGGACTAAAGTGTCACTTTATAGTTTTAAGGACGAAAAGTGTAATTTATCTCTTGATCTTTTATTTTTATTCCAGACGAAGACAAAGCTGAGCATCGATCTGTTTTGTTCAATTAATAATTTCATTAGAAGAAATTTTTTTTGTTAAACTATCTAATAAATTTTAGAATACCTAATTGTTAAAATTAAAAGCCAACCAATTATATTTTGGATATTTAAGAAGATTTTGTATGTAAAGTTGATCGCTCATTAGACTATAAATATGTCATTGAAGTGTGCAATTCTCCAAACTAAATTAATTAAAATAAGTAATTAACTTAAGCTTAATCAATCTCTCTTTTATTTTTTATTGTTCAATTTATATCTAAGTGATCAATATTATGAAACCAAAATTTATATTTAATACATAAAATCTAAATTATTTAAAAAATTATATATCAAATATTATATATTTTAAAATTTTTATAATGAGAGAGAGGAAAATTAGATTGGATTAAAAAAAAAGATCAATCTCACTCTCTAGTGTCAAAATTAGTGGAGAGAGAAGAAAGAAAAAGTAAGATAAAAACAACAAAACCAAAAAAAAAGAAAGAAAAAAGAAAAAAGAAAAACTGGGCTGCAACCCCCCGCCCCCTACCCCCACTTACCCCCAAGATGCCACGTTGCACCTTGACTGAGGATTCATTAATGTATATAGATGTCAAAGTGGAAATGGAAGATAATATTTTAATAGAGTGAAAATGTAAGAGAGTTGGCTTATAATGTATAGAAGTTTTATATGGTGCAGTTCATGGATGCTCCCATCATTGACTAAATGGGTGAGGATGCGATCTCTAACCTTCTTGAAGCTGTGAAGTTTGCTCATCACATAGTGCAATGAATGCGTGCCGCATGCCTGTTCCAGTTTGATGATGCGACTATTAAAAGAAATAAATGGATTTATTGATCTAATGACTGCTACTTATTTTTAAATGAGAGGATGCTTAATGCTTTAGATATGCATCTTACTGATAGCAAGTTTATACTGATAAATACTAGTAAATGACCAATAATGCTAAACGATTAGTACAATCTATAATTAGCAATCCATCTACTACATAGCAATAGAAAATTTTGAATCAAAATGCATTTATATCAAAAACTCATATGCTTATAAGTTCTTTGCTTTGTGTTGAACAGAAAGTGGTCGTGTGTTTGCTACTGGGCTGAACAACTTTGGACAGCTAGGCATAGCCTCTTCGAAAAGCCATACACTAGTATGCTTTCCTCCAATTTATTTGTTTCATTCTGTCCCTTAGTAGATTTACGTAATTCTTGTTTCATGTATTTTATTCAAACAAATGAGACCTTTGCATCTTGTTTTCTAATTGCATGTTTAGCGGCTTGACTTTTATAGAATTAGCTACATTCTCAAAACTTGAGGGTTGAGACCATCAATGACTTAATAATTATTAAAAGAGGCAAGCTAAGTTACGATTCTTTGGTCGATCAACTATGGATAGCAACTAACTATATGTCTTCATCTCAATAATAAAGGAAACCTTTTTGGCCAATTTGCATAAAAAATCCACTAGTTTTGAGCTTTTGCAAAAGTAGGCCGCCTTTTTGGATTTTGCAGATTCGGACCGGATTTTGAGAAAACTGACCAAAATACCCTTATTCCCTTTTCTCTCTCCTTTTTTTTTCTCTCGTTCTTTTTTTTTCTCTCTGAAGAGGCGTCGGAGGCGGAGGCAGCCCGCCTCGCCTCTGTCCCGCGCACCCTCACCCTCGCCTGCGCACCCCCCCGCCTTCCTCGCCTCTCACCCCGCCGAGGCCGCTCCGCGACCCTCTTTTTTTTTTTTTGTTCCTTTCCGAACCTCCTCTACCGCCTCCCCGGCTCTTTACGACAGTAAAGAGGGCAGCGCCGCATCCTTTTCCTCTCATTTTTTTTCTCTTCGACCCCCCTCCACCGCCTCCGTGATCCTCCACGATGGTAATGAGGACAGCGCCGCGTCCTCTTCCTCCGCCTTCGCCGGCGCAGGCACCGACGCCGGCACCAGAGAAGGAGGATTCAGAGCGAGTGCGGGTAAGAGCGGAGCCAAGAAAAAAAGATACAAAAAATAAAAAAAAAGAATAAAGAATAAAATATAAAGAAAAATACTTTTTTCTACAAAAAAAATGAAGAACCAGAGATAAAAGAAAAAGATGATGAAGTTGCACTGTTTCAAGGGAACGTTGCACTGATTTAGAAGAAACTTACACTCTTTGAGAGAAACTTACACTCTTTGAAGGGAAAATTACACCTTTTTGAATGAAAGTTACACTCTTTGAACGAAAGTTGCACTCTTTGGGTGAAAATTACACTGTTTCTCCTGCTCCTCCTCCTTCTCCTTCCTCTTCGTTTTCGTGTGCTTTTTCTGCGCCCATCTCTTTTTCGCCCTCCACCTCCACCTCCACCTCCACCTCCGCCCTCCACCTTTGTTTTTGTTCTCGAGGCTTGCCGTCTTTTCCAGCGTCGCCGCGCTCTCCTCCGTCTCCACCGCGCGAGTCGCCGTCCTCGGTGGGCGCCGTGGGCCGCATGCCCTTTCCCTCGCCGGCGAGCTTCTCGGCGCCGAGAAGCGCTTCCTCTTCGTCGTCGGTGGCAGAGTGGGGACGAAGGGTTCCAAAATATGGATTTCGTGGGTGGAGGATCTGCCGGTGGAGGTGGAGGGCGAAGAAAAGATGGGCGCAGAAGAAACACACAAAAACAAAGAGGAAAGATGAGGAGGAGAAATAGTATAATTTTCGCCCAAAGAGTGCAATTTTCGTTCAAATAGTGCAACTTTTATTCAGAAAAGTATAATTTTTCTCTCAAAGAGTGTAAGTTTTCTCTAAAACAGTGCAACGTTTTTCTGAAACAGTGCAACTTCATTATCTTCTTCTTTCCTCTCTGATTCTTCATTTTTTTTGTAGAAAAAAGTATTTTTCTTTACATTTTATTCTCTATTATTTTTATTATTTTTATTTTCTGCATCTCTTTTCCTTTGCTCCGCTCTCACCCGCGCTTGCTCTGAGTCCTTCTCCGGCGCCGGTGTTGGTGCCTGTGCCGGCGAAGGCGGAGGAAGAGGACGCGGCGCTGTCCTCGTCACCGTCGTGGAGGGTCACGGAGGCAGTGGAGGGGGGGTCGAAGAGGAAAAATAAGAACGAGAGAGAAAAAGGAGAGGAAGAGGATGCGGCACTGCCCTCTTTACTGTTGTAAAGAGCCGGGGAGGCGGTGGAGGAGGGTCAAAGAGGGAAAAAAAAGGGTCACGGCGGGGTCGGAGGCGAGGAAGGCGGGGGGGTGCGTGGGCGAGGGTGAGGGCGCGCGGGACAGAGGCGAGGCGGGCCGCCTCCGACGCCTCTTCGGAGAGAAAGAAAAAAAAGAACGAGAGAAAAAAAGAGGAGAGAGAAAAAGGAATAAGAGTATTTTGGTTAGTTTTCTGAAAATTCGGACCGAATCTGCAAAATCAAAAAAGGTGGTCCAGTTTTGCAAAAGCTCAAAACTTGTGGATTTTTTATGCAAGTTGGCCAACTTTTTTGCACGTTATTTTGGATATATCTTTCTTTGTGGTTCATATTTGGGCGTCTAGCACAACATAAAATTACTATATAGAAGTTATCCATGTTCAGTCAATCAAGATAATATATATCGAGTGATTTCGCGAAGCCACATCATCAGCCTTGCTGTAAACAAAAAGTTCAAAACTTTCAAATGTTCCAACTTCGAATTTATAAGATGGAAATATCTTAGTATTTTGTTAACTAGAACTAAAAAGATAAAATTTAAATTACGTTAGATAAAGCTAGATTATGACTTGATCCCATTTTGACTCCGAATAGAAATCAAAATAAAATAAATAACATTATAGAGATATAGTAAAATAGATAAAAACGTGTTCTAAATAAGATAAGATTTATTTGGATCAAATGACTGTAATATTCTATCTCTATTTTAGACTAGATTTGGTTATGAATATATAAATCCCGGACTAGATTTCAAATTATATTTATCCTGTTTCTCCTTTCTTTTACAATTCTACTCCTAATAATTATCAACTTTCTTTTCACTAAATATATGTATTTTGTTTCTTTTTGATTTTTTTTTTTAGCAATCACCTTTTCTCAGATCCATACATGTAAAATTTTTATTTTCTCCCTTTTCAATATTTTAAATCATTATTGTTTGGTAAAGATTAATTAATTTCTTAATTTTTTGACTACATGTTATATAACATAATTAATTTGTTATAAAATTGGCCTATGCATCGAATGGCTATAATTTAGTCTGAAATAAAGTTCAATTAAGGCGTCTACTGTTCATCTACTAATTTTGGATTATTCTTTGTGGTTTGGTTAGTTTAGAAAACAGTTCCACTTGGGAAAAATAACAATATTCTTCTATATGTTGTACTAGAATTAGGTGGTTGTAATAAAAGCGGTTAATCAAATTATGTTTAAAGAGAGAGAAAGTGATCAATGCAGTCTCCTATAAATAGTTATGTATGTATGCTAACTTGATGCTGAACTTGATGGCTTGTAGTCTTTAACTGAAAAGTACGCTCTAGATGAATTGAGAGGAAATGAACGAGAAAAACAGGAAAGCATGGTTGAAGAACGAATTAATCCTACTTAAGACTATAGGGGGTAGCCTTGTGGTAAAAATCATAGCTATCAGAATATGAAGTTAACTGAATGTAAAGAGAGGTCAAACCTCGATCCTTTGAGAACTTAACTATACTTTAGGGACGAGAATGTTGGCCAACTTGAAGGAGACTCGAAAGGAACAGTGAAGACTTGAACTTTGTTAGTCGTGCCAACAATAATAACACAAGGATTATGCAAGATAACTATAAGAAAGTTATTTGGTTTCTAGTTATTTAGAGAACTTGGACCTTAGCATTCCATGACATAGTAAGAAGTAGAGTTTCATGAGAAAATTAGGAGCTTCGAGGTTACCAGTGATACAACCGGAAAAAAGTAGGAACACTGCTAATGATTCACAGCTTCAATTGTTAATCTTCATGATTCTTATTGTTTTTCCTTTTATTGATAGCTTTAGTTTGAATGTTTTGGTTAAACTTTGATTAGGAAGTGGCAAAAATAGGATAATTAATGCGAAAAATACTTCAGCAGTACTGTAGTAGATGTTAGTGTAGCTGTGGGTACTGTAGCAGCTAGTATTATAGAGGCCCAGGGTAGTAGGGGAAAATAAGTGAACACTTTAAAGTTGAAGCCAAAATAAGTCCTAAAAGAACACCCAAGTAGTACGATAATTAACATGAAGTATTTTACATTCTCTTCCCACATCTCCATTGTTTGTCTTATGCAGATTGTCTTCGGTTTTGTTTATCTCATTATTATTTTGACCATAATGCATTTATAGGGTATATAATATAATCTGTGGTTGGTTTGTCCAGTCTTGTCATAACAATTGCGTCAAACCAATTATTAATTTCTGTTTTCCTATTTATGTAGGTGCCTGTTGAAATTTTTGGACTCCCTGAGAAAGTTGTTGAAATTTCAGCTGGTTACCATCATTCTTGTGCAATTACTGGTGAGAGAAAGAACAAAAGGATATGGATATCGTGTTTTCATTGAATGCTAACTGCAAACTTTCTTTTGATATCATAAATAAGCTCAATCTGCAGTCTTCGTATATGGCCAGGCGGTCAAATAAAGGTTTATGCAAATGAGTTTAAGAAAGCTGAGCAAATACAGTTATTTTTGCTGCTTTAGTGTGTCACCTATTAGCATGACATTCAGATCAAACCAAAAAGTGAATGGAAATAAATGGCAGCTTCAAAGATGATACTCGTTAAAAATACTCAGAAAATTTAATGAATGTTATAACTAGTGAAGGTACCCGCGCGTTGCGGCGGGTGAATTTTGTAGGAAAAAAAAAAATAAAACTAAAGAAAACAAAAAAATAAAATAAAAGAAGAGTTGAAGAATAAAAAAGAATACAAATAAAAGAAACTGAAGAAAAAGCAATAGCTGCTGCAGTAAAAGCATAATAAGAATAAAAATATAAGAAGGATAAAAAAAGAATAAGAGAAAAACTATAAGAATAATAAAAGTATATCTATAACAGCCGTAAAAGTTGAAGATTAAAATGTCATATGCCTTATAGTTAGAGCCAGAAATTGCAACTAATTAAAATTTGAGGACTAAAGCGTCACGTGCTTCATAGTTTGAGCAAGAAAATGTAATGCATTAAAATTCAAGGACTAAAGTGTCACGCTTCTAATAGTGTGGAACCAAAAGCATAATTTACCCTTTTTATATTTTAATTTTATTTCAGACGAAGACAAAGCTCTATACGATATGTTAAACCATCTAATAAATTTTAGAATGTCTAATTATTAAAATTAAAAGTCGACCAATCATATTTTGGATATTCCAAAAAAGTTTAAATGTGAAATTGATCGTTTATCAGACTATAAATATGACATTGAAGTTTGATATTAAAATCAAAGTAAAGACGTATAGAATTTTTAGAACTATGAACCATTTTGAATCAGCTATCCAACCTTTCAAATTTTTTTTTTACTATCCAACCTTTCTACATGTTAGATTGGAGTCATTCAATGATACTTTGACTTCAAATTTAAATGCGTCGTTTAGTTTACAGATTTAGTTAATATACTTCACGTGATTTTCGCAACTAAATTTATTAAAGTAAATATTAATTTAAACTTTATCAATCTCTTTTTTATTTTTTATTGTACAATTTATATCTAAGTGATCAATATTATAAAATCAAAATTTATGTTTAATACGTATAATCTACACTATTTAAAAGTTATGTGTAAAAAATTATATATTTTAAATTTTTATAATAAAAGAGAGGAGAATTAGATTGGACTTTTTAAAAAAAAAAAAAATCCAATTCCTTCAGTCCTAATTAGTGGTGAGTGGAGAGAGAAAAAAATTAAAATTAAAATTTTTTAAAAAAGGCTGGCGCAGCCCTACCTCCACCCCCATCCCCACCCTGGGCCCCCAGCCCCACCCCCAGCCCCACCCCCACCCGCTCCCGCTCCCGCTCCCGCTCCCGCTCCAGCTCCCTTTCCTCACCACGTGGGCTAAAAAAAGCTGAGGATTCATATAATAGAATAGATATTGGTCTTACTAATGTTGTTAAAAAGATTAATAAGAGAGACTATCTTTTGTGCAAGTTGGTGATTGTAAAATAAACATGATGGGACTTGGTATTCATTTTCATTAAATCTATGCAAATGGTCCTACCCTTTATTCTCCTCTGATATGAATACTAAAACATATTCTAGTACATTAAACAGTTGAGAATTTGTTGTCCTAAAATTGACAGTTGATACATACTGAGCTTTGTTTGTTGTTATTCTTTATTTCCTGTCCCTATGTGCTTACAATGTTACAATTACTCTTATGCTTACAATGTTACAATTACTCTTAGGGCATGTTTGGTTTGAAGTATTTGAGAGTTGGAATGAGAATCGGGATTAAGTCATTCCAATTGTTACCAATTGTTAGCCTTTGGATTGAGGGATTGGTATTCTGATTCCCATTCCCGGGGGGTGGGGGGGGGGGGGAGGATAGGGGGAGGAGGTGAAGGTGTTTGTGAGAGAGGATTTTGAGTAGTTTAATTGGAATGGGCCAATCCGGGATTCAAAGCCGGATTGGGCCATAAATGGATTTGGCCATTGCCATTCCAGAGTTGAATAGGAATCGAAATCCGATTCCTGTACAATAAACAACAATAATCAGAATAAATGAATACCATTCCGATTCCATAGTCTAAAATAGGTAAACCAAACATGCCCTAAAAGTGACTCCCACCTCCATGGTCAGAGTCAACTTTGATTCTAGAGAGATTGAAAAAAGATTTTTTTTTTCCACTACTAATTTTTTGAATTCAAATATAAATCATATAAATTCATTAGATTAATCATAATTTCAAATTTGAATTTGAAATATGAATTTAAAACTTAAATTTTAATTTCTTAAATTTTAATTTATAGTTCTAAATTTAAATTTTGACTTTTGACTTTGAATTTGAGTTGTAAATTCAAATTTTAAGTTCAAATTGTAAGTTCAAATTTAGATTCAATTTTTCACTAAAAAATTGAATAATAAATTTAAATTTTAATTAAAAATGTAATTTTTTTGTAATTCAATTTGAACATGATTCTGATTTCGATTCCACTTCCTTTTATGAACCAAACAAATTGTTATTTTTATTATTCCGTTTTTGATTTCAGCCCATTTTCATTCCTATTCCGATTTTGATTCCTCTTCTGAACCAAACGTGCCCTTAGGGGCGTGCTTGATTCGCCCCCTTTTCACCCAGGAATTGGAATCGGAATGCGAATTTGTTTGTGGGTGTATTTTGCACATGGGAGTCCCATTTTGATTTCGATTCTTGTATAGAATGGGAATCCTCCAATCACCTCTTTTTCCAATCCAGCCTAGGAGGTCGAATTGCAAGTTGAATCCAAGCAGAACTAATGTTTGTTCCAAAAATATGTCAACTATATTTTGAAACTAAATTTAATGTTTTAACTTCAACTTTTAATTAAAATATCAGTTTAAATTTAAAATTTATATTTTAATTTTTAATTATGATTTAAACTTAAATTAAATTTAATTTAATCTAGCATTTTGAATTTGATCTATGAATTTAAATTTTATTTATATTTAAATTTTATTTTCAAATTTCAAATTTCAAATTTTTTATTTAAATTTTAAATTAAATATATGGATTTAATTTGAATTTTAAATTGTAATTTTAAGTTTGAATTTGAATCAAATCGAAAATTAATTTTATATTTTGAATTGTCCACTCAACTTTAAATTTTAATTGTTGAAAATTTACATTCAAAATTTTGGCTTATCATTTTAAAATTTTGATGTAAATTTTTAATATAATTTGCTTTTAAATTATAAATTTAATTCTATATTTTAAGTTGCAAACTCAATTTTAAATTATTTTTATATTTTAATTTTAATTTTATTTTAATTATTTTTTGATAACCACAATTTTTTCTATCACAACTAGACAGTGAAAACATGAATCAACTATTCCGATTTCGATTGTTATTCTAAACCAAGCATATTGAGGGATTTTACAATTCCATTTCCAATTCCGGTCCATTCCAATTCCAATTCCAATTCCGATTCCATTTCTTATTTTGAACCAAACACCCCCAAGGTTAGTAATGAAATCAAAATTTTAAACTTTAGGTATCCATTTCGAAAGCACTGTCTGTTAGGTAGTAAAATCAGAACTTTTAAAGTTCATGTACCTATTTTAGAATGTGCTATAGTTTGAGTAAGTTTATACATTTCTATTTTTGTAATCTGGCCTTAATACTTAGGGCATGTTTGGTTCATGATTGGAATAGGAATGGAAAATGGAATTGGATTTCTTTAGAATGGGAAATGGAATGACGAATCATTCAAAAATGTTTGGTTCATTATTGGAATGGAAATTGGAATGGAAATCTAGAATTTTTGAGAGAGGATTTTAATTAAGAAAGAGGAAAGTAATGAAGGGAGAGGAGGAGGAGGTGTTGATGAAAGAGAATTTTGAGTAGTTTACTTTGAAATGGGCCAATCCGGGATTCAAAGCCGGATTGGGCCATAAATGGATTTGGCCATTCCCATTCCAGAGTGGAATGAAAATCGGAATCCGATTCCTATAAAACAAACAACAACAATCGGAATCAATGAATTCCATTCCGATTCCATAGTCTAAAATAGGTGAACCAAACATGCCCTTATAGTTTTGTCCTTTGATAGATTTATCGTTTTACTAATGCATTATTCTAGGTCATTTTATTTATACTAGGTAATAATTTAACTTTTGGACAATTTTCTTGTATTGATGGTCCTTTGTTGAGAGGAAAATTTACATTCTTTTCCAAACTATTGCCTTTGCTTTTTTGATTTAGATAATGGGAAGCTCTTTGTTTGGGGAGACAACTCCAGTGGTCAGCTTGGTCTTGGAAGAAGTAATGCTATTATTCTTGGACTCTCCTTCTTTCATCAGTTAACAATAAATATATGTAGTCCATCTTGGGTACTTTCAATAGCACATGAATAGTGCATGCTATTAACTTTCTTTGATCAGTTAGCAATATATATATATATAGTCCATCTTGGGTACTTTCAATAGCACATGAATAGTGCATGCTATTAACTTTCTAGCCTTTAGATGCAATACTATTTCACCTACCTCCATTAAACTCTAGGCATCCAATGGTTAAAAAGTTGGTAGCAAGCGCTACTTATGTGCTATTAGAAGCACTCCAGCTGGGTTATATATACATATTATATATAGTGGAGCTAGAATACTATTGATAATATGGGAATAGTGGTTACTATCACTTTTTTGACCATTGAATGCCTAGGCTTTAGTGGGGGTTGGTGGAATACTAATAATCTAATGGTGGATAAGTTGATAGTAAACATTATTCATATACTATCAATAGTATTCTAGCTCAACTCACATACATATGTGTGTGTGCGTGCGCGCCCGTGCGTGTGTATGTATATGTGTGTGTATATATATGCACCACACATCTATATATAAATGTATACTACATATATACATACACACACTCATACATATACATATATATACACACATATATATACAGAGTAGGACTTGTGTGCTATTAAGAGCACGGAGGCCTCTGTGCTCCTAAGCCGTTTTCGATGATGGAACTTCCGAATCGACGATCGCTCCGTTAGACTTGATCTAGCGTATTTGAAGTATTTAGAAAATAAATTTTGCGAATTTTCGATATCATTTACCTAATGATCGAAGGATTCAAAATCAAAACTTTTTAATGGTTGATGTGTGTCGTTTGTAAGTTTAACGTTGTAGAAGTTTTCAAATCAGATGAAATTTTGATAGAAATTCTTTATACTATCTATAGCAAGATCAATATCTCTGGTTGAAAATTTTAGTCCTACATCATAACTTTTTGTGAGATTTTTATTTTCAACCGTTGATTTTGAGTCCTTACGATCATTAGGTAAATGATATCGAAAATCCGCAAAATTTATTTTCTAAATACTTCAAATACGCTAGATCAAGTCTAACGGAGCCGATCGTCGATTTGGAAGTTTCACATCGAAAATTGTTTAGGAGCACAGAGGCCTCCGTGCTCTAATAGCACACAAGTCCTACTCATATATATATATATATATTTATATATATGTATGTATATATATGTGCGTGTATATGTATATGTATATACATGTGCGTGTACATATATGTATATGTATATACACACACATATATATATGTCTCTCCATATATACATATATATACATATGTATGTATGGAGATAGATAGAAACATAGATAGTTTGTTAGGGCTAGAGTACTATTAGCAGTTGAGGAATGGTGTTTACTGCCAAATTTTTAGCCCTTGAATGCCTAGAGTTTACTATTTGGTGGTTATACTAGTATTCATCCAAAGACTAGAAAGTTGGTAGTAAACACTATTCTAGTATAACCACCAAATAGTAAACCCTAGGCATTCAAGGGCTAAAAAATTGCTAGTAAATACTATTCCTCAACTACTAAGGTATCGTTTGGTTCGGGGATAAGCAAAAAGTGACTATTCCAGGGATAGGTATAAATTGAGGTATAAGCGGGGGTTAAATCAATTTTGCGTTTGGATGAAAAGTAGATTTTTCTCGGGAATAAGGAAAATAGTGTTTGGATGGTTTGATTGGAATTGCGAGGATAAGAATAATTATAATTTTAAACAATAATATTTTATCTAATTAATTAAGACAAAATATTAATTAAGTAATAATTTAACTTATTTAATCTACTAAAATAATTATGAATATTGCTAAAACCCTTAATATATTAATAAATAAATAAATTGGTAATAATTAATAATTTAATTAATTACAAATAATTTAATAAATTAATAAATTAATAAATAAATTAGTTAATAATAGTCAGATGATTAATTAAGAAAATAATTAAATTACTCAAAATATTAATTAATTAAACAATATAATTAATTATTTAATTAGTAAATTAATTAAAATAATGAATTAATTACTCAAAAAATTAATTAAATATTTATTAAAGTAATAAATTAAATAGTTAATTAATTATCTAGTTAATTAGTAAATAAATTAATATATAAATTATTAATTAAATAATATTTATTATAAATCTAGCTTGGATATTTTATTCTTTTATTATTAATTAAATATATTATGTTTATATAATTTATGTTTAAATAAATTTATAATCTTAATTAAATTTAGAATTAAGCTTGGAATAGCGCTATTCCGTCAAAACGATGGAATAGTTTATCCCAGCTATTCCGGAATAACCGAGAATAACGAAGTTTGACCGGGATAAAATATCCCGGCCAAACTTCGTTTCGTTTGGCGGAATAGCGGGGATAACTTCGTTATCCCCGCTTTAACCCCCGAACCAAACGGGGCCTAAGAGTATTCTAGCCCCAACAACATATATATACACATATATACATATATATATGTGTATATATATATATGTATGTACGTATGTATGTATGTATATATAGTACGTCTCCTATACTTTCGAAAACATGGAGGTCTCCGTTCTTTCAAGTTGTTCTCTATGATGAGATATTCGATTCGACGATCGGCTCTGTTAGATATGATATACGCTATTTGAACTATCTAGAGACCAAATTTCATAAATTTTTGGCCTCATTTGCCAAGTGATCAAGGGGTCCCAAAAATGACTATTTTAATGGCCGATGTGGTACGTTTGTAAGTTTAAGGGTGTAGAACAATCCAAATTAAGTGAAATTTTAATAGAAAAGTCTACTTATCATCAATAGCAAGATCAGTACTTCCGATTTGAAATTTGTCTTTTATCACTATTTGTTAAGCCCGGGCCCCTTTGGAAAGTATTTTTGAAAAAAATCCTTTCATTTTAAAAACAGAGTTTGTGGAAAAGCATATAATTTTTTTTTTGAAACCTTGCGTGAGACGCGCACAGACCTGCCACACGCATAGGATTTTCTCTGTCCAAACGGACATAGTCACCCTTGTATATGAACGGAGTAGGAGCACAGATAAAACAACCACAAGCAACCTTATCAATATAATAGATATAACAACTACTAATGATCCAAAAATCACGACCAAGAATTCACAAAACACGATAATAGGAAAACACGACAATAGCTCTAAACATAATCTCCACATGATAAAATTATAATGAATGAAAAGAAAATCTGAACTAGCAACAAAGATCCACGGTACAAGCTATCCAGGCCCTACTAACCACGTTCTCATGCAGCGCCCCGACCCACACTGTCAGCAACACCTATAAAAACAGTGGGATGAGAAACATATAAATATATTTCTCAGTGGGGCCAACCAGTCGCCGAAGGCAAGCCACACTCATTAGTTAACAAAGAGTACGATAAAGAGAAAACAACAATAATAAGAAGATAACTGCATATAGTCAACTGAAATATAGACATGGTCAACTATAGTAGCATGCAAATAGCAGGTAAGGATCATGGTATGAAATATAATCTACTGTTGCTACTGTATACGAGAGTTATATATAAATGCGATGAAGATATTAGCTACCGTAGCAAAGTAAAACATAATCAGATATCGTGAATCACTATATGAGAGATGCCACTACTGTAATCAAAACAACTAACCGAAAGCCATGCACAACTCGAACGGAGGCATTATGCATCAATCAGACATATGAATCGTCCAAAGTCATACCCAATCATTACGGCCGCCATAAAGGCCCAACCTAAGCTCGCTCACTAGTTTGCGAGGAAGAATAACCAAGTTCCATTCCGGAGTGATACAATATACTGCACCCAAAATCGCTAACTCTGTTTAAGAGCGGTTTACATCAAACCTGAAAGTGAAGTACTCAGGGTGATGAACCTGTGTAAAAGCAACACCTCCCACTATGCTGGCAAACTAAAGCACTCAACTTTGTGAACCCTGTCTAAGAGCAACAACGCCATCTCAAGCTATAGTCACATGTGTATGCTCAAGGCTCCAACAATTTAGACTCAACAGTCTAACCAACGCTAGTAGGCAACATGAGAAGCTAAGAAATAATCTAAAAGAACGTTAAAAGAAGTAAGGTTCATACCCACAAGTATATTCATAATCTCAAGGTCGACTAGCATGCTACACTACACGAGTATCAAGGAAGTTGACGATAAATGCAAGTGATGGAGATGAAGTATGTTAAAGTCCCAATCATGGATAGGATAAGCCAACAGACTTCTAAGGTCAAATGTTATGAAGTAGGCATCGATCAAGTCAAATCTCATGAAATAGGCACCAATCAACAAGGTCAAATCTCAAGAAGTAGGCACCGACCAACTAGGTCAAATCTCATGGAGTAAATCCGTCGACCACAAGGTTATATCACATAAGAGGGAATAACCGACCGATAAGGTCTAATCACATAGGTAAATCAGCCGATTAACATGGTCAAAACTAAAGAGTAAACACTGACCTATTAGATCCTATCATAGTCAGGTGGATAAGCAACTAGATCATATCCTGTTCTACATGTCACACATCTGCTATAGATGAAGAACAATAACAGTAATCATAAGTAGTATGATAAGCAATATGATTAAGCAACAAACATGTAGAGTACCAAGCATGCAGGAATACGGAGTCATGATAAGTTGTACTACTCAACAATTGTAATGGAGTAGAATGAACATAGAGGAAACAGAGTAAAATACAACTTTACTAGCTTCGAATTGAAGCTCCCACCTTACCAAGTATCCGAGCCCTTGACTCGACTCGACCGATGTTTCTAGATATCACGTGTACCTAGACAAGACAACCAAATACCATCATTAGCCCTTACGTGTCATCTATACCAACCGACACGACCAAACCACACCAATAGGTCCCATGACACAAACAAAATACAGTTCCACAAACCGACTTCGGGAACTAAGCCCGACAACTAACCGACTGAACAGGGAGTCACAACAACATTTTTGCTGTCCTGAGACGCTCTATTTTAGGTGTCCAAGTGTTCGATAAAATAGACAACGACCGTAGAACCAGGCCATGACGGAACCGATAGGCACCTATTTGGTATTTCGGACGCCACTTCGGTGTCGGATCACGCACGCATTGTGTGTTCAGCCCCAAGATGGTGTCAACCCCATATCACACTAAATTGTGACATTTATGTCACTTACAACTCACAACGGCATAATCGAAACATTGAACCCACTTACCCATTTTCGGAATCTGTCAATTTCCGCATAAAACTCATCGGGTTGCCACTTCAGCCCACAAAGTGTCTCGAGTCACATCACACATTTGCAAATCTCATCCGCTATCTGAAACGCCTTATTTTAGGTGTTGAGATAGCCGCACGCAAAGTGTGCGACAACGGGAGCCAGGACTTAAAAAATAAGCCAAAACAGGTTCCGAGATACCTATTTTGCTATCGGAACCAATCCACATCGCACTTGCTGCCATGAGGGACGCAAATAGCAAGGCTAGGCCAGCCAACGAGGCTCGACAACCAATTTCAATAGCAACAACTCGGATTCCACGAAAACGAAACCAAAACCCGCTATATCGATCCGATTTTGGGTCAACTTGTGTCGTTTTGCACCAAATCCGCCACAGGAGGTTTTCGGACCTCGGACAATTGGACCGAACGTCAAGCATTGCAAAATAACGCCGTCCAACACTACCCACGATGCGAAAAGCGTTGAAAAGCCCAATTCATGCCATAACCATGTAAATAGCATCTATAATAATAGTAAAAGCAGATTTCGAATATTTTACCGAACTTTCGCGAATCGGAAGTCAATCCACGATACATGGGTTTGACGACGTGCCTGTGGCTGCAACGGAACGTCACCAAGTCCTCACCAACGTTCACCGACGGCCAGAGAGTGAGAAACAGCCGCACGGAGAGGTTCTGGGTACACAACGGGTGTCCGGATTGCACTAGCGAGGTAAGGATGCCGTAGGGGAAGGCCAGAGGATCGCCATGCTTCCAAGAACAGAGATCGTCAGCCACCGGGTTGAGTGGAAAAGCCAACCATAAAAAAGATCAATTTCTTCGAGCATCGGGCGGGCGATCGTGAAACCAACAAATCGACGTAGATCTGACTGCAACTCAGGGGAGCACGGGCATGTAGGGAGATCAAGGGATGCCGTGCTTGCTAAAGTGAGGCTGCTGGAGACTATGGTTGGCCGGCTGAGCAACTTCGGCCAACCGGAGGGATGAATAAAGCAATAGCAACAGTAGTAGCCCGAGCAGTAGTTTTGGAATACTTTTGGCCGGACCAGGAGCTGGGGGAGGTTGGCCGGAGCTATACGGGGCCGGGGAGTGCATTGGCCGGCAAAGGCGCTTGAGGGCAGCGGGCATACTGGAAAAGCAGCAGCCGAATATTGGCCGCGGGTTGCTGTTGGAGGAGCCGCGCGGTTTGAGAGTGGCCGCAAGATGGAGGCGTTGCCGGAGGGGGGTCACCGGAGTGGGACTTTTTTATAAAATGACCCTAAAAAAATATGAATTTTACAAAATGACCCTCTCAAAATTTTATTTGTAAAACTAACCCTCTTCTCGCCACGCGGGCGCCAGGGTGGATATTTTATCTAAAGACGGTGAATCGTTCACCGCCTTCAGTAAGGCGGTGAATCGTTCACCGCCTTTCTCATATACAAAGAAGCCTTTTAAATGCGGTAAATCATTCACCGCATTCATAAGAGATATATGGATTGTACGTAAATTATATGAGAAATAGAGAAAAAAAAGTGAGGTTGTTAGGATTATTCGTGGTTTATTAAAATTTTTATTTAATTGTTAGGATTGTATGGATAGACTATTAGGATTTTTAGTTTGTTAAGATTTAATGTGATTTGTTAAAATTTTTATGTGGTTGTTAGGATAATATATATGATATAGGAAAAAATAGGATATAGAAAAAAATAAATAAACGAAAAACGGTGAATCACGAATAATCCTAACAACCTCACTTTTTTCCTCTATTTCTCATATAATTCACGTACAATTCTTATATCTCTTATGAATGCGGTGAATGGTTTACCGCATTTAAAAGGCTTCTCAAATAGGCCTTCCGTTTGTATATGAGAAAGGCGGTGAACGATTCACCGCCTTTAGATGAAATATCCACCCTTGCGCCCGCGTGGCGAGAAGAGGGTTAGTTTTACAAATAAAATTTTGAGAGGGTCATTTCGCAAAATTCATATTTTTTTAGGGTCATTTTATAAAAAAGTCCCCGGAGTGTGGCTTTGGCAGCAACGGCAGCGCTCCGGGCCGAGGATCTTCTCAAACAAAAGAGAGCGGCAGAGATCTTGAGAGAGAGTTTGAGAGAGACAGGTCGAGAGAGGGAGAGCTCCGAGGGTCACCTCGCCAGCCGGAGGCTCGTTGGAGCACGCCGGAATCTGGCGAGGCACGGGGCCGGGGGGCAGCGGCTGTGGCTAGGGGAGAGGGAGAGGTTAGGGTTAGGTTCAAGGGTTGGGTTTTTAATACTATTTTTTTTTTCATTTGCAACATTTGCACTTTAGTCCCCAGACAGTCCTCTTGCTCACAACCCCACAGCACAGCGCACTTTGCGCAGAAGCCCTTTCAGCAGTGAAGCTTTGCAATTTTACACATAAAATATTGTACTATTTTTGCAAAAAGATACCTTGATCGATTTTTATCTCTCAATCATCATCTTTGTGCTGCCATTTTGCACAGAAATCTTCGAATCTCGTCAAACTTGAATTCACGCGTCCCTCTTTGAGTGAACTTTCATGCGTATTTTTTCTTTTTCTCGTTTTATAAAAAATATAGTTTAGCCCCTCTGGTTCACAATTTCTTACCCAAAACTTACCCATAGGTGTGTTTTGCTCATAAGTTTTACCACATCAAAAATCGTGCGATTTGACACATGAAATGTCGCGCTTTTTGAATAAAAACTTCGTTTTAACAATTTCGCAGTTGCTTGATTTTATCTCCAAAATATCACCTTATCACACAAAACTACACCGAGGTCCCTCTTATGACTTACAACACTGACAGACCTCGAAGGTGACAATTTTTGTTTTGTTGAGAAATAGTCCAATTACGTGATAATCTCCTCCTTTAGGAAAATTATTGTAAAAATCTCAGGCTCTACACTATTTTTTAATAGTTTTTTATTTTCAGCCATTCATTTTGAGTCTACTAGTTCACTAGGCAAACGGTGTCAAAAAATTAGAAATATGGTTCTTAGATAGTTCAAACACTGTAGATCATGTTAAAACGGAGCTGATTGGCAAATTGGATGTCCCATCATCGAAAATAATTTGAAAGCATGGATGCCTCCGTACTTTCGAAAGCATAGTAGCCTAGCTCTCTCTCTCTCTCTATATATATATAATATATATATATAGAGTTGGGCTGGAATGCTATCGATAGCACCAGCCCTTTTTTGCCACCAACTTTTTAGCCTTTGGATAAAAAATCGTAGGGTTGAGATAATAGTTGTTTGTTAGGATTGAGTGGTCCCCCTAGGGTTGAGTGGTCCCCACTGGGTTATAGTATTTAATCCAATGGCTAGAATGATCAAATGGACTTATCCTAAGGCTAAAAACTTGATAGCAAAATGGGCTAAATACTATTAATAGTATTCTAGCTCAACTCTATATATATATAGGGATAATATCTAATATATCCTTCAAAACTTTAAAAATATCTAATATACCCCCGGTGGACCAAAATGCCCTTGTTGATTTTCAAAAGTTCCTTCAAGTATACCTCTAACCCTAGGTTTAACTAATTAGATTTGGGATTAAGAAGGATATTTTGGGAATAGACTGGTAAATTTGAAATTTTTGAATAGTAGTGAGGAGTGTATAAGCATAAGCCCCATATATATGTCTCACATACCTGAAATAAGTCTAATTATTGGCTTGTCCCTAATGCATACTGAATTATCGTGAATTTTCTGTAATTTATATATTTTTCATTCTTTATTGTTATTCAGTTATCTGAAGTCAACAACAATTCAAATGTATTTTAAGGATACAATATGTTATTGTTGTTTCATTTTGTTTCCTAGAGGCTGGAAAGATAGTTTCTTCCCCTACTAAGGTTGATTGCTTGGTTGATGTTACTGTCAAAATGGCTGCGCTGGGTTCAGAGCACTCAATTGTTGTGACAGGTGACAATGGGATGCAGACCCTGTCTAGGCATAGCTTTCCTGTACAAAAGTATTTATATCGCCCAGAAGTTTGCACAACATCTCTCTCATCTAATATTTGTCTTTGTAGATGAAGGCAATGTCTTGAGTTGGGGAGCTGGCGGAGGTGGTAGACTTGGTCATGGACACCAATCTAGCATATTAGGATTCTATGTGAGCTCAAGGTTTGAGTACATTATCATGTCAATTCTAAGTTCTTATATGATTTGATCTCACTGGTGGAAAGCTATCTATCATGCCCTACTGCCAGCTTTCTGACCCCAAAATGCAACTATCGGCTACATTCCAAAACCCTTGATGGAAGGCCTTAATGCCATGAATAGCCGCAACCATGAATATCAAAATTATTATTAATATTTGAATTAAAATTCAACATATATTAATTTAACAAAATAAACCGTCACTGTCTTCCCAACATCAAGTTTAGAGAAAAACTCACTAATAATTAATTACTAACCATAACAAACCTCCTTAATTGCTTTCAAAATTTTGCGAAATTTTTTTATCCAATGTAGGACCACACGTTCTTGTCTGGTTTTTCAAGACCGTCCTATCACACCTAAACCATCCAATCCTGAGCTGTAATGAAAAAGTTGTAATAGATTTGCAAGTCATCCCTTAGAATGGGACCTGTTCTTACAGATTAGTCCCTGGTTAAGCATCTAATCCAACCAACAATGTTATAATTGGAAACTTAGAAAAGCATTTCTGTGTAGAAATAAGAAGCTCCTGTTATGGTTTTCATTTGCTGGATTGTTAATACAAACAGCTCGTAGTCAAGATCAATGAAGTTACGCCTCTCGGTTGCTATATGACCTGCCCATTCCATGTCAGCTTAAATGAATTTATTGAAGCCTGTAGCTTGAAATCATCTACTGTAAACAAAACGTGAAAATAGAATAGATGTATCTATGATGAGATCGTTAGTACATGGAAATTAGGGTAGGTTAGTATGGCAATGTTAGTTTGCTAAAGGAGTACATGGAGTTAATGAATAAACATGATTTGTGAAGAGCTAAGATGGAGTAGATGCTTTCAAGAAAGATTTGATGAGATTTTGACAAAAAGAAGTGTTAAAATATATGTTGAACGAGTAAGTAGGACCAAAATGGAAGAACGAAGAAGGTGTTGTTTGGATTGCAAAGAATTTTGACAAGCTCGTAATAGAATGCTAGGAACAATCGGTAAATTTTTTATAAGAAAGTAGTCATCATGATCTTTCTTGCTCATAATCTACTTCACTATGATTATGCAAAATCATTGGCTTTAAAGCATTTCAGTATGACGGCTGTTAACGCTCAAAATTAATGGTACTTTGTTGCTTGGTTCTGCCAAAATGATAGATTTTGTGACCCTTGTTTAGTCAAGCTTCAAATTGTTTCATCTATTTTGATATGATGCATCCATTTTGATCTATGTGTCCTTTAGAACCATCTACCGTTGATCATGAAACATTACCGTTGATCATGAAACATTAGGTTATGTGATTCCTTTCTGGTAATGGCTGATCTTGTGGACTGAAAGTGATGACTTACTATGTGGTGTTTTTATATTTATCAAATCTTCCAGTGCACTAATGTTATGATGTCGTAGACATAACACAATATCTCTCTTTTTAGTAGTGAAACTATAGTTTTGCTTGTTGCCATGCAAAATAGTACTAAAAGGTCCATTTATGCAGTGAATGCATGCCAAGGTTGATCAAGCACTTTGCTGGTATTAAGGTAAACATGCTTTGAAAAGTTTAACATGGCTTGCTTTTTGCATCACTTGCTGTTTGTATAATCTTGACTTGTAGATCAAGAGAATTGCTGCTGGGATGTTGCACTCAGCTTGCATAGATGGTAAATCTAAGATTAGATGTTGTTCAAATTATTAATTTATGATTTTATTGTGTTGACTTATTTTTGTAGCATATACCCTTTTACTTGCACATTGCAGAACAAGGTATTGTTTACATATTTGGGGAAAGGACGGTCAAGAAAATGGTATCAAGTCAAGCTATTCAATATTGTAACCATTCTTATGGTTTTACAAGATTTAGTTCGTATTAGTTGTCAGTAGCTAATGATTTTCTTTTTTTCATCCATATGATGTCAAGGGCTTTGGAAGAGCAAATAATGCCTCAACACCATCTGCTATGAAGGAGCTTCCATTTTCATCGGCAGTCGCTTGTGGTGGTTACCACACTTGTGTCATAACAAGTATAAATCATCATCTCAGCGTGGCAGATAGTCATGGTTATTTACTAATATTGGGCATAAAATCATTTGGGTAACTAAATTAGTTATCCAAGTGGTAATTATTTTATTTTTGCTTGTGCTGCATCCAATGGTGGTGCTATGTGCTGCATCCAATGGTGGTGCTATATGCTCTGAATCACACTATAATAAAGGTCTGAAAACTTCTCTAATTAGATTGCTACAAACTGCATCTGGTACCATTACTGGGCTCTACATTAATGTTGGCTAGTCAACATTGCTCTGCATTTACATCTTGAGGATTTTATGTGCCATGCACAGTCTTGTCAAGTGACTGCATGGAGGGTTCTGCTGCTGAGAAGACAGCAGTGTGTCACGGCCTTAGCGTTTTTGTTCGCAAAGCCCGTGCGGTGTCCACCTTTCTCCGCAAAGATGGACAAGCCTTTGTCCCTGTTGCTAGTCCGGACCTTCGCATCCTACGACTAAGTATTTGCAAAGGGAATAAAAAAGAGAGATAGAGGTTAACCCAAAAAATCAAGTACTCCACTACTTAGAAAAATAGGACTACAATACACAACTACTCTTGTGTTCCACCTCGCTTGTGTACATTGGCCTTAGCCACACACCCACTATTTATAGGCTAAGAGATACAATGAACCTAGCCACCATAACTCACCTATTAACTACACTTAATGAGCCCTCATCAAAGCCGCGGGCTGGATTCGGGTCTCACCGTCAACCCGTTTCAACCCGTTTTCAGCTCGCACAGTTGGGTCAGGGACCGGCCTGCTGCGCAGAAAGAATTTTTCTAAGTCCCTGACACTCTCCCCCCACCTAACGCGCAGACGCCCTCGTCGCGCGCCGACTGCTCACGGTCTGCGTAGCCTTCCGCGCAGTCCGCCGTGCCTTCGGGCCCGATCGGCCCCGAGCCTTGCTACCGCAGTCCGCCTTTACCCCCGCATCAGCCCCTAGTGCCTTGCTCCTCTGAGCACAAGTACCAGCAAGCTCGCTGCGCGGAGAATCCGCCAAGTGTGCATGTCCTCCGCGATACGCACGCACACTCCGCCAAGCCGCAGGATGCCCCTTGGTCCCCGCGGGCTCTTGGACAGAATGACTTGCACTTTGCTTGGACGCTGACCGCTCCAGCACCGCACGAGACTTGACAGTCTCGCCGCTGCTCAGGTCCTCCTCCTCGAGGTCCCTAGCCTTCCCGCGCTTCACCTCCTCGTAAAGCTGCAGGGCAGTAAGGGTCGGGTCCTTCGTCGGCTCGCCCCGACACATCGGAACCATGCAAGGCGCTGACTCGTCCAGGAAGCTCAGCACCCACAAGTGTGGCATGGGCGCCGCCTTCGACGAAACAAGGAAATCCATCCCGAGGATCACTCCGAAGTCGTCGAGCGGCCCAACAGTGAGATTAGCCTTGCCCCTCCACGGGCCGATGGCTATCTCCACATCCTTCATCGGTGGGGCTGGACTCTGGTTGCTCACCTTTGCGTCCCCTGTATCACGGCACTCCCCCCCACCTTTGGTCTCGCTCACCTTAGGTGGTTTGCCATGATCACTCTCGGTCCGCTTGAGTAGTGCCTCTCTCGTCTTGAGGTCCTCGACGTCCTTGACCTAGGCACCAATGTCCTGAAGCAGCACATCCCGCTCGTCGTTGCGACGGGCAAGATCCACCTTGAAGTCTTGAACTGCTCCAGACGATGGCGGAATGTTGCCATGGCTGCAAACAATATCCTTCTCCATCAAGTGAAGCCCCTCGTCCAACAAACTCACAGTTTGCAGAAATGCAGAGGACTGCTCCTTCATTTTCGTCGTAACATCCTCTCGCAGCCCCGCACGGTACTCCAAGGATGTGTCCTCCTTCGCAAGTGCCTGTGACTCCTTGCTCTTTTCCCGCTTGGTCTGCTTCTGAGGCTCAGCAGTTACGTCGATGACAGCAGCATCTGATGACGACATGGTTCCTCCTCGAACCGGCTCTGATACCAACTGTCACGGCCTTAGCGTTTTTGTTCGCAAAGCCCGTGCGGTGTCCACCTTTCTCCGCAAAGATGGACAAGCCTTTGTCCCTGTTGCTAGTCCGGACCTTCGCATCCTACGACTAAGTATTTGCAAAGGGAATAAAAAAGAGAGATAGAGGTTAACCCAAAAAATCAAGTACTCCACTACTTAGAAAAATAGGACTACAATACACAACTACTCTTGTGTTCCACCTCTCTTGTGTACATTGGCCTTAGCCACACACCCACTATTTATAGGCTAAGAGATACAATGAACCTAGCCACCATAACTCACCTATTAACTACACTTAATGAGCCCTCATCAAAGCCGCGGGCTGGATTCGGGTCTCACCGTCAACCCGTTTCAACCCGTTTTCAGCTCGCACAGTTGGGTCAGGGACCGGCCTGCGCAGAATTTTTCTAAGTCCCTGACACTCTCCCCCACCTAACGCGCAGACGCCCTCGTCGCGCGCCGACTGCTCACGGTCTGCGTAGCCTTCCGCGCAGTCCGCCGTGCCTTCGGGCCCGATCGGCCCCGAGCCTTGCTACCGCAGTCCGCCTTTACCCCCGCATCAGCCCCTAGTGCCTTGCTCCTCTGAGCACAAGTACCAGCAAGCTCGCTGCGCGGAGAATCCGCCAAGTGTGCATGTCCTCCGCGATACGCACGCACACTCCGCCAAGCCGCAGGATGCCCCTTGGTCCCCGCGGGCTCTTGGACAGAATGACTTGCACTTTGCTTGGACGCTGACCGCTTCAGCACCGCACGAGACTTGACAGTCTCGCCGCTGCTCAGGTCCTCCTCCTCGAGGTCCCTAGCCTTCCCGCGCTTCACCTCCTCGTAAAGCTGCAGGGCAGTAAGGGTCGGGTCCTTCGTCGGCTCGCCCCGACACATCGGAACCATGCAAGGCGCTGACTCGTCCAGGAAGCTCAGCACCCACAAGTGTGGCATGGGCGCCGCCTTCGACGAAACAAGGAAATCCATCCCGAGGATCACTCCGAAGTCGTCGAGCGGCCCAACAGTGAGATTAGCCTTGCCCCTCCACGGGCCGATGGCTATCTCCACATCCTTCATCGGTGGGGCTGGACTCTGGTTGCTCACCTTTGCGTCCCCTGTATCACGGCACTCCCCCCCACCTTTGGTCTCGCTCACCTTAGGTGGTTTGCCATGATCACTCTCGGTCCGCTTGAGTAGTGCCTCTCTCGTCTTGAGGTCCTCGACGTCCTTGACCTAGGCACCAATGTCCTGAAGCAGCACATCCCGCTCGTCGTTGCGACGGGCAAGATCCACCTTGAAGTCTTGAACTGCTCCAGACGATGGCGGAATGTTGCCATGGCTGCAACAATATCCTTCTCCATCAAGTGAAGCCCCTCGTCCAACAAACTCACAGTTTGCAGAAATGCAGAGGACTGCTCCTTCATTTTCGTCGTAACATCCTCTCGCAGCCCCGCACGGTACTCCAAGGATGTGTCCTCCTTCGCAAGTGCCTGTGACTCCTTGCTCTTTTCCCGCTTGGTCTGCTTCTGAGGCTCAGCAGTTACGTCGATGACAGCAGCATCTGATGACGACATGGTTCCTCCTCGAACCGGCTCTGATACCAACTGTCACGGCCTTAGCGTTTTTGTTCGCAAAGCCCGTGCGGTGTCCACCTTTCTCCGCAAAGATGGACAAGCCTTTGTCCCTGTTGCTAGTCCGGACCTTCGCATCCTACGACTAAGTATTTGCAAAGGGAATAAAAAAGAGAGATAGAGGTTAACCCAAAAAATCAAGTACTCCACTACTTAGAAAAATAGGACTACAATACACAACTACTCTTGTGTTCCACCTCTCTTGTGTACATTGGCCTTAGCCACACACCCACTATTTATAGGCTAAGAGATACAATGAACCTAGCCACCATAACTCACCCACTAACTCACCTATTAACTACACTTAATGAGCCCTCATCAAAGCCAAGCCCAAGAGTCTCTCCCATGACTCTTGGCAGTTTTTTCTAAGGCATAATGGGGCATAATGGCAGCAGTTTTGCAACCCTTCATTCACCCAAAGCGGGCTGGATTTGGGTCTCACCGTCAACCGGTTTCAACCCGTTTTCAGCTTGCGGAGTTGGGCCAGGGACCGGGCTGCGCAGAATTTTTCTAAGTCCCTGACAAGTGGCTAGCAGTGCTTGAGGGCTTCGATGGTGCTGATTTCGGCTTTATTAGTGACAGAGAGATGCGTTCTATGGGTGAGGGGCTGAGGGCTTCAATTGCCAATTCATTTATTTTTTATTTTTATTTTTTTCTCCTTCTTTGTTTTTTGGGAGGCGGAGGGAGGGGAGGTGGGTTTCCAAATTAGGCAGTTGTGGTGGTGCAATTACAGGAGACTTCGAGAAAGATACACAATATCTCAAGAAGTAGAGCTTTTTTTTGCATTTAGCCCCCTCAATATTTTTTCTTTAC
Organism: Puya raimondii; assembly: GCA_016920855.1. NCBI lineage: Eukaryota > Viridiplantae > Streptophyta > Magnoliopsida > Poales > Bromeliaceae > Puya > Puya raimondii. The sequence goes on from JABWPP010000049.1 coordinate 66,041,998, forward strand.
AAATAGCCCTAACAAGTTCATGAATAATCCTTTCCTTGCCACGCGAGCGATTAGGTGGCGTTTTTAAGTTGAACACGGTGATTCTTCCTTGCCACGCGAGCGCTTAGGTGGCGTTGGCGTGTTCAACTTAAAAACGCCACCTAAGCGCTCGCGTGGCAAGGAAAGAGCCATATATGCAAATATAAATTTGCTAGGGCCATTTGTAATTTTTTTTTTTTTTGAGGGGGCTAAATGCAAAAAAATCCCCAAGAAGCATTATGAAATTTGTGAAAGCTTTTAGCTTGTGTCAAGTAGAAAACTAGTAAAGAAAAGGAGTATTATGGAACTATTGTATAACTAGTGTTTCTTCTTTCTAGAGCTTCATCAATTTGATTTCTACTGTTGCGCCAATCACTTGATTATTTGATATTTTCAAGCAGATCAGTAGGTTAGTCTAATTTGGCTTGATTAATACCTTATTTCAGCTGGATTCTATTTGAAGCTTTGTTTGGTTCAAGAGATCTACTGAAATTATTTGTGGTAGAATGTGCATGAAATGAAGATATGAACCTGCGCATTTAACAAGTATTATGCTTTCAAGTTGGAACCAATTTAACTTGTAAGGCACTCACAGGCTTTAGTCTAAGTATGTGGAAAAAAAAATATGCAAAAAAAGTGTCTACAAATGTTGTTGGTGGCCTTCATACCTACTTGCACTGTCTACAATTTAGACCCATCGAGCTATTCCACACCTTTATTTTTCGTCTTTGCTAGTGAAGCCTATTTCCTTCTACAGGTGAAGGAGAATTGTATGCATGGGGTTCAAATGAAAATGGCTGCCTCGGTCTTGGGTATTTTCAGTTTCTTGCACATAATGCAGTAAAAAGACCTTGAGCAAAATATTTATTTGCTGAATAAGCAAAATTTTCTGACTTCAAAGACTATTGGCTTATAATGTTCCTCTTGTCAGTTTCACAGATATGGTCCAAACTCCTCAACGTGTCAAGAAATCATCTTTTAGATTTCCTGTATCTGAGGTCAATACTGTTTATAAATGTTGAATTTAACTGTTGGCTTCATTTTCTAGTGCATCATAAATATATGGTATTGCTCACTATGCTTTCTTTCTCATTTCTTTATGTACGTGTTTGCTTCAGGTATCTTGTGGATGGAAGCACACTGCCGTCATCTCAGGTGAGTCATTGACCCTTTGAACATCAGAGCAAATGCAATTACAGTACTTTTCCATGCCTTTTGCTTATGTGACCAGCCCTGCTAAATACTGCTATTTCTATCCTTTGCATCTTCTCCTTTCGATAATCTATTTGCATCAATCTTTCTTGCGATTTTACATTTCCACTGTAGTTAATATTTTGAGAGATTTATCCGTCAGGCATGAACGCATGAACTTACTGGTTGTATTTTTAGACTCAACTTGTGGAATGTTGTTAATTTTCATTACCTCGCACTCAACTAATTATATATTATGTTAAGCTGATTCTTTGTGCTTGTTGTAAAGGTTTCAACCCTTTCTAAAAGAGGGAGTTCCCTCCCCCCCTTTTTTTCAGAAATTGCTTCGTTCTGACTATGTAATGCCCATCATCTCCTAACAATATGAGCTATCGGATCTAATCGTTTTCTGATTGGCATCTCACAGCTGTTTGATATTTACTTTATTTTGTATTTTCCATTTTGTGAAATAATTATGAGCCATCGGATCTAATCCAATGAATGAGACGAGGCATCTGTCATTATTTTTTTACCAGATTACCCTCTTACCTTTTTTGTTAAATATGAAAATATAAAAATACCATTCTCTACTAGCTTAAGCTTTTAGAGTTCAACGGTTGTTTCACATGGTATCAGAGCAGGAGGTCCTAAGTTCGAGTTACGCCAGGCTCCTAGCATTATAAATTTTTTCCCATTTAATTCAAGTCCACGTCATGGGCCTAGCGAAAAATCTCGAGCCCAGACGTGAGGGGGAATATTAAATATAAAAATATTTAAAACACCGTTCTCTACAAGCTTAAACTTTTAGAGTACAGCGGTTGTTTCGTATTATTTAACATTTTTAATTCAATAAGAAAAATCATTCTAATTCCCAAAAGTACTATTCACTTTTTTCTCACCCTCTTAACTTTTTAATTCAAACGCTAAAAATCATTGTGATTCCATCTGATTCCTAAAATTACTATTTGCTTTTCTCTCACCAATCCCTAATTACCTTTTCAGAACAAATTATCTTTGAATGCTATTCGTAAAAGATTATCGGCATGCTAAAAAATCCTCCATCCCTCCTATGTCTCTACAATACAACAGACCTCTTAATCTCCCTTCTTCCGCTCCCCCTCCAACTCCTTCCACACCTCACTTTCTCCCTCCATATGATTCCCACCTCGCCGGCACATCGTCGGGGTTCCACGTGTAAGACTCCGTCCTCGCTTGTCTCGTATCATTGCCGACGCACCGTCGATGCTTCATGTGTAGGCGCGTTATCTATGTGCTATCTCTGTTCTCTCCTTCTTTTTTTTTTTTCTCCTGTGATATCTAGGTGCTCTCTTTATCCACATCTCACTCATTATTTAGATCTCGCCGACACGTCGTCGACAGTCTGTGCGTAGACCGTCGCCCTTTGCTGGCACGCCGTCGGTCGTTTACCGCATTGTCAACGCTCCACGCGTAGGTGGTCTCTTCATCTTCTCGTTGTTATTTTTCATCTACTGTATATTTGCTCCGAAATTGTCCTGTTCTCTCGATGTAATGCCCATCATTTTCTAACAATATGAGCCATTGGATCAAATTCGTTTTCTGATTAGTATCCTGCAGCTGTTTCATTCTCATGCCCTAGGGCCCCTTCTGGTAAAACTTTTGATGTTGAAAACGGAGTTTAGTGTATAAACCTATTTTTTAAATTATTTTTTGAAATTATAAACCTGCTCCGAACGTGCATTAGACCCGCCACATGAATAGAGCCTCTGAAAGAAGGGCACCATAAGATACTAAATATATCGTAACAGCCTCCCCTGTACAAACGGATAGTCTCCTCTCTACATGCACCGTATAGGAGCACAATTACAACATTCAGCCACAACCAACCACAACTATAACATATAATACGGCCACAACAGGATGGAGAAACAATCACAACTATAACCACAACTACTAAGCCATCCACAATAGGTATAGTGATATAACAAGTCTAAACCACTACAACATCTCGTAAAAACCGAATCCAAAATTCTTTTACCTTGAGAAAGCTAAAACTGATTAAAATCCAAAACTTCGAGGTTACAACTCACATTATCTAATATCGAAAAGCGATAAGCAATAACATGAATGGTAACGAAGCGGGTAAATCTGATCTACTCAACCAGATACATGATGGAACCGAGTAAAATACCACTTTACCGACTTCGGATTGAAGCACCCACCTATGTACCGAATACTTGAGTCCGCGACTCCATTGCCTCTAGGTGTCACGTGAACGTAGACATAACCACCGAGTGTCAATATAAGTCACTATGTGTGCACAATACCAATTGACACACATGTACCGCACCGAAGTGTACCACAATACACTTGGAACATCGGTCACGCTACCCGACTTCCGAAACTAGACCAACTCATGAGCCAACTCTATGAGTCCAAACTGCTCCCAAACATCAAGCCGACAACAATCCGTGACGCTAAGTCGCCAACAATATGAACCGATGCGATCGGAACATTGGTTTTTTTAATCGATTTTCGAACCTCGTCCAAACCATCGTCTAACCCACTGAGACCACTCAAACTGATGGAGCGTTCCGAGCCATGCCATATGTCTCCATAGAAAACCGGTTGTCCCAAAACACACAAATTTAGGTGTTGGGATAACCGCACGCAAGGTGTGCAACAACAGAGACCCCGACCCCAAAACTATGCCGTAACGAGTTGCAACATACGCCAACTTTGGCGTAGGAACCAACGGAAGGTCACTTGCATATCATGCTACTAGTTTCAATTAGCAAGGACCCTCTAAAACACATCCCACTTGTTCCGGAGTCCAAGTGTACAACCAGTGCACCGAAACACTAAAATTTCTGCCTCGATAAGTCCCGATTTTCCATATTCAGCATCGGGACAGCACATGACTACGTGATTACTCCCGAGGATTATAGCCACTTGGAATGCGACTACAATGGAGCTTCGGGGAGCAACAAGTATGGTTGCGCATTCCTAAGTCAACGATTAAGCCAAAAAGGACCAATTTCGTTTTTTTGGACACCATTTCGGTGTCAGAACATGTACAGGCCCCGCGTCCAGCCCCAAAGGCGGTCCCAATACCACATCGCCACATAATTGTGCCATGAAGTCACTTGCGACCCATAATGGGGCGACCGGAACATGTCCTTATTATCGATTTCCGAAATCCACTAAATCATTGCATAAGCTCAACGGGGTACTATTACCACCCAAGAAGTGTCCCAAATCACGTTATGCATCTCAATATCCTATCCGCCATCCCGAAACGCACCCCTTTAGGTGTTGGGACAGCCGCACGAAAAAATGCGCAATAATGGGATCCACGATCCCCGAACTAGGTCGTGTTGGGTTTCGGGATGTCCTTTTTGTCTACTGGACTGACTTATCACATGTATGTTGTGACAAAAAGGGTTAACCAACAAGGTTAGATCAGCCAATGAGGCTCAGATACCAAAGTGGACGGTAACTACAAAGTTTTCCCCCAAAGTTGGAATTGAAACGCGATAACGATTAGTTTTTACGGCGTTTTAATACATCTAAATGCTCCACAAAGGTCTGAAAGGGAACCCAAGGCTCGGACTAGTAGGGACATGGATCGACACATATCGCCTCTGCCCGAGATGCCATGCGATGCGAAAATGCATCGAAACACCGACATAAACAAATATGAGGCACTAGAAATGGAAATTTGACCCGTTGCCTAGCCTTCCGGACTGTTGCCTATATTGGTAGGCAGCGACGCTGCGAACATCATGCTCTGCTTATGAGGCGTCAACGTTGACCGACGACGACGAAATTTCGTCCTTCTGACCAAATGAAAAAGATCTTAGGAGCGCCACGACAGTACCTCTGCCTAAAGGCTAATCCGATCGAAATAAAGGTGAGCACGAGCCAGAGAGCAGCCAAGGAGTCACCGTGATCCACTAGTCGAGGGTTGCCGGTGGCCAGGATGGCCGGAACAGTGGCCGTGGGTTTAGGGGCGCCCACAGCCAGCAGCAAGGAGCAATAATGGTCCAGGGAGCTCCAACACGGCTAGGGATGGCCAGAGCAGGCCGGGGAGGGTCGGCGCGAGGCCGAGGGTCGCCGAGCTCCACCGCCTGCTGATTGCCGGCATCAAGGATTGCCGGATCTAGGAGCTCGGGTTAGGATTAGGTGGATCTGCTATAGGGCACAGCTCTGATGAAGGCCGAGGGTCGAGGACGTCACCAAGGGGAGGCCGCTGGAGGTAGGGAAGGTTGGCGGCGGCAGGGGCTGCAGCCAAACAGAGAGAGAGAGAGAGAAGACAGATAAAACAAAGATCGAGAGAGAAAATAGAGATCTAGAGAGAGGGAGAGTATAAGAGAGAGGGCAGAGGGGCTTGGCTAGGCTGCTCGCCGGTCGGGGAGGGTCACCAGCGGCAGGGGCGGTGGGGCGACACTGTAGAGTGAAGAGAGGGGAACGGGGAAGAGAGAGAGAGAGGAGACAATAGGGTTTCCTCTCTATTTTTTTCTCTTTAATGGTAACAATTGAAGATAAGTCCCTGCACAACATCTCCTTGCTCATTACGACCCTCTTTCAGCCCTTTTCGCATAGCAGTTCCCTGTTTCGAAAAATTCTCACCTTTCACACATGAAATGATAATTTTTTGCAGATTCTCTTTTTTCCCATCTTGTAAAAATTGTGTTTAGTCTCTGGTTCATAATTTCTTACTCAAAACTTACCCACGTGTATTTTGCACATTAGTCCCTCTCACTGTGAAATCTCACAATTTGACACATAAAATGTCGCCCTTTTTGAATAAAAACTTTTTGTTTCATCGGTTTCTCTCTCTATCATTTTTATCTCTAGAACATCACTTTATCGCGCAAAACTATACGAAAGTCCCTCTCATGACTATCCAATTACACGATAGTCCTCCCAACTTTACAAAAATTACTGTAAAGCAACTTCGGTTTCTTCATTGATATGTACTTTATTTTAAATTTTTTTATTTTGTGATATAATTGTGAGCCCTTGGATCTAATCCTATGAATATCCGTCAATTTTTTTACCAGATTATCCTCTTACCTGTTTAATTCAACGAGAAAAATCATTCCAATTTCCAAAATTACTATTCCTTTTTTTTCTCAACCTCTTACTTCTTTAGTTTCGTGAGAAAAAGCATTGCGATTTCATCCGATTTTTCCAAAATTACTATTCCCCTTTGTCAACCTTTTCTAAACATTATCTTTTGAATGCTGTTTCAAAAAGATTATCGGCATTCTCAAAAATTCTCCATCCCTTCTTTTGTGTCTCTACAATCCAACATACCTCTCATTCTCCCTTCTCTCCCCTCTGCTCTTTCCACACGTTACTTTCCCCCTCTCTATTCTTCCACAGCTCGCTGACACATCGTCGGCGTTCGATGCATAAGACGCTGTCCTCGCCGGCAATCGTCAGTGGTCCACATATCATTGCCGGTGCATTGTCGACGCTCAACGTGTAGGCATGCAATCTAGGTGCTCTCTCTATCATCTCGTAATTTTTTTGGGGTGATATCTAGGTGCACTCTTTATCCACATCTCGCTCATTGTTTAGATGTTGTCGGCAAGTCTCTTGCGGCCCGTGGTAGGCCATCGTCCTCGCTGGCACGTTGTTGGACGTCCCGTGCATCGTCGACACTCCACGCATAGGTGCTTTCTTTATCTTTTAACTTTTTTTTTTTCATCTGCAGTATAATTGTGCTCATCTTCCACAAAGAAAAACTCATAATTTTGGTGCAATCAAGATCTGCTGTCAAGTTGTTTTTTTATGGCTAAAAGGTAGATTACCCTCTCAATATATCACAAGTTGCACTTAAACCCTAAAATAAAAATAGGGTTAATTGCATACAGCTCCCTGTAAGCATAGCGAATTGCAAATATATCCCTACAAAGTTCAATTTTCTTATGTTATCCCTGTAAAAGTCCTAATGTTTTCAAATATGCCTCTGCCGTTAGGATACGTTAGAAAAATTTAGTTAACCATAGGTAAAATACTTAACCCCTGGTTAGTCAATGAGGTAACTTGACATTTTTATCCCTCTTATATTATACTTTCTTCTTTCAATCGAAACCCTAGCAATGGGAACTCTTCTTCTACTTCCTCTTCCTCTCTCAGTTTCGAACCCGTAACTAGAATTTCTCCGTCTCCATTCATCCACGACGTGTGTTGCTTCGTCCATGTCGAACGCGTGTTGCTTCCCCATTCAATTTTCTCTATGATTTTTTCTTATTTTCCTCAAAAGAATAGGTTTAGGAGAAAAGGAGTGAGAGGAGAGGTTGCAACAATGGTGGATTGGGTTGGGTTTTAAAGAGGAAGAAGATGACCATTGAAAATTTTTTGGGGGGACATTTCTGCACGATTATAGCTGTTGGGGCTTTTGGAGGGACATATTTATGATGACAAAATTGACATTTCATTTATCTGCTGTTAAAAAATAAACGATTTTCTAACGGTAACAAACCAGAGGGACAAATATGAATATCACTGGACTTTTGCAGGGGTAACATAAGAAAGTTGAACTTTGTAGGGATATATTTGCAATTCTGGTGAGGAAGTATGGTATCCAGACACCGGAGCATCTAATCATATGACCGCACATTCTGGTATTCTCTCATCTTCTAAACCTTATAGTAGGCACGAAAAAATTCTTGTTGGTAATGGAAATTTACTTGATATTACTCAGACAGGTGAAACTCATTTAAATACGTCCTCTAACTCTTTTGCTCTTAAAAACGTCCTTGTTGTTCCTTCTATTAAGAGAAATTTACTTTCAGTGCGTCAGTTCTGTCATGATAATAATTCTCTTTTTGAATTTGACTCTTCTGGTTTTTTCTGTGAAGGACAAGGAAACCAGGGCGGAGCTTCTTCGATGCCCTAGTTCGGGAACATCACTCTATCCACTTTCCTCTAAAGTTGCAAGTGTAGGAACTAAGAAACCGCTAGCTCTAGTTGCATCTAGGTTTAGCGGAGATATATGGCATAGACGGTTAGGTCATCCAAGTTTTCCTGTTCTTTCTACATTTATTAAAAACAATAAAATTGTTTCTGATTCTGCTTTGAAATTATCTGTTTGCAATGCTTGTAATATGGGAAAACATGTTAAACTCTCGTTTCATGATTCAGAATCTCAATCTGCTTTTCCTTTTCATATTGTTCATTCTGATGTTTGGCAATCACCTGTTCCCTCTGTTTCTGGCTACAAATATTATGTTATTTTTATTGATGATTACTCTCGGTTTTCTTGGCTTTACCTTTTAAAATTTAAACATGAAGTTTTTGACAAATTTTTCGAGTTTAAGACAATGGTTGAAAACATATTTCATAGTTCAATCAAAATTTTTCAATCTGACAATGGTACTGAATTTGTAAATGACAAATTTTCTACTCTTTGTTCACAAAATGGAATTATTCATAGATTCTCTTGTCCTTATACGCCTCAACAAAATGGCCTTGCTGAGAGGAAGCATAGGCATTTATCTAACATTGTTAGGAGCCTGCTGTTTCAAGCTTGCTTACCTCATCGATTCTGGGCTGAGGCCATTCAAACTGCCGTCTTTCTTGTGAATCGAATTCCTTCTCTTACTGTTTTGAAAGGACAATCGCCATATGAAATTTGCATGGTTGTGTTTCCCCTGACTTGCAACTTGTTAGAGTTTTTGGATGTTTGTGTTATCCCGATGTTCAGGACATTGCAGCTCACAAGCTCTCTCCCCGTTCTCTTCCTTCTCTTGTCTTTTTGGGACTTTCTGACAAACATAAAGGTTTTCGCTGTCTTTATCCAAGCACTGGTAAAATTTTTATTTCTCGCCATGTTACTTTTGTTGAACATGTTTTTCCTTACTCTTGTCTTTCTAAATTCTCTTCTTCTCCTTCCTCTTCTATTTCAAACTTTCAAATGTTTCAAAATTTTCTTTCTAATCCTCCCCTACTGGGTGAGAGTCCATCCACTATTGATGCAATCTCTGGCCTCTCCTTCACACGCCCCTCTACTGACCTTGGTTCACATACGCTTGTTTCACCGTCTGGGCAATTATCAGTTTTTCCTTCCACTGTGAATCATGATGCCCCACAGGTTAGTAATGAGAATGCTGCCGCTCCTGCTGGCCAAACTGAACTCCGGGTCTATACCAGACGACACACCAGCCGGCCTGCTGCTGCTTCACCTTCACCTATTGATCTGGCACCTTCCACCTCTGATCATCCACCTTCCCCTCCGCCTGCTGCAGTCTCCTCTCCTTCTCATTCTCCTTCTGAGCCTCCGTTGCCTGCCAGAACACACTCTATGCTCACTCGATCCATGGCTAAGGGTTCCGCTGCGTCTTCCTCCTTCCTCGCTTCTGCACGTTCTATTCTTCCTGCTGAGCCTACCTCTTTTCATGAAGCTTCTCAGGATGCAGGTTGGCGTGCTGCCATGGCTGAAGAATTTGATGCATTACTGACCAATGCTACTTGGGATCTTGTTCCTCCTCCCTCTTCTGTTAATCTTATTGGCTGCAAGTGGGTATATAAAGTGAAGCAGAAGGCGGATGGTTCCCTTGAGCGTCTCAAGGCTCGGCTTGTGGCTCAGGGTTACAAACAACAACAAGGTATTGATTTTGATGAGACCTTTTTCTCCGGTTGTCAAGTCGACCACTATTCGAACTGTTATTTCAGTGGCTTTCTCCTCTGGGTGGTCTCTTCGACAACTTGATGTAAAGAACGCCTTTCTTCATGGTACTCTCTCTGAAGAAGTTTATATGAAGCAACCGCCTGGTTTTGTGCATCCTTCTCTTCCTCATCACGTTTGCCGTCTCCGAAAAGCGATCTATGGTCTCAAACAGGCACCTCGGGCTTGGTTTCAGCGGTTTACTTCTTTTCTTTTTGAACTTGGTTTTGTTGGCAGTACTGCTGATCCCTCGATGTTTGTTTGTCATTCCTCTTCTGGCACTCTTGTTCTTCTGTTCTTCTATATGTTGATGATATTATTGTCACCGGAAGCTCCTCCTCTCTTTTAGAGGCTCTTATTGTCACCTTACAACGAGAATTTGCTATGAAAGATCTCGGGCCGCTACATTATTTCTTGGGCATTGAGGTTAATCGTTCGTCTTCTGGTCTTCATTTGACTCAGCAGAAATATGCGCATCAACTACTTCAGCGCCATGGCTTTCTTGATAGTAAGCCCGTCTCTAGTCCTCTCTCTCCGACTTCTCGTCTCTCTTCTCATGAGGGGCGCCTTCTTGAGGATCCCTACATTTATCGTCAGATCGTTGGTGCTCTCCAGTATCTCACCTTCACAAGACCAGATATCTCGTATGCCGTCAACTCTGTTGCCCAGTATTTACATGCACCTCGTGAACCCCACATGCAAGCGGTCAAGCGCATTCTGCGTTATATTCGCGGGACGCTGTCTTATGGCATTCCTATCTCCCGCTGTATCAATCCTTCTCTCGTGGCATTCGCAGATGCTGATTGGGCTGGTTGTCCCGATACCCGTCGCTCTACTTCAGGATATTGTATATTTCTAGGGCCCAATCTTATCTCCTGGTCCGCTAAGAAACAGCCCACTATTTCTCGTTCCAGTTCTGAAGCCGAGTATCGTGCTGTGGCTTACGCGCTTGCTGAGACAGTATGGATCCGACGTTTACTTCGTGACCTTGGTGTGTTCTTATGGCGCTCCATCAGCATCTATTGTGATAATCTCAGCACGACTTATCTTGCGGCCAATCTTGTTCTCCATGCTCGAACGAAGCACATTGAGCTTGACCATCAGTTCTTGCGCGAAAAAGTCCAGTCTGGTGATTTAGAATTGGTTCACATCTCTTCTAATAAGCAACTTGCTGATATTTTCACAAAGCCTTTGTCACCTTCTCGATTTTCGGCTTTGCGGCTCAATCTTCGCATCCGGCCAGTGGATGCTTAGCTTGCGGGGGGATGTTACGATATATTTAGTATATGTTACGATATATTTAGTATCTTATGGTATATTAGGATACTGTATATTATTATCATATATAGAGTAGGATTATATGGTATGTAATCCTAGTTGTAGTATTACTATAGTAGGCAATGTTACTATAGTAGACCTATCTCTTGTACTATATATTTTCATCAATTCAACCCAAGAGGGTATGCTCTTTTGCCCTTCTTTCATGGTATCAGAGCGGGAACCCTAATTTAGGGATATTGATCCACAGCTATCATCCACAACAAGTCTCACCTTCTTCCATAGGTGTTATTTTCCTTTTGGTGTTCTATCTCCTCTTATCATTGGACTTCTATCTCTCCGCTACAGTACTGCTACAGTATCTGCGCTACAGTATTACTACAGTACTCGCGCTACAGTACTCGCGCTACAGTACTGCTACAGTCGCGCGCTACAGTACTGCTACAGTACGCGCGCTACAGTATGCGCGCTACAGTACGCGCGCTACAGTAATTTCAGCCTCTTTGTGATTCCTCTTTGCTCTTCGGGTGCCGCTCGGACTATCCTCGTACTGCTCGCTGGTTGCTCGTGTCGCTCGGTCCTTTCCCTGGTGCGGCCGTTCTTATTTGGTGCTAAGTGGTTCCTCTCTTGTGCGCTGGGTACAACTAGTTTGGTAGAAACCAGGTTCTTCCTTTTTCTCATCCGCTACATTCCGATTTATCTTTCTTTCATATCTAGTGGTGGATCCTTCTCTTTTGGTAGCAAATATGTCTTCTTCTACCTCAAATTTGCCAGTTGTTAACATCAAAACTCTCATACCACTAGAACTCACTGATTCCACATATCTTGTGTGGAAGCAAGTCTTTCTTAATGTTCTAGAAAGTTTTGGTGTTACATCATATGTGGACGGAACTGGTGTTGTGCCTTCTCAGGCTATCGATACTGCTGATAAGAAGGTGGTTATAAATTCCGAATATTTAAGTTGGAAAAGGGAAGACACAACTATACTTTCATGGATTAATGCCACTTTATCCCTTAGCATATTACGAATGGTCATTTCTAGCTCACCTAAAACTGCATATGATGCTTGGAGAATCATTGAGGCATATTTTCTTGATAAGACTGCTTCCACGGCTTTTTCTCTAAAGTCTGAATTGCGGAGCATCAAGAAAGGCTCAATGAGCATGTGTGATTACATGCAAAAGGTCAAGTCGATTGGTGATGCTCTTCAGGCGATTGGTGAAACCGAGTCAGACCATAATTTGGTCATGACTGTTCTTCTAGGGCTACCAGAAGACTATCGCGGTTTTGTTAGTGCTCTAAACACACACAAAAATAAGCCCACTTTTGAACAGCTTCGTCCACTCTTGATGCAAGAAGAAACGGAAGTCCAACGTCGTACTAGTGTGATGACATCCTCTGCTATTCCCACTATTGACGGTGAAGCTCTTTATGCCAATCGTGGACGCGGTAATCGTGGAGGCCGTGGAGGTAGATATCGTGGAGGCCGAGGACAGCATGGTAGACACAACTCTGGTCGTGGATCTCCTGGAACCTACTCACACCCTCAACCTAATAATCCTCAACAACCTTACATTCCAAAGTCTGGCACACAATGTCAGATCTGTGGCAAGTTCAATCATTCTGCCCTCCAGTGCAGACAACGCTTCAATCATTCCTTTATTACAGATGATGTTCCTCAAACTTTTGCTGCTATGAACCTTCATGAACCCGGTGAGGAAGTATGGTATCCAGACACCGGAGCATCTAATCATATGACCGCACATTCTGGTATTCTCTCATCTTCTAAACCTTATAGTAGGCACGAAAAAATTCTTGTTGGTAATGGAAATTTACTTGATATTACTCAGACAGGTGAAACTCATTTAAATACGTCCTCTAACTCTTTTGCTCTTAAAAACGTCCTTGTTGTTCCTTCTATTAAGAGAAATTTACTTTCAGTGCGTCAGTTCTGTCATGATAATAATTCTCTTTTTGAATTTGACTCTTCTGGTTTTTCTGTGAAGGACAAGGAAACCAGGGCGGAGCTTCTTCGATGCCCTAGTTCGGGAACATCACTCTATCCACTTTCCTCTAAAGTTGCAAGTGTAGGAACTAAGAAACCGCTAGCTCTAGTTGCATCTAGGTTTAGCGGAGATATATGGCATAGACGGTTAGGTCATCCAAGTTTTCCTGTTCTTTCTACATTTATTAAAAACAATAAAATTGTTTCTGATTCTGCTTTGAAATTATCTGTTTGCAATGCTTGTAATATGGGAAAACATGTTAAACTCTCGTTTCATGATTCAGAATCTCAATCTGCTTTTCCTTTTCATATTGTTCATTCTGATGTTTGGCAATCACCTGTTCCCTCTGTTTCTGGCTACAAATATTATGTTATTTTTATTGATGATTACTCTCGGTTTTCTTGGCTTTACCTTTTAAAATTTAAACATGAAGTTTTTGACAAATTTTTCGAGTTTAAGACAATGGTTGAAAACATATTTCATAGTTCAATCAAAATTTTTCAATCTGACAATGGTACTGAATTTGTAAATGACAAATTTTCTACTCTTTGTTCACAAAATGGAATTATTCATAGATTCTCTTGTCCTTATACGCCTCAACAAAATGGCCTTGCTGAGAGGAAGCATAGGCATTTATCTAACATTGTTAGGAGCCTGCTGTTTCAAGCTTGCTTACCTCATCGATTCTGGGCTGAGGCCATTCAAACTGCCGTCTTTCTTGTGAATCGAATTCCTTCTCTTACTGTTTTGAAAGGACAATCGCCATATGAAATTCTGCATGGTTGTGTTTCCCCTGACTTGCAACTTGTTAGAGTTTTTGGATGTTTGTGTTATCCCGATGTTCAGGACATTGCAGCTCACAAGCTCTCTCCCCGTTCTCTTCCTTGTGTCTTTTTGGGACTTTCTGACAAACATAAAGGTTTTCGCTGTCTTTATCCAAGCACTGGTAAAATTTTTATTTCTCGCCATGTTACTTTTGTTGAACATGTTTTTCCTTACTCTTGTCTTTCTAAATTCTCTTCTTCTCCTTCCTCTTCTATTTCAAACTTTCAAATGTTTCAAAATTTTCTTTCTAATCCTCCCCTACTGGGTGAGAGTCCATCCACTATTGATGCAATCTCTGGCCTCTCCTTCACACGCCCCTCTACTGACCTTGGTTCACATACGCTTGTTTCACCGTCTGGGCAATTATCAGTTTTTCCTTCCACTGTGAATCATGATGCCCCACAGGTTAGTAATGAGAATGCTGCCGCTCCTGCTGGCCAAACTGAACTCCGGGTCTATACCAGACGACACACCAGCCGGCCTGCTGCTGCTTCACCTTCTCCTATTGATCTGGCACCTTCCACCTCTGATCATCCACCTTCCCCTCCGCCTGCTGCAGTCTCCTCTCCTTCTCATTCTCCTTCTGAGCCTCCGTTGCCTGCCAGAACACACTCTATGCTCACTCGATCCATGGCTAAGGGTTCCGCTGCGTCTTCCTTCCTCGCTTCTGCACGTTCTATTCTTCCTGCTGAGCCTACCTCTTTTCATGAAGCTTCTCAGGATGCAGGTTGGCGTGCTGCCATGGCTGAAGAATTTGATGCATTACTGACCAATGCTACTTGGGATCTTGTTCCTCCTCCCTCTTCTGTTAATCTTATTGGCTGCAAGTGGGTATATAAAGTGAAGCAGAAGGCGGATGGTTCCCTTGAGCGTCTCAAGGCTCGGCTTGTGGCTCAGGGTTACAAACAACAACAAGGTATTGATTTTGATGAGACCTTTTCTCCGGTTGTCAAGTCGACCACTATTCGAACTGTTATTTCAGTGGCTTTCTCCTCTGGGTGGTCTCTTCGACAACTTGATGTAAAGAACGCCTTTCTTCATGGTACTCTCTCTGAAGAAGTTTATATGAAGCAACCGCCTGGTTTTGTGCATCCTTCTCTTCCTCATCACGTTTGCCGTCTCCGAAAAGCGATCTATGGTCTCAAACAGGCACCTCGGGCTTGGTTTCAGCGGTTTACTTCTTTTCTTTTTGAACTTGGTTTTGTTGGCAGTACTGCTGATCCCTCGATGTTTGTTTGTCATTCCTCTTCTGGCACTCTTGTTCTTCTGTTCTTCTATATGTTGATGATATTATTGTCACCGGAAGCTCCTCCTCTCTTTTAGAGGCTCTTATTGTCACCTTACAACGAGAATTTGCTATGAAAGATCTCGGGCCGCTACATTATTTCTTGGGCATTGAGGTTAATCGTTCGTCTTCTGGTCTTCATTTGACTCAGCAGAAATATGCGCATCAACTACTTCAGCGCCATGGCTTTCTTGATAGTAAGCCCGTCTCTAGTCCTCTCTCTCCGACTTCTCGTCTCTCTTCTCATGAGGGGCGCCTTCTTGAGGATCCCTACATTTATCGTCAGATCGTTGGTGCTCTCCAGTATCTCACCTTCACAAGACCAGATATCTCGTATGCCGTCAACTCTGTTGCCCAGTATTTACATGCACCTCGTGAACCCCACATGCAAGCGGTCAAGCGCATTCTGCGTTATATTCGCGGGACGCTGTCTTATGGCATTCCTATCTCCCGCTGTATCAATCCTTCTCTCGTGGCATTCGCAGATGCTGATTGGGCTGGTTGTCCCGATACCCGTCGCTCTACTTCAGGATATTGTATATTTCTAGGGCCCAATCTTATCTCCTATGTCATCACCAAAACATCGAACTTCTCGCGTGTAAGACCTATATAAAAACAAAATTACACTTCATTGATCCCTAAGACAAATTCTATGACTTAGAACTTGGAGTCTTGAAGTCTTCAAAAAAAAAAACATCCTGCAAATAGACACAAACTCCAAATAAAATCATAGATGTCGATATCAAGTTAGTAGTTCATCAAAATTTCCATCATTTTTCACCCTTAAGACAACATCTTAATTCTTCAAAAATACTTGACGCACATGACATCGACCCCATGATTTTCCAAAATCCTCGTGATCAAAATAGGAAATGGAAGTAGCTCACAATGTGCTGAGGCTTGGATCACATAGGCCATCTTCTGCCACATCAAAAACGGAATATTATATTCAATCCTTCAGCTCGCTCTGGGTGATCAAGCAGATATAATAGAACTAGACGATCCCAATGAATTCTCTTAGTCCCCAAAATAGGTAACACATCGTAGCATATTATTAAAGAAAGTACGCGATACTCTGGCTTCAAATCCTTTGAACCAACATGCAAGTGGTTCGTCCAAGTTTTTTGTTTGCAGATTGCATTCACTACACTGTTCCAATGAGTAGAATGCTGAATCGTGCCATGAGTATAGTGCAAACCGGTTGTAATCACATTTAATCCAAAGATTGCACCGATAGTGTCCGGAGTGACCACGATCTTTTTCACTTGAACCGGTGTTTCAAATTTATAACTCCTTGTCTCTGGATCCTCTGCCAGTACCTTTCCACGCATATAAAATTTCCGAATGAGCTCAACACAAAAGGTTGCGCATGCTTTGATTCTCCCGACTGGTTATAATAGAAGCTCGTTGCAATAACTGTCCAACCTCTGAAACTTCTCTGATGAGTTCATCAAAGTTCACATACCGCTCCCCAATGCATATTCTGCTAGCAAATGCTTTATAACGTTTAGCATCAACAGACTCAGATTCTGCCGCTCGCTTAGTTCTACGCTCATGTTCACTTGAATCTTGTTCTCCAATGACGGGCTGCCTGAGCTTTGTCGAGGAGGGGAACCAGCACCCTTCTTTTTCCTAGGGGTCACAGGTGCTTTTCCTTTTCCTGTGCTGGCCTCTGCCTCTGTTACCCTCTCAGACCAGTTTTCAGGTTCTTCAGATTTACTACCCGAAGTATCTTCCTCGGTGCATGACCTCTTGGAAGTTTCCTTCCGTCCACGGTCACGACCACGACCATAGTGACCATTAGCACCAAAAGATCAAGTAGTATGAGAAAGCCATTGCCCTGAGTAACATGAAAAGCATTTATATGATTGAATTCATTCAAAACATCATGAACATTGCAAAATAGTGTAGAAAGAGTTTTAAACAACTTTAAATGCATAAAAACACTATTTCCAATGAATTCAAGCAATTAATTTTATGTAAAATGGCTTAACCACAAAAATCCCAAAATATTGTCTAAAAACATGCTATAAATCTCAGATTCATGAAAGATATATCGTTATACACGAATCTAAAGGCATAAGAACCAAGTATGCATGTAATTAACATCAATTTAAGCTAAGATTAGCAAAAAAATATTTCAGTAAAAACGGAGATTACTACCAAACCGAAAAAGAAATCTGTAAAAAGCCTAAAAACTAGGGTTTTGATGCTTTGAAAAGTGAAATTGAAGAGCAAAAATTGATGATGTAAACTCAAAGATCTGGGCGAGAAGGATGTTAGGTAGATTTTAGAGAGAGAAAGAGAGTTTTGAAAAATATTTGAGTGAAAACAAAATCTCTCATACCGGTAATATAAGTCTGTTCCGCAGATCTAGTTTCGGTACCCGAACCTGCGTACCAGAATACAGTATAAAGTTCAATTTTCTAACATTCGGGTTTTGCGGAACAGAACCTTAGTACCGATAAACACATACCGGTACACAGTATATCAGAATCACAAGTTCTTTTAAAAAAAATTTAAATATAAAACTTGTGATAATCTATCAAAAATATGATGATTGCAATGTGAAAATAAGAATGTTAGTGCATGAACAATATAAATTCACATAGACTTTTTTCAATCCTTGTTAATTTCATAAAAAATAAGAATTTACTACAAAAACACCAAGATGTAGATAAAATATTACAAGATTTTTTAATTCATATATACTTCAAAATCAAGTCATCAAAGATAATATAGAGATCCAAAAACTATCAAGATGTAACGGATTATGAAGACGACTTATAGAGATTCAACAAATGATATAAATTCGCGGTATAAATTTTCAAATTTGAGATAGAGTAAATGATGAATCAGGGGGTGGCTCTTTGAGCATCTTTTCAATATACCACCTTATAACCACCAAATATATTTTTATTATATGCACATTTTTCAACCTTATTGGTTATGCATTTAAGTTTCATGTGGTAGCTTCACACACTTGCTGGACGACCGGGGTGGCAGCTCTTTCCTACATGTGGTGGTAGTTTGCACATTCCTTTTGTGATGTAACTCTTTCCACATTTTTTATACCATTGGAGTGTTTCTTTTTTTTAATTCTTATTCAAATATACAATTTCTTATTTGAAAGAAAATTTGACAAGTTTTAGTCTATTAACAAACACCTATTCATCAAATTCAACACACACAACCGAGATAGGTTGAGTTCCTAAAGATTACACATGATTATCTAAATTTTATGAATATAAGATTTAAGAACTCCTATAATAAAATATCTTCATGAATAATGAAAATGAAGTAAAACTGATAATTAATATGAAATTAATTAGAAGTGCACGAAAGGGAACCTATTTGATGTTCAAAGGACTTTGATGTAACAATCATTCATTGTACTTTGAGAACAGTAAACAAAAATCTAAAAATCATAACAATAAAAGCACCTAAAAATGTAATGCAATGATCAAGAGAGATACGCAATAAAAACCGACCGAAGTACTACATAAAGTCAAAACAAATTAAAACTTAAGACAAGGAAAGATATCATCTTTTCGAACCCAAACTTGCGGGTTGTTGGTTGTCTTGGTTTATTTAAGTTACGTCGATTGTTTTGACTTTCGATTAACCTTTGGTCTCCACGTCGCATTCGCCTTTGTATGCACTATTTGTTGTGGCTTTGATTTCCGGTTGATCTGGGGTACTCGACTTGGTTGTTGTTGCTTTTGAATTCTTGAAGATTGTCGAGTGTTAGAAGATGCCAATTGATGTCTAGAAGATGCCGGTAGAGTCTTCTTTTCGTTTCTAGGGCACGTCTTCTTGATTGACCTTTATTCCCACATCGATGGCATGCTTTATTCTTCAACTTAGTTGAGACAATGCATGTTGAACTTTTAACCTTCTCAACATAAGTTCTTTCATATCCAACTCCAAGTTTGTTCGTTTGACCCAATCCGAGCATATCAACAAGCTTTTTCGATTCGCAGGAGAATTTTTGTTTGTTGGATTTGAGTTAATGGACTTGTTTTGATCAAAACTTGGTTGGATATATGAATTTCTCTATTTTGCTTTTCTAGAAAACCAATTTCTCTTGATGTGATTTGATTGTTGTCTCCGATTGGTCTAGTATTTTTGGAGGATTTTATTTCTTAGAATGTGTTCACGTTCCTCCTTAAGAGCTTTAGATGAAGTTTTCAATGTTTTGTTCTCATTCTCAAGCTCAAGCAAATGCTTTCCTAGCTTTTTGTTGAACTTAGCCATCTTTTTAGATTCGGTAAGTAGTTGATTGTAAGCATCGGCTAAGTCTTCATCATCCGACTCTCCCTCACTCTCGCTATCATCCGTCGATGTTTTATGCAAAACAGGAGAATGAGAGGTGCCAGTAATAATAAAAGATAAACAAATTGTTGAAGAAGAAGGTAAAGTAGTATGAGCATGAAAAGCTATAACATTTTTATCCTCATCACTTAAGGTTGATTTCTCAGAGGTAGAATCATTCCAAGTTCTAGCTTGCAAAGCCTTTTTCTTAAAGGATTTCTTAGTGGGACAATCTGTAGAAATGTAGCCGTAGCCTTTGCATTTGTAACATTAGATTTTCTTCCCTTCAAAATCCTCTTTTTGCTTAGAAGGTTTTGCAATTTTCTTGTCTTTAGAGGATTTAGAAATCGAAGATCCTTTTGATGCAGTTTTCTATTTCGTGGATGAGGCTTTGTTGGTTTTGTTTTTTCGAAAGTTCCCACGAAATTTCTTCGTGAGAAGCGCCACTTGTTGTACAAAATCAGCGAGAAAAATTTCATCGTCGGAATTCGAGTCGTCGTCGTCATCTTCCTCCTTAATAGATTTAAGTGCAACACTTGTACTTTTGGAAGAAGACTTGGAAGAAAATTGATTAGTAGAAAAAGTTATTTCATAAGTTTGTAACGAATCTACTAATTCCTCTATTTTCATCCCATCCGGATGTTTAACGGTGTCGATTGCCGCCATTTTTGCCCTAAAGCGTTCAGGAAGAGTTCTAAAAATTTTTCTTATAATTTTAGGTTTCGGAATTTTCTCTCCCAAGTTTGCACACATATTACAATGTGTTGAAGACACATGTAATATTCAGTAGAAGTTTCATGCTCCTCTATATGAATGGAGTCAAATTTACTAGTCAACATCTGGAGCTTCTGAACTTTTACTAAATCCGTTCTCATGTGTAATCTTGAGAGTATCCCAGATTTCTTTAGCAGTATCACACGCAAAAACACGTGTGAACTCTGTAGCGGAAAGTGCATTGAAGAAAACATTAATCCCTTTTCCGTTATAAGAAGAAGCCTCAATCTCATCCTTCGGCCACTTATTTCGTGGCTTAGATACGGTTGCATCAACATCTAATTCGGTTGGATGCTTCCATTCGAATTCCACGGATTGCCATACTCGCTCATAAATTGCGATGAGAAAGGCTCTTATCTGGACTTTTCAATAATTGTAATTACTCCCATCAAATAGAGTAGGTCTATTAATATTACCACATTCACCCATAATGATAAAAATCCTAGATCCCTGCTTTGATACTAATTGTTGAAAACTTGTTTAACCCGAGGATCTAGGTAGATTTATCAAATACTTAGAGGGGGGTGAATAGGTTTGAAGGCTAAAAACACAAATCTCAATGCGACAAAAATAATTGCGAAAAATAAAATCAGCACACCGAGATTTTCGTGGAAAAACTCCAACCATGAGTAAAAAGTATATAGGACCAAAATGCGATAACAATCCACTAAAAAATAAAAGATTACAAGGTAATTACCGACTCCATGGACTTAAACCTCTCTTTTATCTTCTCTAGATATCTCGCGCTCTTCAATGACTAGTCCACGCCCCATGTCCGAGTCCACGAGCGCCACTCGATTCCACGAGCACCAACGGTTGGAATCCACGAATCGTCTTGATCACGTCGAATCCACGATGCCACTCACAAAGAGCAATAGAATAATGTTTCTGTGGTGATTCTTCGCTTAGAATATCATTGAGAAACCAAAGAAAAAGTCTCTAAGCGAAGCACAGATCAATTCAACATAAACACGTCGAAATTGCAAAACTTGAATTGATCTAAAGAGGCTAATTGGGTGGAAAAAGGTTAGAGCGAAAACCTAGCCTTTAGGGTTACTCTCTTATGGATTCTAGGTTAATTCACGTCATAGAGAACCGTAATTATGTATTTATAGACCTTGAAATCAAATAGAATTGGATTAGAACAAATCTGTCATATCTGCATATTGTGTAACGGTACACGAATGTGGGTACCGGTACGCAAGGACGCAACAGTAGATTTTCATCTATTATGTTCCGGTACGCAGGCGTATCAGTACCGGAACAATCAAATCTGCACCGGAACACCAACTCGGTACTGGTACGCAATTCAAATTACAGAATTGCAACTTTCGGATTTTGAGGAACTCAAAACTGGGTGCCGGTACACAATATAAAAACTTAGTTTTTCAAATCTGTTTTTGAGGAACTCAAAGCCTGTACCGGAATTCAATACAAATTTGTGTTACAATTAAAACCAAAGTTCCTAAAACCACTTCTATCCATTTGACGATAATTTCATGATTTCAATGCCATAAATTAACATGAATCACTATGAAAATATTTAAATCATATCTGAACATCGTGATCAACTTGTAAGATATTCTTTAGTTCTTCTCGGAATCTTTGATTCTCCAAATGTTGAGGATACGAACTGAACTCTTCAAGACTCCGACTCAGATCACGAAATATGCCAATACAAAATTCGTAACAAGTTAAGTGCATATTATTTTTATTTTGGGGGTTCAGTGCAACTTGTGATATATTGAAGGGGATAAAATATATTTTAGCCTTTTCTTATGTACCAATTTTTAGGTGCGATCAACATTGGTTGCTGAACTCTGTAAATTTTGAAGCCTCTAGCATTTTGTTCACTATGTTTTTTTATATACCAATGTCTTGTACCACTTCGGTACTTTATCTCCATAACATATTTTTAGTGTATGGAGTGTGCTTTGCAGTATTCAAGTTGTTGTACATGTACATGTTCTGACTAACTGGTTTTGTTGGGAGATTTGGATTAATTTTATGAAGAAGAGGCTTTGTTTCATTGCAATTCCATTGATTAGTGTCACACCCCGACGCATAAGCCTAACCTGGCACACAACAAACCTGTTGCACGGACAGAGTTTCCTTTGTCCGTATGTAGCAGGGAGTTACTATTTGTACATTCAGTTTGTCACGCGAAACACATGTAAAAGGATGAAAACAACTAAAGAATGAAAATAACCATTTTACTTTACTGCTTGAAAATATCACAATTTTCACCACATCAAAATGTGACATTTTACTATATCATCATTCATAACTTTTACTAGCCAAAAAGGTGGAATTCTCTCTAGCTCCCGATACCCTTTCCATGGTTTCGTCCCTTCCCATTGATGGTTGGATCTGAAAAACAACGACAAAAGGGGTGTGAGAATGAGAAAATAGTTCCTTATGGGTGCAGTTGCCGAGAGGAGCGATCTACACTTGGTCTGGATGAGGTATAGTAGTGAAAGGTTAGTGACGAGGTATATCAACCGGAAAGAAAATACTGCAGTGAGAAATAATGCTAACTACTATGCCTCTACTAGTACTTATGCTATGCGATCATGTTCAACTTATCTTACCCATGCATCAAGTTTCATGAAAGTACTCAATATTATCTTACCACTGACCGACCACGAGATTTGGTCCTAGCTTGCTTACCTCACCTCATAGGCGGTCGATAATTGCAAACATCACCTATTTCGGCACTCAATAGCATGGCGAGTCGATAATCACGAGCCGTTGCTAGGTAACACGTCCTAAGGGAAACAAGCCAGTTCGGGTGTGACCCCCATGAACGCGCGCTCATTGAGTTCTCTTTCGGTCTTTTGCAAGCTTTAATCTCATACTAATGCTCAAGGACATCTTGTCTAATAATCTTGTTCTCGAGGAATCCACCGATCCATGGGTCATGTTCTCAACATGAAATAAAGGTCACCCTTATGACATTCACGAAGTTATAGAAGAGAATTTACCAATTTTCCTAGCTTGCTCCTTTTTCTTTATAAGGATATACAATTATCATACGATAGATCATACAAGTTGAAGGATTGGAAATTCTTTGATAATTAACTACTATTCTTAGCATGCTACATACAAGAAACTTTATATAAATAGGATAAACATGCATAGAGAGCAATGTGTGGAGATAACCATAGAATAACTTATACTAAACTAGAAATCACAAGATCACTTTTAACCCAAATCATAATCCATCATGAAAGAAAAGAAAAAGAAAATTTAGAGAAAGGAAGAGATCCAACCGATTTGGGAATACCACACCCGTCTTGACTCCGTTAGAACCTTGTTGTAAAATGAATCTTAGTTGTTGAGGCCTCTAATCAACCCTAAAAGAGAAGTTCTAACCAAGTTAGAACTTCTAAAAACCCTATTCAATAAAGCCCCGAAATTCTTGTTTCAAACCTAAAGAACTCACTTCTTGTGCCCTAGGTTGAAGAAGATGGCGAGAATGCTTGGATCCTCCTTCAAAGCTCCTTCCTAAGTTGCTTGGTCCTTCTCCAAGTTTACTTGAGCCTCTTAGAGAGGGTGGCGAAGATGGGCCAGGGCTAGGGTTTCTTTCTTCTTGGAGAAGAGAGGGAGAGAGAATATGTAATGGAGTGAGTTTGGTAAGATGTTATTACTGGAGTAAAAATTGACAGTAACTGGCAGAATTTCTAGTTTTTAAAGAATTAGAATTTATTTTGAGATATTCAAATGAGGGATTTTGAGTTGGAATTGATGTGTTTAGAACACTCATGTAGGTTGGATTTGAAGCCCCATCACTTTGATTTGGTGGATTTGCAAGAATTTCTTGCTTTGAGGTATTTTATACTTATTCTCCATCACTTTGATTTGGTGGATTTGCAAGAATTTCTTGCTTTGAGGTATTTTATACTTATCTTCTTCATGATTTTTGAGGAATTTTGAAATGAGGTTTTTAGGTGGTTTTAACCCCTTAAGATGAGGAGAGAAGATGAGACAATTTTGATTGAGGAAATAAAAGGATTTTGACAACTATCCAGCGGGCCTTACCGAAATTGGTGATCTCCCTCTATGTCTTCTACTCTATTAATTTCGAAAGCAGTTTAAACATGATAAATATGACATCTCATAGATACATGGATCTAAAATTCATAACTCCAATATGTAAACAAACTCCACATAGGGGAAGATCACCAATTTCAGTAAGGTCGAAGCTATCAGATAGTTGTCGAAATCCTTTCATTTCCTCAATCAAAATTGTGCCATCTTCTCTCCTACTTTTATAAGAATTTTTAAGGGGTTACAACCACCTAAAAACCTCATTTCGAAATTCCTCAAAAATCATGAAGAAAATAAGTATAAAATACCTCAAAGCAAGAAATCTTGAGAATCCACCAAATCAAAGTTATGGGGCATCAATTCCAACTCAAAATCCCTCATTTGAATATCTCCCAAATAAATTCTAATTTTTCAAAATCTATAAATTCTACCAATTACTATCAATTTTTACTGATTAGAGTCTAGAGAGGATTACTAACCTTAATCCACGTCCCAAAACCAAGCTCAAGTGTTAGGGTTGAGGATTGGAAGTTCCAAATGACTCCTTTTCCAAGCCTCCACACTTAGCTCAAAGTGCTCCTGGTCCCGTGGAGAAGGAAGAAGAAAATGGGTGAGAAAGGAAGAGATTGAAGGAGAAATGGAAGAACTTACCTTCTCCTCTAGCTACTGCAGAAGTGACAGGAGAGGAGGGGAGGATATAAATAGGGTGTAACAATATGGCAAAGAGCCCTCCAACTTATGGAAATTGCTACCTGTGCAATTTCAAATGTCGAAGCATCGAGTACCCGTACTCGCACATCAGTACCGGTATAGGGTCAGTTCTCCAATACCTGAACCCTGTATGCAGCTCTGCTTTATTGTGTACCGGTACTTGCAACTGGGTACCGGTACCCCATCCTCAGTACCAGTACTCCTGACCAAAACTGCAGTTTGTAGATTTTGCTCTTCGGGGTCCGTTTTCACACTGTTTTCGCGTCGAAAACTCTAATGATCTTCAAACTCCGCCAAAACAATCCAAATAGTAATAAATATTATTTCCTCAGTAGAACTTTGCCATTTGCAGAAGTTCAGTGTACAACACTATATCTATTTATACTATTTATAGAAGAGGCAGTTCTTTATGTATATATTTTTTGGCAATAGTGCCACTCTCTTAGAATTAAATGTCGATGCAGTCCAAACTATCTCAGTCATCTGATTTATCATAGATAATCAGCTATGAAGTTTCAGTTTTTAAAATTTATAATAATAGAATAAAATTTTAAATTCCTTAGTTAATTGTTTGGATTATACCCCATATGTCTCTACTGCGTGCTATATATGCAAGAAGAAGAACATGAGAATGGCTCTTGATTCATTCCCTAAATTCCTCTCTTAAATCACGAAACAGATAATTTTCTTTTGGAGAATTTGGAAACAACATTTTATTATAGGAAAGGGTAAAAATATGTGGATATGTTTTGAGCTATTCATAAATTGCAAATTGGTCTCTATATTTTCTACTTGACTATTTAGAACATTTTTTTATCTTCGAACATCAAAACAAGATTTAATTTTTTTAAAATATAATGAGCTTTTCATTCTTTGGTGTAAATAATTAAAATTAAAATTAAACTTTTTAATGATCAAACTAAAGTGTAATATGTTTTTCGTTCGTCTAATTAAAATCAGAATTTTTAAATAATTTTGGTCCTCCAATTAATTTGATAACTCTTCCTTCAATTTATTTCATTGAAATATATCTTTTGTTTCAAGAAATTAATATATATATATATATATATATATTTCTTGTATGTATGTGTGACGTGCATTGCACGTGCACTTGGGTAGTGATAGATAAATACGTTAGTTTTTGGTATTTGTGTACGTTGATCATGACCAGGAATTAACAGAAATATGATCCTCACGGGAAAAAAATGAAGATAGGCAGTAAAAAAATACTAAATTGTTTGAGACTTGTTAACTCGTTTTTCTAACCGCAAAAATTGTGATATGTAAGTGAAATCTTGCCATTGGTTTACAATTTGTTGGCAATCTTATGGCATTAAGTGTTATAAAACTGATAATAAACGTGATTGCGCTTTATGAATCTATGATTGCCAAACCTTCTCAACAACTTTGAGCTCTCTAAAGACATCGTAGTGGAGCTCCTATTAAGGTATCATTGCAGTGTTCTCAAGAAGCCCCTAGCAGGCATTTTGGAAACATTTACTAGAAACGAAAATTCACAATTTTTTTGTTTATTTTTTTATTTTTTATTTTTTTATTTTTTACATTTGCATCAAGCAATCTCAAAATTGTAATATTTTAACGGTTGGTGCAAGGTCATTTTTAGTTTAACAATGTAGGTAATCTATCGAATACTAAGAAATAGCGGAAGCAACATATGCTAACGATAATAACAATAAAGCATAGAGAAATCACAGAAATCACACAACCAAGAACACCAAGATTTACATTGTTAGATCGAAGCCTACATCCACAGGGACCAGTGCAAGAAGTAGCTTCACTATAGAGTAGTTAAGAGTACAATGTCTTCTTCAACACCATGCTGAAAACACTGCTTTTAATACAAGAAAATAGAACTCAAGATTGAAATGATATCACTAAAGAACCCTCGTTGGAACAACTCTAACGCCAGGTTGAGTGAACCACTCCAATCGATGTTCTCTAATCTTCTCCCGTTGATTGAAAAACTCCCTAAGCCTCTCATCGTCTATTCTTTTCCTTTGGTGGCTCTCCAAGACCCTAGGTTTTTCTCCAATCGCCTCTACAAAAAATCGCCTAAACGAGACTATAGAAGATCCCAATTATAGAGCTCTCAAACCTCGGTTTAAACCCTACTTGGATTGCCAAATCCGACCGATCGGACCTCTAAAATCGACCGATCAGATTCTCAACAGAATCCACCCGAGATGTGCGATCTATCTAATTCGACCAATCAGATTTTAGTCCGTTTGATTGGATTGTGTTGCGAGAATCAAAAACCAGATTTCGACTAGTCGGATTTCCAATCCGATCGATCGAATTTCCAATTCGACCAATCAAAATGTTCTACGAGGGACCCCAACAAACATGCCCCTCGGTTAATTCTCATCCCTAAGATTGTTCTGGCCTGCACCAAATCTTTCACTTCAAATGCCTCATCCAACTTCACCTTCAGATTATTGATTTTAGCAATATCACGTTCCCACAATCAATATATGTTCCACATATAACAAGAGAATAATAAAATCATTGTGACACCCCAGGTAGTACTATATAAAAGATATAATAGGGCTAACCTCTCAAGCCGGCTTAAGTATTTTGGGCGGTGGCTAGGTCCAAGAGGTTGAGAGAGTTAAGCGTGCTAGGACGGGAGTAGTCTTAGGATGGGTGACCCCTGGGAAGTTGGGGCGTCACAGTTGGTATCAGAGCCAATTACCAGCCGGAAGTGTGAGATGAGTCTCGGCTGAGCCAGGTGTAGTTATGGGTAGAGCATGGCTCCCCCGGTTTATGGGTAGAGCATGGCTCCCCCGGTTTAGGCTAGCGAGATGAGTCTCACACCGCCTGGTACTTGTGAGTCTGAGCCTGACGTGGACGTCAGGGCTCAAAGAGGGGAAGATTGTGACACCCCAGGTAGTCCTATATAAAAGATATAATAGAGCTAACCTCTCAAGCCGGCTTAAGCATTTTGGGCGGTGGCTAGGCCCAAGAGGTTGAGAGAGTTAAGCGTGCTAGGACGGGAGTAGTCTTAGGATGGGTGACCCCCTGGGAAGTTGGGGCGTCACAATCATTGTCAAAGAATTTCTGCACGAACACACGATGGTCAGATTTGTTCTCTTTTACCTTGTTCTCCACCATAAAGTAGTCCAATTTCTTGTACGATTATCCGGTGTCTACTTCAACCCATAAAGGCTTTTCTTCAAGACGAACACCAAGTTCTCCTTGCCTTTCACTTCGAACTCTTCTGGTTGCTCCAATATATTTCTTCCAAATGACCATGAAGTAATGTCGTCCTCATATTGAGTTGTTCCTCATCCAAGTCTAAATTGGCAGCGAAATCGAGTGCAACTCGAATTAACGTGAGTTGGGTGAAAAGATCTCTTCAAAGTCAATGCCTTTTCTCTAATCGAAGTCTTTCACAACCAATCTCGCCTTATATTTTGGTTGTGACCTGTTCTCCTGTGTCTTCAACCTGAACACCTATTTATTTTTGAGTGCTCGCTTTTCTTTTGGTATCTTCACCAGCTCTTAGGTATTGTTTTACTACAACGAATTTATTTCTTCATTGCCTTCATCCACTTGTCACTATACTGATGCTTCATAGCATCGAAGTAGGACTAAAGCACCCCTGCATCTGTCAATAACACATGATCATGCAGTTGGTATCTTGTAGACGGCCTTCGCTCTCTAGTAGATTTTCGGATCTCTTGTGCAGGTGGCTTGACATGCAGCTCGGGCTGAACATCACCTGCACTCTCCTCACCGTTGTGACTACTATGTGTATCATTATCTGTAGTTGCTCCCTGTCATCAAGGATTCTCAGGGAAGGATCTGAGCACAGATCTACGGGACCGCTCGGCATCGACTTTAGCTGTTGGGCTTCTCAAGGTCTTCAATTGTTAGATCCTCAAAGAAGATAACTTCTTGACTATGCATACTCTTCCGTTCCGCAGGATCCCACAATTGATAGCCGAACTCCCCGTCACTGCTATAGACCAAGAATACACACTGCTTCGCCTTGGCAGTTAGCTTGGACTCTCATCCCTGGGTGATACAAGTTGAGGGTTGCAGAATCTAAATATTCAACTTTTTTTTGTTTGTTGCTTTTCTTTGATATAATCTAGGTTTAGTTTTGTCGATTCTTGATAACTTTACTCATATTAAATAAAGGAAACACGAAAAATCTTAGGATCCGTTTGGTCCAACGGAAAACCGTGAAAAATAATTTTTTGTGGAAAAAAAATTTCGGTGGGAAAAAAGTTTTACGTTTTGTAGTGTTTGGTTTGTAGGAAAAAAAAAGTAATTTTTCGTCAGCATTTGTTTGGTTGAAAGGAAAACAATTCATATTAGTTTTGGTTCGTGGAAAAAAAAAATGAATGAAAAATGTTTTGAGTTTCCGTTTTCCGCGGGAAAACAACAAAAAACGAAAACTTCAATTTTTCCCCAAATCCATAAAAAAACTTTTACGGGAAAATGTTTTTACTTCGAACAAAACAAGCAGAAAAGCATTCTTCATACCGAAAGAAATTTTTCGGTTCGTTTTACGCCGAACCAAACGCCCCTTAGCGAAAATCATATATATTTTTTTTTGAAACTAGAAACCTACCTCGAACGTGCACAAACTGGTCATATGGACAGTCTTCCCTGTCGAAATGGACAGTCTACTATGTACATACACGGCGCAAGGGCATAAGGTACAACATACAACCACACAACCATCCTACAACATACAAACACACAAAGTATGAACTTATAGCAGGATGATGAATTAATCACAACAACCACCACAATAACTAAACCAACTATAACAGGTAGAGAGAGAGATAACAAGATTAAAAACTGTAACTGTTTGAAAACCATAGTCGAAATATCCATTTACTATGAGAAAACCAGAATTAAACAGAAACTCAAAATTCTCAAGGGTTACAACTCACATCACGATAAAGTAAAGTAGTAAGTAAAGAGTTTCGAGGTTGTAAAATTTGAGGTTCCCAAGAAAAGTCCAAACTAGGGGTGCTACCGAAATTCTATCTACCGCGACCTCACACAGCATCCTGCCCTCACTACCCACATCACCTATAAAAAAGGGGTTGAGAAATATATAAATATGTTTTCCAGAGAGTATAATAAGCCGCTGAGGACAAGCTGCACTCACCAGTCAATAGAAGAGAAAATAGAAAAAATATACGATAACCAACCGCAGTAGCATAAGAGTAAGCAATTAAGGGACTTATATGACAATAAGCAAGGAATGTCGCTATTGTAATCAAACCGAAGTACTAGGCATGCCATGTGTCAATCGGACGAATACTCCATCAAGTAACCCAATCTATTACCGCTGTGTTGTTCCACAGACCTCAGGCAAAAGCCACAACTGCACGAAGCTTACCACGGGTCATTTTCGACCTCTTTTCCAGAAAGAACACCCCCGATGGGTGCCCAAACCGACTAGTGTACGTGAATGCATATTGAGCAGTGGCAAACCATGTTGTGCTCAAAGAACCAAACCGCGGTGGGAAGCCGCAAAAGCTCACAAGGAGCAATCTGCCGATCAAGAAGGTCAACTCTCATGATAGTGTATAGCGAATTTTTTTTATTAATAGACTTAAGAAATATTATAATTACAAAAATAATCTTCTAAAAAAATTATTTATAAAACTAGGTATATGCGGTGAATGAATTACCGCTTTCTAAATGCGGTAAATCATTCACCGCTTTCTTTAAAGAATAATAACTATTTTTAGTATCTAATACCATATATCTTTTGAAGTTTGGATAGTGAAAAGATGTAAATTAGGGTAAAGGCGGTGAATGATTCACCGCATTTAAAAGCGGTGAATGATTCACCGCATTTAAAAGCGGTGAATGATTCACCGCATTTAAAAGCGGTGAATGATTCACCGCTTTTAGAGGTCTAGTTTTACAAATAAAAATTTTAGAGATCTATTTTTGTATTTAAAAATTTTTGTAGGCTTAATAGCCTAAAAACTCCGTGTATAGCCTACCAACAAGGTCAATTATATGTCATATCCATAATCAAGTACAACCGACCAATAACGTCAAAATCAACGAGAAAGTGGGGGTGTTTCTGTTCAATGTATGCCCTAGAAGCCAACTAGGCCGATATATGTATTCTTTCTAGGACTAAAATTTGTATTTGACTTTTTACATTATGAATGAATTTGGTTTTTATTTTCATTTATGTTGTGTATGTGTCCGTGAATCGCCCAAGAAATTAATAGGATGATGACAGGTATTCTCAAGAGTTGAGAATTTGAGACATATCATTAGTGGTTAATTCTTAAATGCTCCCGATAGATGGATCATCACGGGGACGGTGATTGATTCGGTGAGGTTGGTGCATAGGTCGCTTCCCGTTTGGGGTGAACGAGTCTCAAGTCAACAGTGTGGGGACACTGGAGCGAATGTGCAAGTGGTTGTTAGAGAATAAGGGTACTGAGCGTGACCAACACGAGATGTCTACTCGTAAGTGACTTACTCAATATTGCAGTAGTGTGACTGGTCCTTTGACCTGTGGTGCCTCGGCTATTTACAGTGAGGTTATTGTAGTTTGACTATACATATATTTGGACCCTAGCTATTTGGTCCTTGCGGTGCGTATTGGCTACAGTAGGTTCGTTGTAGGAATAGGATGTGCACCTATATGGAATCGATTACCCCTGGTAGATAAAGGAGTTAGTCCTATGTGATTTATGAGACTGAGTTTAGAAGATCTTGGCCAGGTCATTAAATAGTGGAAAAAGTTTTCGATATTAGAAACTTGAGTCGAATAAATTTGATATATGGCAGACGATGGGGTTTGACGAGCTATTCTATGAACTCCGTCTAGTCTGTATCATATGTTAACTGCACCTAAAGGTTCAGTATTCTATTATACTGGAATGCCACTACATGCTATTAGCCGTCACTGGTGGATTGTGGGACCTATCAGAGTTATCTGGATGATCGATAATTCTTATTGGGCTAAGTTGGAATTGTTCCGACCCACAACATATCTCACTACCAGTTAGCATAGAACCTATGGGGCATGGATTTAAGTGCCGTGGCACGGGGTCGTGCCGAAAACTTGCCGGCACGGTGCGTGCCGGGCCGTGCCGATGCATGCCCATTACAAAGAATATATGTGTGCCGACATATAATGGCATGAAATATTTATTTTCTTTAGCAACAAAATATTCTAACAGTTTATTATGTATCTTTATCAAATCTTTTGAACTTTATTGAGAAAATTACTTACTAATTTGAAGAATATAGGGTTTTGAGCTGTGCCATCGGCACGGGGGTTGTATCGTGCCGATATCTTATTGGCACGATACGACACGGTAGATACGGCCCGTGCCGATGGGCACTTAAATTCTTGCTATGGGGTCATACACATAAGAGGTTGTGATTAATCGGATAACTGGATCGCGATTTTTGAATCGCCGGAGGACCTAATTGTCCATATGTTGCTAATTGGACTAATTTGTAGTTATTACAAATTAGTGGTATTAAAGTGCAAATGTTGCAAGCGAGGACTTACTAACAGTTAGTGAGCTGTGAGAGGACTTATGTGCAAATGTTGCATTATTAATTTGATTTGATCCAATTAGCATTGAGTTCGAGTCGAATTAAATTGGGATTTAATAGATCAAACCGATTATGGATAAGATAAACTTAACCCTAGTAGTGTTCTTATCTTAATGGTTATTATCAGTTATAAAAAGGGATTAAATCCCTCTTTATTTGTACGTAAATTTTTCAGAAAAATCTAGCTGCCGCCCTTCCTCTCCCTCCTCCTCAAGGAGAGTTATAAAACGATCTGTTAGCAGAAAGACGTTCTCTATAAGGGAGCTAGCACCCTGATGAGGAGTTCGATTAGATCAGCAATCTCGTGTGGATACCTGTAGAGGCCGGACGCGTGTGCGGCTTCAATAGAACCAAATTCCACGATCATCACATTGCGGTGTAGATCTATCTGCGCAAAAGTGATGATCAGATCTTCCTTCCCTCTCTTTTAGACTTAAAAACATGATAGATTCTGTTTTGCATTTTTGCAAGATCAGATCTCGAGTTTTTATAACCAAGTTTTCTTTGATTTTCTTTTCTACTGTGTTTTTATCATATGCAAAAATATAACAGTATCATCCAATTCTACTCTATATGTCATATGTCCAACAATGATATAATCCATACATGATAATCATAAAGCATGTGAAGAGATAAACGATAGTTAAGCCGACATGTAGAGTTACTAAGTGTTACGATATATTTAGTATATGTTACGATATATTTAGTATCTTATGGTATATTAGGATACTGTATATTATTATCATATATAGAGTAGGATTATATGGTATGTAATCCTAGTTGTAGTATTACTATAGTAGGCAATGTTACTATAGTTGACCTATCTCTTGTACTATATATTTTCATCAATTCAACCCAAGAGGGTATGCTCTTTTGCCCTTCTTTCATGGTATCAGAGGTGGAAGGTGCCAGATCAATAGACGAAGGTGAAGCAGCAGCAGGCCGGCTGGTGTGTCGTCTGGTATAGACCCGGAGTTCAGTTTGGCCAGCAGGAGCGGCAACATTCTCATTACTAACCTGTGGGGCATCATGATTCACAGTGGAAGGAAAAACTGATAACTGCTCAGACGGTGAAACAGGCGTATGTGAACCAACGTCAGTAGAGGGGCGTGCGAAGGAGAAGCCAGAGATTGCATCAATAGTGGATGGACTCTCACCCAGCAGGGGAGGATTAGAAAGAAAATTTTGAAACATTTGAAAGTTTGAAATAGAAGAGGAATGAGAAGAAGAGAATTTAGAAAGACAAGAGTAAGAAAAAACATGTTCAACAAAAGTAACATGACGAGAAATAAAAACTTTACCAGTGCTTGGATAGAGACAGCGAAAACCTTTATGTTTGTCAGAAAGTCCTAAGAAGACACAAGGAAGAGAACGGGGAGAGAGCTTGTGAGCTGCAATGTCCTGAACATCGGGATAACACAAACATCCAAAAACTCTAACAAGTTGCAAGTCAGGGGAAACACAACCATGCAGAATTTCATATGGCGATTGTCCTTTTAAAACAGTAAGAGAAGGAATTCGATTCACAAGAAAGACGGCAGTTTGAATGGCCTCAGCCCAGAATCGAGGAGGTAAGCAAGCTTGAAACAGCAGGCTCCTAACAATGTTAGATAAATGCCTATGCTTCCTCTCGCCATTTTGTTGAGGAGTATAAGGACAAGAGAATCTATGAATAATTCCATTTTGTGAACAAAGAGTAGAAAATTTGTCATTTACAAATTCAGTACCATTGTCAGATTGAAAATTTTTGATTGAACTATGAAATATGTTTTCAACCACTGTCTTAAACTCGAGAAATTTGTCAAAAACTTCATGTTTAAATTTTAAAAGGTAAAGCCAAGAAAATCGAGAGTAATCATCAATAAAAATAACATAAT
Source organism: Puya raimondii (assembly GCA_016920855.1). Lineage (NCBI taxonomy): Eukaryota > Viridiplantae > Streptophyta > Magnoliopsida > Poales > Bromeliaceae > Puya > Puya raimondii. Next base: position 66,076,570 of record JABWPP010000049.1, read on the forward strand.
ATTTGTAGCCAGAAACAGAGGGAACAGGTGATTGCCATACATCAGAATGAACAATATGAAAAGGAAAAGCAGATTGAGATTCTGAATCATGAAACGAGAGTTTAACATGTTTTTCCATATTACAAGCATTGCAAACAGATAATTTCAAAGCAGAATCAGAAACAATTTTATTGTTTTTAATAAATGTAGAAAGAACAGAAAAACTTGGATGACCTAACCGTCTATGCCATATATCGCCGCTAAACCTAAATGCAACTAGAGCTAGATGTTCCTTAGTTCCTACACTTGCAACTTTAGAGGAAAGTGGATAGAGTGATGTTTCCGAACTAGGGCATCGAAGAAGCTCCGTCCCGGTTTCCTTGTCCTTCACAGAAAAACCAGAATAGTCAAATTCAAAAAGAGAATTTTTATCATGACAGAACTGACGCACTGAAAGTAAATTTCTCTTAATAGAAGGAACAACAAGGACGTTTTTAAGAGCAAAAGAGTTAGAGGACGTATTCAAGTGAGTTTCACCTGTCTGAGTAATATCAAGTAAATTTTCATTACCAACAAGAATTTTTTCGTGCCTACTATAAGGTTTAGAAGAGGAGAGAATACCAGAATGTGCGGTCATATGATTAGATGCTCCGGTGTCTGGATACCATACTTCCTCACCGGGTTTATGAAGGTTCATAGCAGCAAAAGTTTGAGGAACATCATCTGTAATAAAGGAATGATTGAAGCGTTGTCTGCACTGGAGAGCAGAATGATTGAACTTGCCACAGATCTGACATTGTGTGCCAGACTTTGGAATGTAAGGTTGATGATTCGGAGTATAAGGTTGTTGAGGATTATTAGGTTGAGGGTGTGAGTAGGTTCCAGGAGATCCACGACCTGAGTTGTGTCTACCATGCTGTCCTCGGCCTCCACGATATCTACCTCCACGGCCTCCATGATTACCGCGTCCACGATTGGCATAAAGAGCTTCACTGTCAATAGTGGGAATAGCAGAGGATGTCGTCACACTAGTACGACGTTGGACTTCCGTTTCTTCTTGCATCAAGAGTGGACGAAGCTGTTCAAAAGTGGGCTTATTTCTGTGCGTGTTTAGAGCACTAACAAAACCTCGATATTCTTCTGGTAGCCCTAGAAGAACAGTCATGACCAAATTATGGTTCTCTTGAGCGTCTCAAGGCTCGGCTTGTGGCTCAGGGTTACAAACAACAACAAGGTATTGATTTTGATGAGACCTTTTCTCCGGTTGTCAAGTCGACCACTATTCGTACTGTTCTTTCAGTGGCTTTCTCCTCTGGGTGGTCTCTTCGACAACTTGATGTAAAGAACGCCTTTCTTCATGGTACTCTCTCTGAAGAAGTTTATATGAAGCAACCGCCTGGCTTTGTGCATCCTTCTCTTCCGCATCACATTTGTCGTCTCCCAAAAGCAATCTATGGTCTCAAACAGGCACCTCGGGCTTGTTTTCAGCGGTTTACTTCTTTTCTTTTTGAACTTGGTTTTGTTGGCAGTACTGCTGATCCCTCGATGTTTGTTTGTCATTCCTCTTCTGGCACTCTTGTTCTTCTATTATATGTTGATGATATTATTGTCACCGGAAGCTCCTCCTCTCTTTTAGAGGCTCTTATTGTCACCTTACAACGAGAATTTGCTATGAAAGATCTCGGGCCGCTACATTATTTCTTGGGCATTGAGGTTAATCGTTCATCTTCTGGTCTTCATTTGACTCAGCAGAAATATGCGCATCAACTACTTCAGCGCCATGGCTTTCTTGATAGTAAGCCCGTCTCTAGTCCTCTCTCTCCGACTTCTCGTCTCTCTTCTCATGAGGGGCGCCTTCTTGAGGATCCCTACATTTATCTTCAGATCGTTGGTGCTCTCCAGTATCTCACCTTCACAAGACCAGATATCTCGTATGTCGTCAACTCTGTTGCCCAGTATTTACATGCACCTCGTGAACCCCACATGCAAGCGGTCAAGCGCATTCTGCGTTATATTCGCGGGACACTGTCTTATGGCATTCCTCTCTCCCGCTGTATCAATCCTTCCCTCGTGGCATTCGCAGATGCTGATTGGGCTGGTTGTCCCGATACCCGTCGCTCTACTTCAGGGTATTGTATCTTTCTAGGGCCCAATCTTATCTCCTGGTCCGCTAAGAAACAACCCACTGTTTTATGTATCTTATGGTATATTAGGATACTGTATATTATTATCATATATAGAGTAGGATTATATGGTATGTAATCCTAGTTGTAGTATTACTATAGTAGGCAATGTTACTATAGTTGACCTATCTCTTGTACTATATATTTTCATCAATTCAACCCAAGAGGGTATGCTCTTTTGCCCTTCTTTCACTAAGCACGAAGGATGCTATAATAATCAGAATAAGCCGCTCTACCAATCATGTATTATCCAACGATGTGTTATAACAATAATAAAAATCGAAGAATAGAGCAAGTAACTTGAATAGTAAGGATGCATGTAATAATCCATTTACTCAACAAGATATATGATATAAGTATAAAAAAAGTAATTGAGTAGAACATCACTTTATCGGCTTCGAATCGAAGCATCCACCTATATACCAAAATACCTGCGATTCAACCAATACTCCTAGATGTCACCTGGACCTAAATAAGATCCAAGAGGATTATGATCAGCCCCCAAACATCACATCGCCTCTAAGGGCATGTTTGGTTCGTGATTTGAATGAGAATGAGAAATAGAATTGGATTGCATGGGAAAGAAAAATGGAATGATGAATCATTAAAAAAATATTGGTTCATTATTTTAATGAAAATCAGAATGGACAATTGAGACACCTAGGATTTTGAAAGAGAGGTTTTGGTTAAGAGAGAGGAGAGTGATCAAGGGAGAGAAGGGTGAGGTATTTGTTAGAGAGGGCGTTGAATGGTTTACTCTGAAATAAGTCAATTCAAAATTTAAAGTTGGATTGGGCCATAAGTTGATTGGGTCATTCTCATTCTAGAGTGGAATGAGAAATTGGATCTGATTCTCATAAAACAAACAACTGCTATCGGAATCAGTGAATTCCATTCTGATTCCAAAGTCTAAAATAGGTTAACCAAACAAGCCCTAATTGTGATCAAGTCACCTACAATGCCTAACGATGCTATCAGATTATCAGTTCCAATTACCAATTTTTGATTTTCGTTGGTATTCACATGAACTCACCAGAATCACTATTTCGGTCCACGGATTGTCCCAAACAAAGCCACACACCTTCTCAGCCCATTCAGTGTCCCGAAACGCACCAATTAGGTGTCGGGGCAGCTGCATGCGAAGTGCATACCAGAAAGGGCTTCAATAGCGAAAATAGGCCATATTGGGTTTCGGAAGTGCTGTTTACAGCATCGGAACCCCACCATGACGCTCCTGCTGTCAGTAGATACATAAAACATCGAAGATTGATCAGCCAAGAGACTCGACGACATCTGAGGACAGCCACAATGGCAATTTCATGAATTGCAAACCGAAAATACGTTATATCGATTAGTTTCGGCGATATAAGCGCTGAAAAGCTTCATTTCAACCCCAAAGAGGTTTTCGGGCTTAGGACGACCAGTCCAAGGGTCAATCATCCATAAACGACACTGCCCAAGATAGCACGCGACGCAAAAGTATAAAAAAGACCGAGATTCACGTACATTGAGGTACTATTCATTAAAGGAATGGAGTTCATGTCTGTTATCGAAGCTTCTTCGACTAGTAAGGCGACCAATTGTGCAAGAAGGTTGGCGGCGAGATTCTAAATGCTGTGCTCTAGTCCCAAGGCGTTAGTGACGATCGCCAGTGACAAAAGAGTTGTTTTGCGGTTGAATAGGAAGAGCTTGGGAGAACTTAACTGTAAACCATTCCAACAACTGCATATGCTGCTATGAAAGGGGGCGTGCGAGCTCGAGAGAGTTCAAGGGGGTATCGTGCTCCACCATCGTAGGGTTGCCGACGGCGAGGTTGGCCAGGGAGGGTGCACGACTCTATCTTGTTGCAGGAGAAGTAAGCCGCAGGGCAGCAGAGAGCGCGGGTTACTTCCAACGGTCAGGGCCAGTTGAGGCACGCTGGAGGCGGTTAGGTCGACTGGAGGGAATGTCGAGAAAGCAATGACTGACTGCGGCGGCATGGGGAGGTGCAACCGCGAGTGGGAAATGGGAGGCGGCATGGAAAGGCAATGACGGCGGCGGCAATTCCGTGTTGCAGCCAACACTCAAGTGAGTGAGGCAGAGAGAGAGAGAGGGGCACGGGGAGCTACCTTGCCTGTAGAGGAGGTCACCGAAGATGGCTGTGCGCCAGCCGGAAGCAGAGAGGTAGGTTGCGGCTGGGAAAGGAAGAGGGAGAAGAGAAAAGAGAGAGAGGGCTAGGGTTTGCTAATTTTCCTAATGTAATTATTGCAATTTAGCCTATCTGGTTCACAGTTTCTTGCTCAAAACTCTCACATATGTATTATGCATAGAATTCCCTCCAGCTGCCAAATCTCACAATTTAACATATGACATGTCGCCTTTTTTGCATAAAAATTTCGTTTTATCGGTTTCTCTCTCACCTGATTTTATCTCCAAACATCACTTCATCATGCGAAATCGTACGCAAGTCCCTCTTGTGAACTACAGCACCGTCATACCTCGAAAGTGACGATTTTGTTTCTTTAAGAACTGTCCAATTCCAGTGGCCGCCCATCTTTCCGAAAATTATAATTTAAAACCTAAGTTTCTACATAGACAGAAATTGAAGCTTAAAAAACTGAAATAAATAAGAAAAAGGGTCATCCCTTTACTGCATCGCTTCTGTTACAGGAAAAATTAGTGCTTGCTTCTGGTGCTTTCATAATTCGTGCATCACAAGTCTACATTGGCTATCCATCTCTCATACTTTCAATCTGAGAAATGCCTGCATCTTAATAGGTGGCTGGAATTGAAATATGAGATGGGTTGAGAAACTGATGGTTGCATGGTGAACGGATGTATGAATGCACCTCTACAATAATTTTTCTTCCAACAGGACTTGCAATAAAACACTTTCAGTAGTTTGGGGAAACGAATGCCCAACTCACTAGTTCAAAGAGTAATGTGAAACCTATTTAAATGTTTGAGGATGAGAAGGGCAAATTACCCTATTTAATCTTTCTCTATATTTTGATTGGTGAAGCTTTGCAGATGGGAGATTTTGAAAGAATTTGGTCCTTTGCATATTATGACATTTGAGTGTTGTAAAATGTTCAACATTCAGGTAGAAGAGTTTTCACTTGGGGTTGGGGAGGTGCTAATGGAACATTCTTTGAAGATGGCCACTCTTCTGGAGGACAACTGGTAAGTAAACTATTCTTTCTCCAACTTAAATTCCTTTTGCCAAGAGTTTCAAACATAAATTTGCTTAAATGTATATAATAGCCATTTTTCTTTTCTAATGGCCACATGTTGATTCTCTATGGATGCATTATTAGATCTTTTATATACCTTAAATACATTGAGAACTTAAAGAGTCTTAATAGAACGATCGCATTATTTTGTGTACTAATGCATGATTGAATGGATAATTAGCTTCCAAGTTTGTTACTACTGCTCTCTCTCTCTCTCTCTCTCTCTCTCTGCATCACTTTCTAGATTTGATTATTGGTGTCTTAAAAATCCCGACTAATCTGACATATGTAATCGACAACATCTTAAAGGGCCTAGGTATAAAAAATCATTATCTTCCGAAAGCTAATACTTTGGCATCATGTTATCCCAGATCCAACAGTGTGGAAAGGGATAATCAATGGCTTTGGAAACCTAATACTTTGGCTTCCAACTGTGTAAAAAGGGATTTTTTTTTTTTTTTTTTTTTTTTTTGATCCAGAAGAAACAGGTGTTAAAGAGCTTATGGTTTTACTACGTAGGCGTTTTTGAATGTTGTGAAACACATCTAATTGATTAGATTTTAAGGCGTTATTGTTTGGTTATAGAATGCTGTGTGCACGGTACCCATGTGCTGGCAATCTCTCCCTCTTCTTTAGTTTTGTGCATAGGGGGTGTTTGGTTATCCAGAAAGTATCCTAGGAAAGAGTTTCCTAGCTAGAAAAGTAGTTTTCGTCTATTTGGCATGGAAAAAGTAGTTCTCATATTTGGCCTAGCAAAAGTAGTTTTCCTGGAATTTTTTTTTTCTCCATATATCATGAAAAGTAGTATTTCATTTTCCGAATTTTTTATCCGGAAACAAAAATTGTGGATGAGGGTGTTCTTCACGGAAATTTTTTTTCCCAGAAGACAGTTTTCCATGGTTCTCGAAGGAACTAAAAATGCCCTAAGAGAAAGGAGGACAACTTATTTAACTGATAGGATGCATAGAGCTGTAGTTGGATACCATACATTGTCAGCGTGATATTCTTGTATCATGATTTGGCGTGCCAGTAACTGTTGAAAAATTCATTTATGATGTGAACTACAGGTGTATAAACACCATCATAAAAAGACCAGAACACTTTATGCCACAACTTTGTGCTATGTGCTTCGATGAATAATTGTTACATTCATACACTGTTGGTTTGACTGTTACTATTGAGCTTTGCATACTTACTGTTGATTAACTTTCAGGGGCATGGAAATGATATTGACTACTTCGAGCCCACAATGGTGAATTTTGGCCATAATGTAAAGGCTTTGCATGTATCGTGCGGGTTCAACCACACTGGTGCCATTTTTGAGTACAGTGAAACTTGAGGAGGATTCATTGCTCTACGTCCTGCATGCAAGAGATCATTTCAGGACTCCCTTGAGGCATACTGTCTTCGAAATTCCATTTTCCCTGCTTGTGAAAAGTGTTGTAAATTCGAGTAAAGTTCACAGAAAAAAGCAGAAGGTGCCAAATAATAATTGCATATAATAGGTAGCCAAGCTTAGGCATGAAATGTAGATTACTAATCATGCTGCATAAGCACCTCGTAATTTCATCAATTTTTTTTTACTGTACTATTATCCTGAGAACCATAATATGCGACTTTTGACTGGGAAGTATCCTGAGATTTTGATTTTTGAAGGGGATAACTCTTGTAAATCTTCATTGCAGCTTGTAACTCTTGAAAAGTCATTGTAACTTGATGTGTAACAAAAAGATTTTTGTTGGCTTGTAATTTTGGCTGACAGTAGCACTATAGTTTCTTGGATTCTTTATGCAAACTATATAGTGCGTGCAAGTTTAGTAATCCATCATCCAGTTACTGGTGTTGGCCTCCCTGAATGCGAAATTACCGTGTGAATAAACTAATTCGTAGCGTCAATAAATACTTTTTGGCAACTATGTATTTTCGATGCAGCTAGCAGCCGCTGGTCCACTGGAGCACCTTCCCATGACCTTTCCATGCCTAACTCGGCCGGAAATCAAGCCCAATTTGGTCCGTTAGGGCTCAGATTTCTCTTCCTTTCTTGCAACAATAGTGGCGGACTGGCGCTTTGCGGCAGAGAGAGGAAATATTATAAAATAATTATATTATTATTATATTATACTTTTAGAAATGTATGACTAGGGGTGTAATGTGGGCTGTGCCAGGCGCACATTTTTCGTGCCGAAACGGGCCATGGGTCGGCCCGGCCCGGCCCCTATTTACATTCGGGCCGGGCCGTGCCGGGCCGGATGCTACTAACCCTCCGGCCCAGCATGGCTCCCAGGCTTAGAAAATTCGGGTCGGCCCCTTAAAATTTTTATTTTTAAATTTTTTAAAAATTATAAAATTTTAAACTATGATTAATAAAGTATTTCTTCTTAAGTCTATACTTTTTAACTGAAAATTTTCAAATTTATAAATATTTTAAAAGTTTTTAAGTTATTTATAAATTATTATTACTATATATTTTTTTTTTTAAAGATGGATTGAGAAGGCTTTTGGTCCATCGGACCAAACAATTTGGTCCGATGGACCAAAACCCCTCCTCCCAAGGTCTGCCTTGGGAGGAGAGCTCCTGGGGAGAAGGGCTCCAGGAGCTCAGACCCCAAGCCCAAGGCAAGTTGCCTTGGGCCTTGGGGTCTGGGCCGTGCTGGCCCGGTTGCACGGCCCAAGCGGGCCGTGCTCGGCCCGGCACGGCAGGCCCGTTACGGGCCGGGCCGTGCCGGGCCATCGGGCCGAAAAGAAGAGGCCCGGCACGGCCTGAATTATCGGGCCGGGCCGACCCGGCACGGATGCTACAGTACTCGTGCCGTGCTGCAGCCCGGCCCGTTTTACATCCCTATGTATAACTGATAATTCATTTTTTCATAGTTGGGTGGGTAAAAGTTATATTTTTACATACAAATTTTGTATGACACTCCTAAGATTGAATAATTCTATATATAAAGAATAGTAGAGCGGTGGGCGGTTATAGCATTTTAGGCGCTGACTAGGCTTAAGAGGTTAAAAGTGTTGAGCGAGTTTAGGGTTAAAAGTTGTTCTAGAATGGGTCACCCTTCAAAGTAGGGCGGCATAGTTAGTATGAAAGCTAATCATCAGTCGAAAGTGTGAGATGAGTTTTGACTAAGTTAGAGTTATATACAGTAGAACTCGACTCTCCAGTTGACGATTGCTGTGGGTAGAGTGCGGCTCCTCACAAGCAGGGACGGAGCCATTGTGAGGCTCACAGTGGCCATGGCCTCCCTCAACTTTTAAAAATTATATTATGTCCTTTATAGTAAAAATTAAAATATTATAATCTTTAGTTTTAGGGCGGCCAAATTGATTTTTTTTTAAATAAAACTTGTGTCCCAATTTTTTTTCCGAACCCCTTGGCCATTTTCCTTCAGCTCTTATAGTTTTGCTCTTTATTGAGCACATTATCGCTATTGTCGCTAGCAATAGATGACCAGTGAACCCGACAAACTCTTTTTCTTACTATCCGTGGTCGAATGTTTTTCCTATCAAATATAAATCTTGGCCCTTTGAATCTTAACTCTTGGCATCGTTTTTGCTCACAAGGCCGGCTAATGCTGGAAAATTGCACCTCACAGTTTTCTGGCCTAATGTTGCCTCTATTGTGTAACATCTCATGTTTAATAGAAACTTGCACCCTTTTCATGCAAGTGGCCCTTCCACTCAACCCTAGACGAGCACCTTCATTCTAAAATGGTGGAAGGTCACGGTAAAGTTTTAGTAACACCCCTTCGTTACAACATAATATTAAAATTAGTGCGTTTAATTTTGATATGGTCTCATCCTTATAGACACATACACATATGCGAAAACAAATATTTCATCAACATGAACACAAATTTTAGATTCAACTTGAGCCATTAAAATGAATCAAACTTAAAGATATTTGTACGAACTTGATCTCATCAAGCTAATACTTTTCCAACAATATTTATGGCAGATGGTCTTCATAACCCTTTATGGTGCGATAAATCATCTCTTATAAATATCCATTCATCCGTAAAATTTAAGTTTATGATCAATGTCCATCATACAACGCATAAAAGATGCAATGAATACAGTTCTATTTTGACCTACAGTTAGGATTTTGCATAATAATATGAGTGCTAGCTCTGATACCACTGTAAGAAAATTATGCATGTGAACAGCTGAAGAAAAAATGTAAAATTAAAATTTTATTACCATAATCCCATCATGGAACCAGCATGATCTCATCATACTCAACACATGCATGAATAACCTAAATATCACACTTGTATTTAGTAAGCAAAATAAAATCCTATTCTATATACCGATCTTCTCAAAATTTTGATCGATTGAACGGTTGAAATTGTCCTCGCTGCCCACATAGGTTCTTCACTCTTGTTACCGTGCACATACCCAGCCTCTTAAGGGGCGTTTGGATTGATGAATCTCTAGATCCAACGTAACTCAAGTGCAGTGATGTTTAAGTTTTTCTGAAGTGTGGTTATTTTTTGTTGTTTGTTTTGATGTAACTCATACAATCTGAAAGTTAAATTCAATCACTTTTTCTGTTTATTTCGGTGTAACTTGATGCTGGTGAAATTAGTTTTTTAAGTTTTATTATTTATTTTGATGTAAGTAAGTGAATCCCGTAACCTCCAAAATATAGTGGTAAACTTACCCCTATAAAATCCAACCTATTAAATAATTAAATTTCTCATTATTGTTTAGAAGTAATCTTAACTCATTGTAAAAAAAAAAGTAACTATAATCCATTCTAAAGGAAGTAGAGTTTAGATTTTAATATTTAATAAAAATTTTTGAGAAAGTTGAGTGTGGTGGAACTTGAGTTCGGTACTCCAGAGGGGAAAGTCAAAAGTAGGTGAAGTAGAGATCTAACATAACTTGATTTACATTATTTTTTTGACTTACAACAAAATAAACACCGGAAGTGATGAAACTCGAGTTCCACCCCTCCACTTACACCAAACCAAATAGTACCTAAGTGTACCCACATAGAGCGATTTCCGGACAAAAAAGCTTCTTATACTTCTTGCCTTAGAGAAAACAAGAGAGAATGATGGCTACTATGTGAGCTATGCTAGTACCTAAGTGTACCCACATAGAGCGATTCCCGGACAAAAAAACTTCTTATACTTCATGTCTTAGAGAAAACAAGAGAGAAAGATGGCTACTATTTGAGCTATGCTAGTAACTTTCACTAGAGCCAACCAAGATTTTGGAAGAATATTGGATTTTCACACCTCACTCTCAAGTTGTCGTGCATTTTTTCCTCGCAGTAAGAATGCAAGCCTATCTATAAGGGCACTATAAAGCATGAGGTAGCAATTAGCTTTGCCACATCTCAACATATGTCCAACTAGGTGTCAAATGTAAGATCAAGACTAATTAGTACTTCGTAACATATCATTTGATACCCTACAAGAGGTTAAGAGAGTTAAGCGTGTTAGAGTTAAAATAATTCTAGAATTGATGACCCCTTGGAAAATGGGGCATCTATATCAAGCTATGTGTCTTAATACATGAAAAGGACATATGAGGATTAAACCTAGTGTATTGAACATAGGTTGGACATATGAGGATTGAACCTAGTGTCATTGAACATAGGTTGGAATATGTGATAATGGAACCTAGTGTCATTGAACATAGGTTGGGCATGAGAAAGTAAACCTAGTGTCATTGAACATAGGTGAGACTTAGTGACTTGAACCTAAGGTCATGAGACTTAGGTTGACAAGTGAAAAGGTGAACAATGGGATGTGCGACGATTTTGCTATCCCGGGTATGCGACGATTTCGCTACCTATGCCATGAGTTGGCGGTGATGATTGGGATGTGCGACGATTTTGCTATCCCGGATATGCGACGATTTCGCTACCTATGCCATGAGTTGGCGGTGTTGATTGGGATGTGCGATGATTTTGCTATCCCGGGTATGCGACGATTTCGCTACCTATGCCATGAGTTGGCGGTGTTGATTGGGATGTGCGACGATTTTGCTATCCCGGGTATGCGACGATTTCGCTACCTATGCCATGAGTTGGCGGTGTTGATTGGGATGTGCGACGATTTTGCTATCCCGAGTATGCGACGATTTCGCTACTCGAACTAGGAGGTGACGATTTCACTCCTTGAATGTTGGACTACTATGGTGAGACGGCGATTCCGAAACCATAAGTAATGACAAGTAGTTAAACTTGGTCAATGTGAAATATAGGATGAACCTAGGAGAGAATGATAAATTATATTTCATTTGGTTGCATCCTTTATGTTTATTTACTAGTATGTAAATACTTCTTGCATAGTTATTTGTGATCTAACTCATGCATATGGTGTTTCTTTGGACCTGGTGGGTCGAGCTTCTCTCTTGGGTGGCCTTACCCACTGGGAACTATGTTTATAGTTCTCACCCCACGTTTTTCAGATCCTTCCGCGTGTGAGGCGGCGGAGCGAGGCAAGGGTTTGGCTCTATAGATAGTGGCCCTTCCATTTTGGTGACACCTAGAGTTGTACCCCTAGTCTTGGACTATGATAGCATAGGGGATTTTCATTATATGTATGAAACTTGTATATTCCATAATTTTGGAACATAATGTATGGAATGAAAAAGAAAGAAAAGAAAATTTTGGACATGTATATTGTGCCATGTGATGTAATAGAAGTAGAACTTCTTTATGTTGATGCTTTCCTTGTGCAACTCTTGTACTCCGTTCCTAGTTGGAACATTGTGGATAAGCTTGTGTTGTGACGCCTTGGACGGATAGAAAAGACTCTATTCGTTCGGCGGGTCTGGTGCATGCGCCCGTGCGGCTATCCTTTCCACCTAGTTGGTGTTAAAGGCCCGGCGGGGTGTGACAAGTTGGAAGTAGCTCGCACTCACCAATGAGATCATCAACCATTGAACTTATCAGAATTCCACGAGCAGAGAAATCCTTTGCTTTCCAAGCACGATAAGCTTCTTGATCTCTTCTATGCTGAGCAGTGTTTCCTTCACCAGAGTCGGCCATGGTATGGTGAATAGCTTCTAATGCTTCTTATTCCTCAAGAACATATTGAATCGTAGTTTGCCAGATATTGTAATTATCACCATCCAATTTCTCACCCTTATTGAGATCTGCTATGATATTCTTTGATGCCATGATATTTCAAAGCTACATAGAGACATTGCGTAAATTAAATACTAGCACTTATAAAAATTATCTAAAACACATATATCACTTTATACTATATAATGTACTAAGTTAATCATGATATAACATAAGAAATAGAATCGAAAGTTCACTATGTTCCCAATCATCTTCTATATTCAAATGTTATATCATCATAAACTCGACTATAACCGTATAAAGAGATAAGCTCTAGATAACAAAGTTCAAGATTTCTCCAAATCAAAAGAACTTCCACTCAACCAAGCATTTATAAAAAATGAAGTACTATCATCATCATTCATGAATGTAAGTTATGTTATATCATTTATAACTTTAAGCATTAAACGAAATGCAGTCATATTCATTAACAAACAAAAAAAATATCATTCATAGGTACAAATACAATTCGAACTAACTCAACTTTCACCGTTAAACACTCTACACCATGGTTCTGGAACAACATCATATGAAACTCGTTCCATAATATCAAGTGCTGCCTTTTATAAGAATAGGCTTCCATCACATCTGGCGAGAGCAGTGCGCCTACCATTTCGAAGATTAGGAGAGATAGCGAAAACATTTATCCTTCTTATAGCACTTGTAATGTAATGACGATTATAAACATTCCTGAATTTCGATACCATACCACCATAGGATAACAGGAAATCATACTTATTTTTAAATATATTCCACCAAGTTTTAGCCCAATAATCTGGTATTGAATTTCTCAATGCAAGTGCTCTTTGAAAATCTTGAATAACATAATCGTCATTTTCAAGCACTTTGCACAAGTCGTCTAAAAACGATAAATGTTGTTCCATGAAGTGTGACGGATTCATCTTATAAGTCATGATGGGGCGTAATAATATATCACCATATCTTTCCCTCAAGACTCTCTTAGTCCGAATAGTACGTGCCATATCTAACAAAAATTTAACATTCATTAGTTGTCACGCCCCGGATTACTCGTTTCCCCGGGCTCGCCAACAGATCCGCCATATACATAGATTTTTCTATGTATACGAAGCGATAGCTAACCTGTAACAAACATACAAGCCACTACAAGAGATATATAGAGCTGAAAATAAAGCATACTAATAACCAAAGCCACCTGTACATATAGAGTCCAAAATACAACATGTCCACCACAACCAAAAATAGGTACAAGTCCACAGTATATGTACATGGCACAACACCAAAAATAAACTATCTCCAGTAGGGTCCTCCTCTAGGAACAACAGGGACAGGTAGGGATCTAGCTCGCGACTCCCTCACCTCGATCCGCGGAAACAGGTGCAGCAGCCGCAACAGAAGAAGGCTCTGCAAAAAGGGTGGCAACAACGGGTGTGAGAACTACTATCAAAAGAAGTAGTCCTCAGTGGGTACCGATACCGACCTCAACGGTCCACCCACTAAGTCTACGAGACTAACAGTATAGCTGGTAGGTAAAGAACAACAAAGTAAGCTGGAATAAACTCTACAGCTATCATGCCACTACCCTACCACTATCCAAGTCAACCCTCAAGTAAACATCACCAAAGTGAAAAGTCATCCCTGACCCAATCTATCGGAACCGCCCGAACGGGCTCGTCCAGCCAACTGCCTAGCCACACACCGCACACTACCAATAGGGTAGCCGGTCCAGAACAGAACTAGCGGTCTGTAGCGACATCAACGCAAAAGAGGCCTCACTCCGGAGCGGCACTCGGGGGAGCTACCCAGCCGAGTTAGTACGCGTATCTCTGTCGAGCACAAACAGGCTCCGGCAGGCGAAATCGAAGAACAAAAGGGGTCAAAAGGGGTCAAAGACTCTAAGCTCACGTGCCCTCAGCACAAACAGAAGCTAAAACAAGAGTCTGGGTCCACCGTCAGCCCCGACGGCACCCGGCAACACTAAACAGCCTAACCCTGCTGTAAATACAAGCTCGGCATCCCAGCACAAGCGTAAACCCGTCCTACAGCGAACTAAGTATCCACATCGCACTAACAGCGGTGATACAAGAACAGAAACGGCTCCTAGAGCTAAATCTGATAACAGTTCGAAAAGTGACGGTTGTATGTTCGCGAGTTTTCTCCTAAGTCAATTCCCAGTTCAGCATGTAAAATCATGTCAAATAAATAATCTACTCATGCTCCAAATTCAGATTTCATAATAAACATGCAAATTCATGAATTCGAGCTACTAACAGATAAATAAATAGCATGCTGCACTCTCTACAACTTAGGAAGAAATCCGACGATTTCGGTAACATCAACCCACCTCAAAGCTATCCAACAACGGCTAGGAGTCGAGTGGAAGACCTCCAAACAACGCCGGCTGAAACCGGACTCGAATCTGCAACTTCAGGATTCGGACCCACCTGCGCACAGATCTGGGCGCCCAGAAAATCAGCCCAGAAATGCAGCCTGGCAGCACGACCCACATGCAATCAACATGCGATAAAATCCAATTCCTAAGTCCAAATGCAGTGAAATTTGGCTCAACTCACCAGCACAGGTTCAAGAACAAGCCCTCCAAATTTCAGCCAAATCGGAGATCGACTCGATGCCCAAAAGGTCCATGCACTGAACCGGATTCACTATTGGACCCTCCTGCACATGGATCCGAAAATTCCAGCACTTGAGCAAAACTCAAAAACAGCAAAATCTCAGGGATTCCAACGAATCTAGCTCATAGAAAGGGGTCACAAACCTCTCAAAAACAGTGATGGGGCTACCCAAAGCCTCTCCAAAGATCCTCACAAGATCTGGATCTAAAAATCCAAGAAATTCGATAAATGACCCAAAATCAGCACTTAAGCAAAATCTCCAAAATCTGAGCTAGAACTCACCTTTGAATCCTCAATTCAGGTGAGAAGGGGCTCCAAACCAGCAAGGAAAGTGGAAGGATCAATCCACACTTCGAAAATCCAGCTCCCAAGAGATCGGATCCAAAGATCAAAGGAAAAACCCAAGTTTCAGCTCAAGAACACGAGGGGGTCCAGTAAAACAACAACTGTAGCTTACATACCTGTCCAAATCGCGATTGGAAGGATCCCACTTCTTCCTCTGCGAGTCCTCTATCCAGCAAACCAAGTTTCGTTGGATTTGGATACTCCTACACCGCACACGAGCCAAAACACTCCAGGTCGACGCTGCAGTTCCAGCAGGAAACCGAGATCATCAATGGAGGAAGATGAAATTGGGGAAGAAGGGAGGTTCTCCTTGCTAGCTCCGAGCTCAGGATGAAGAGGAAGGAAAAGAGCCTCAGGGGAGGCCATCCACATCTTTTATAGACCTCTGGATTGGTGCAATGAGCCTCAAGAACAAAAACCACTATGCTGTCCCTCAGCAGAATTCTGCACATTCGGGCGCCCGAAACTCCAAAACTTCAGTTTTGGCTTATTTCGGCGCTCCGAGTCCGTTTTCGCGTCTATTTGACGTCGAAACGACTCCGACCTGTCTCGACCTTCTCCAGAAGTGTCGAACAGTCTAAGGTACTACAGTCATTCCGTCAGTTAGGCCCCAGGGGTACTACATTAGTATGTAAAATTTTGAATGTAAATATTTTGTCTACAATATTATGGCATCTATCAATACATATTATGATGTCAATCAATTCAAATAAAATAATTCATAATTTGCTAAAATTATGCATGAGTTTAAAATAATTGAACCACTATAAAATAGTCCATAAAAAAAAATATAGCAAAATTGTTCTATGCAGGAATTGAACCCTCAACCTGAGGGCATGATGAACTTAACAAAAATTTAACATTCATTAGTATGTAAAATTTTGAATGTAAATATTTTGTCTACAATATTATGGCATCTATCAATACATATTATGATGTCAATCAATTCAAATAAAATAATTCATAATTTGCTAAAATTATGCATGAGTTTAAAATGATTGAACCACTATAAAATAGTCCATAAAAAAATATATAGCAAAATTGTTCTATGCAGGAATTGAACCCTCAACCTGAGGGCATGATGAACTTAACCCATTAACCATAGCCAACAAGTCGTGTCAAGTTGTAAGATATATGCCAACTTCAATATATATAAATTTAGTTACGGCCGAACCATAATATTATAATCCAATAACCCGTTTATGGTTGGATTTGGGCTTAAAAAGGGATCCATTAACAGATTATTACGAACCCATTAAGTCCGTGTTCAATTCATCGTACTTCCTCTTTCCGAAACGAAAGAAGAAAACAGAGCAATTTTCAGATTATCAATTTTACATTATAAGGTTGACAATTCAAGTCAAAAAAATTTAAGACAAATTACTACTTTAGAATTAAATCATGCATACTATCTCAGGAGAAACTATTCATACAAATTTCTCATGCATGAAAAAAAATTGTCCATAGCATTTTCCATCACAAAAAAATTAGAGTCAAGAATTCGGTATAAACCTAGCGCTCTGATACGAATGATGATTAATATTAATCTTTAACATACCTCATTTGCGATTCCTAGACCGTGATGAAGTAGGATCAAACCAAACCACTCGCTCCAACTGTGAGACCCCAGATTAGTCCTATATATGAGATATAATAGGGCTAAACTCTCAACCCGGCTTAAGCATTTTCGACAGTGGCTAGGCCGAAGAGGTTGAGAGAGTTAAGCATGTTAGGACCGGAGTAGTCCTAGGATGGGTGACCCCCTGGGAAGTTGGGGCGTCACAGTTGGTATCAGAGCCAATTACTAGCCGGAAGTGTGAGATGAGTCTCGGCTGAGCCAGGTGTACAGCGGGGAGAGCGAGGCTCTTGTGCTGTTGACTGTTGTGGGTGGAGCGCGGCTCACCACAAAGTCGGTTTAGGCTAGCGAGACGAGTCTCACATCGCCTGGTGCTTGTGTGTCTGAGCCTGACGAGGACGTCAGGGCTTAAAGGGGGGGAGATTGTGAGACCCCAGATTAGTCCTATATATGAGATATAATAGGGCTAAACTCTCAACCCGGCTTAAGCATTTTCGACGGTGGCTAGGCGGAAGAGGTTGAGAGAGTTAAGCGTCTAGGACGGGAGTAGTCCTAGGATGGGTGACCCCCTGGGAAGTTGGGGCGTCACACCAACAGATCAAATGCAAGATCACGAGATGGAAATTGCACTAATTCCACAACCCAAATGTCAAAACCTCCAAGAAGAGAGAGTAATTTCTTTCTCTTGAAAGAGTAATTGGGGAGAGATTCTTTTCATAGAGAGAGTAAGAAGTGTTTACACACTTCCTCTTTTTCTTCTCAGTTGGTAACCGCACGTAGTGGTGGGTGGTTTCTCAACCGACTAATGGAAACCACCTCTTAATGGGTCGGGTCGGATTTGCCCATCATAGGCGACCCGAAACCCGATTAAAAACCAACAACTTGTTTAATGAATCACAACGTCCCCAGGGAGCGACACTCTGAAATTAGCGATGCGAGGCCAATTGGATTGTAACGAAGGTGAGCACAACAATGCTCAAACCCTCAGAATGCTCGTGCTCACCAGTTGGATGGTTGCCGGAGACGCAGTTGCCCGGAACGGGAGACTCGGCCAATCCCAAGCCCAAGCCAGCAAGGTGCAGCAACACAACAGGGGCAGCCCTGTCTTCACCGACCTCCAAGTGGTCGGAGGTGGCCGGCGCCAGCACAGAGGGGTCCTACCTGACAAAGAGGACCCCTGGAGTGCGGCGGGTGGTGACGAAAGGCGTCGGGTGGCGACGAAAGGCGGCGGCGCCGCTGCAAAGGAAGTTGTGGCCGCACTAACTTAACTCGGGTCCTAGCTTAGGATCCGAGTATTAGGAAGGTAGAGGCTGTGGCTGCAGCATTATGGAGAGTGTCGGAGCCTCCTGGGTTAGCGGCGGCGCCGGTGGCTGCGGCGGCCGCGGCCGCGGCCGCGGCCGTGGCCACCAAGAAAAAGGAAACCGAGGTTGAGAGAGAGTTGAAGGAAAGAGAGAGGGAAAGAGAATGAGAAGATCCGACTTTCTATCCCCCCTTGCCGGCCGGAGAGGGGCCGACGGCGGCCACCGCAGGTTGAGGGGAGAGGGGGATAACACTAGGATTAGGGTTTCCCTATTTCAGACTTGTATGTCTACATCTCTCTGTATCTATCTATCTATCCATATATATATATATACACACACACACACACACATATATACATATATACATATATCTTTATAAGTATGTATATGTCACGCCCCGTCGGGCCTTTAACACCAACTAGGTGGAAAGGATGACCGCACGAGCGCATGCCCCAGACCCGCCGAACGGATAGAATCTTTTCTACCCGCCCAAGGTGTCACAACACAAGCATATCCACGATGTTCCAACTAGGAACGGAGTACAAGAGTTGCACAAGGAAAGTATCAACATAAAGAAGTTCTACTTCTATTACAACACATTTGCACATTTATACATGCCCAAAATTTTCTTTTCTTATATTTTCATTCCATACATCATGTTCCAAAATTATGGAATATACAAGTTAAATACATTTAATGAAAACCCCTATACTATCAATGTTCAAGACTAGGGGTACAACTCTATGTATCATCAAAATGGAAGGGCCGCTATCTAAAGAGCCAAACCCTTGCCTCGCTCCGCCGCCTCACTCGCGGAAGGACCTGAAAAACGTGGGGTGAGAACTATAAACATAGTTCCCAGTGGGTAAGGCCACCCAAGAGAGAAGCTCGACCCACCAGGTCCAAAGAAACACCATAAGCATAAGTTAGATCACAAATAACTATACAACAAATATTTACATGCTTGTAAATAATTATAAATGATGCAACCAAATAAAATATCAATTTTTATTTTCTCCTAGGTTCATTCTATATCTCACATTGACCAAGTTAAACTACTTGTTATTTACTTATGGCTTCGGAATCGCCGCAACACCATAATGGTTCCAACCTCTAAGGAGTGAAATCGTCACATCCATGTTCGGGTAGTGAAATCGTCGCATACCCGGGATAGCGAAATCGTCGCATACCCCAATTCGTCACCGCCAACTCATGACACGGGTAGCGAAATCGTCGCATACCCGAGATAACGAAATCGTCGCATATCCCAATCCGTCACCGCCAACTCATGGCACGGGTAGCGAAATCGTCGCATACCCGGGATAGCGAAATCGTTGCACATCCCACTTTGTCACCACCAACTCATGACACGGGTAGCGAAATCGTCGCATACCCGGGATAGCGAAATCGTCGCACATCCCACTTTGTCACCGCCAACTCATGGCACGGGTAGCGAAATCGTCGCATACCCAGGATAGCGAAATCGTCGCATATCCCAATGTTCACATTTTATACTTGCCAACCCAAGTCCAATGACCCTAGGTTCAAGTCACTAAGTCTCACCTATGTTCAATGACACTAGGTTCACTTTACCTTCTCTACCTAGGTTCCATGACACTAGGTTCCAATCTCATGTTCCAACCTATGTTCCATGACACTAGGTTCTATTCTCATGTTCCAACCTATGTTCAATGACACTATGTTCCATTTGCACTTTTCAACCTATGTTCCTCAACACTAGGTTCCAATTCATACATGCAATCACATGAAAAGTATAGATAATAAAAATATACTTGAATTCTTTAACATGCAAGAGGAGCTCATGGCTCTATCTATCATGATTCTCATTTTTGCCAACATGCAAGTTCTAGGGTTTCACATTTACACACCATTTTATCTTTAAATGGTTATTTACCCTAGACATGGAAGTGACCTAATCACTTCGGTAAACACAAACCCACCTCAAGAGCTTCCAATTCCTTAAATTCTTTGAGCTCCTAAGTCTCCAAACCTTGAGTTCTTGCTTCAACCCAAGCTTCTACAGGAAAATAGTTCGTTACTCGTTACGAACCCTTAAATCAACCCAATACATGAAATCAAGTGCTCTAGCATAATTTCCTATGCCTCAATAGTAATTCCCGAAGGTCCAAATATTTTTAAAACCTCCAATGGCAAAAGCCCTCTTTTCATCTAGGTTTCAGTTGCATGCATGTAGAACCTCAAAATCTCATGGCCAATCTCCACATTTTGTGGTTTAGATTGCCTAGTTCCAAAAATCTCATCTCAAAGGATTAAATTGTAGTACACTGAACTTTTGCAAATTGCGGAGTTCTAGTGTGAGAATAGTGGCTTGTACTATTCTGGAGTTTTGGGTTGAGTTTGGTGAGCTTTGAGGTGTTTTCGTGGCTTAAAAAGGGCGAAAACGGACTCCGGAGAGCAAATTCTGCATAAAGTGCAGAATTTGTACTGCATTCGGGTACTGGAATTGGCATACCGGAATGCACTGCATTCGGGTACTGGAATTGGCATACCGGAATGCACTGCATTCGGGTACTGGAATTGGCATACCGGAATGCACTGCATACCGGTACTGGAATTGGCATACCGGTATGTGATTGCGCAGTTTGCTGGCCGAGGCTCGGATTTTGCAAATTTTGCACAGTATACCGGTATACACATGCGCATACTGGTATACAGTGCTGCAGAATGCATTTTTGTGCAGTTTTGCAATTTTGGCTCTTTGAGGGGCCTATGGGGATTTTGTGCATTGGGTTAAGTACCCTTTCACCTTCATTCACAGCCATTGTTGGCTGAGGATGCACTTGGAGAGAAGGTAGGTTTTCTCTCTCTCTCTCTAGATTTTCTTGCTCCCAAACCCTAGAAAAGTGGTTTTGATCTCTTTTTCCTCCATTTTCTTCGTGGAGGAGTGTTTCTAGGCCTTGTGGGGAGCTCGGGATGGAGGAGAGGAACTTGTTTGTGGGCTTAGCTTCAACCTAGCATGCTTGAGCTTGGTTGAGAGCTTGATTTGAGGTTAGTAAACTCTCCTACAACCTCTATTTGTGTTTTTGCTTGGATTTTGCTTAGAAAACCTAGTTTCTTGAAAACTAGGGTTTTATTTAGGGTTTTGTGATTGTGAGCTCTTGAGGTGGAATTGATGGGTGTAGAATGTTGTTGTAGGTTAGATTGGAAGATCTCTAACCTCCAATGGGACTTAGAACAAGTTTTACTTGCTCAAGGTAATTTCCACCCATTTACCTCATTGATTTTTGGTGGTTTTCGAAATTGCTTGTTCGATGCCCCTAACCCCTTGGAAAATTATCTTAGGGTATGAGAAGCTCGGGGGACAACTTCGTTTCGAAGTACTGCGAGGTTTCGTCGGGTATCCGGTGGGTCTGACCTCACCGAAATGGGTGAACTCCCCCTATGTCTCCTATCTTGTTATAGGATTAATTAGATGCATAATTATGTTAATTATGGCATAATGATAATTGTGATTGCATGAGACATGCAAGTTGTTTATGAAAAATGCATATTTCATATAGTATGGCATTATGAGAATATCATGTATACTAGGGTATTTGCACTAATAGTGTATTGATGCATTAGGAAATGCTAATTAAGTTATGCATGATTGAAATGAGCATCATTTGAGACACTACTTGAGTAGTGGATTAGTGAATTCTCTTTGCATACTAAAGTATGCTTGTATGGAGAAAAGAGAAGATACGACAAGTGTATGTTGCACCTCAACTAGGTGAGCAATTGTGACAGGCGTTGTTGGCCTTGGACTCGACCTTTTGGTCGTGGTTTGATTCCATGTTTAAGAACATGAGGAATGAAATTCCATTTGCATTTGATAATTATAATTGGTTAAACACGAGTCCATGTGGTTAGTTAAATACTTGCATGGTAGCTTTATACTCTATGTAGTAGAGGTTGTTGTAGCTTATGCATGACATGGATAGGGTTTGGTTGGCATTTGTAGAATGCATTGTCATGGCATTGTAGAATGCATGGATTATAGCATTAGAATAATGCAGGATATATAGCATTAGAATAATGCATGGTTTATGAACCTAGTAAACAATGAGATGAACGGTTACATGTTAGAGACATGGACATATTGGTAGGGACATACCATCGGACTTTGAGAACAACATGATATTGTTGACATTTAGCGTCTTGGCTATTGAATGTAGTAAACATGACATGACGTGTTTTTGACATAGTGTGAGGTTAAACATTTGTATTTCACTTAGGTGAATAATTAGGTTGACATTTTGACATAATGTTAGATCCTTGGACATTGGTTGGCTATTCCATGTTTTAGACATGATGAACGTATTTCCTATGCTGTTGACTATGCTTGTTCACGCCATTGTGCTCATTCGCACATGCTTGTGAGGGTCGCTCCCCACAAGCCGGCACTCCGGAGTTGGCCTTTCGCGATGTTGATCGCCTGTGTGCAGGTTATATGGGCGCCGAAGTGGATTGCCGTGGGGGAGGCTCATTCTAGCGAGAATGTTGACTACCACGGGGCCATTAGGCACGGCACAAGCCGGGACGTTACCATGTGTAAGTTCCTTGTGGATTGGGTAAAAGCTAAGTAAACTGGACATAGTACATTAGTTGCTTGATACATATACATGTAGTGTATGGACTTAGTAGTGAGTCGCATATCGTGGCATTACTTAGCTTGACCTCTTTTGGATGCATGCAACATAGTTGGACAATTGTATTAGTCATTCTTGCATGGGCATCCGTAGTGGCATTACCCTATACTCATGATGTTTAGTATAGAAGCATGATATTATGATGATAAGAATAGAAAGATTCTTTTTAACCTTTAAACATGGCATTAATTTGACATGCATGTAAACCATGAAATTAATTGTTGAGCATATGACAATAGAACATGTTCATGTTCATGTAGATGATTTATTTTATTGGAGGCAAGATAGTTGTAGAACTATCTGTTTAGCATTTTATGTTTTATGCTTTATGTTTCAGTATACTATCTTGCCTCAGTTGACCTAGCGGTGTAATTCGCCACTCTCGGCGGCTTACCCACTGAGAACTATTGTATAATAGTTCTCACCCCCCTGGGGTTTGTTGTTTTTATTTCAGAGCCTTCCGCAGCAGGAGAGGCTTGGGATCGCGGCGAGGGGTTAGCAGCTAGCTAGAGCCTCTACGGTGTTGTTGTAGGCATACCATGGGTTTTCCTTTCATTGTATGTTGAATGAAAGATGTATAGATTTGTTGATTGATCTACTAGTTGAAAAGATGTATAATGCTATTGTATATCTTGAGATTTTAGTTATGTGGATTTTATTTTAGATGTAGAACTATGTTCTCGCTCTGATTACCTTGTTTAGGATGTATACTTTATCCTACTTGATTGTTGTTAGCATAGACGCCTTGTGTACATTGTGTTGTTTGAGGTACACGGCGGGTCTGTGCACGTGCCTGGTAGGCTCCCGCGAGGGCCCGGGGCGTGACAGATTATAGTGGTATCAGAGCCTAGGGTTGAGTCATAGTGGACCTAGCAAACCTTAGGCAGGTTGGACGATAAGGAATAGGAACGTGAGAGACGGAATCTCTTGTGACTTATTGGCGAAAGTATTATGATTGGGTCATTTCTAAAACTTCAAAGGAGTTGGAGTTAGATCGGAGTGAATCACTTCTATACCCTTGGAGGGTCACGTTGGCGGCCGACAACGTGACATCGGGGAATAGTGGGGGTCCACTTCATTACTTTCGCATGATTGGGGTTATAGTCTTGTGTGGGGATGTGTTGGCGTGGGGTGTTTCACCTGCGCATGTTTTGCTTGTTGCAGCTTGAGTGGCGATCGACGCACTCGATGGCAGCCGAGGCAGCCGAGACGGGACTTCTGCATCCTCCGGATTTGGTGAGACCCTGAAGTTGAGAGAGCAACTGGCAAATTCAGCGAGTGTGGAGCGGCGATCATTATGATGTTACTCCAAGTTGAGGCTTTGCGCCGGCAGACGAGAGGATTAAGCAACTGGAGGATTTGTCGATCCAGTTGGCAGTTGACCTCAAGAAATTTTGTGAGAATGCGGATCACACCTTGATAAGGGCGAGAGACGTAGAGACCGTTGGGATGGCAAAGGAAGCTACTACGAGTGGCAAGTCTGATGTAAGAGAACAATCAAGTGATCAAGGAGAAATTTGATCTCGAGAAGGTGGACCTTTAGTAGGATGATAATGGGACGTCGAATCGTCATCAACTATTGTGACGTGTGAGCGGTGGAGCCGCGAGTGCCCGATGATACTCTTGGAGTTGAGGCTAGTGCTCTCTTCGTGGCCAGGTGGGCCATTTCCAGTTGGAGTGTTTGAGGAGTTTAATGTCGACGATATTGAGATCGACTTCGTGCGGTTGGCACCGGGTGAATGCATGTCTATTTGACAGGCAGAGGATGATGCAGCGACAATGGAGGTTGTCGCAGCTCGTAGTATTGGATCTTGTTGTTTGTTATGATTGTGGCTTTGGATCGGCTGTTTGCCGAATGCTTGGCAGGGAACTTATCCCTTGATGCTTGCAGATTGAGTGGTCCTGAGTGTTTGGACTTGAGAGTACTGTTCTTGTACTCCGTTAGTTTTGGATGTTTTGTGCGCCAACGAAGTGATTGGCTTTATTTGGCTGAAAGCGTATAGTTCTAATTTGAACTTGTCGGCTCTTCGGCTCTTCGGCTATTTGATTGCCGATGAGTGTGTGAGCCGAGCTGCAGTGCTTTGGGAACCTGGACACACAAAATAGTGTTTTCAGGAGGCGGTTCGCTAATTGCGATGATTGTTTCACCTATCCAAGCCTGGTTGTTGGCTGAGTGAGTGGGTGGCCTTTAGGCCAGCACCTTTGGTGAGTGTTGAGAATCCTCAAAGGCGAGGATGTCTCTTGTGAGGGAGTTGCTTGTGCAATCCCGGTTGTGTTGTGAGAGTTGAAGGCTTGGTCTGGAGACCTCTTTCGCCTAGTATTTCCTCTTGTGGAGTGTAGATCTCGTTTGTTTGAGCAGATGGGTCATTTCGACTATGAGTCGACTATCGTGGACTCGGTAGGGTCACGATGAAGGATATGTACCCGTAGCTGAGATCTGTTGATCTGTTCGATCAAGCTCCATGAATTTTAGTTTTGCTCGAGGGTAGTTGCAATCTGAGTGCTACTCTCGTTGGATCGAGTTCGAGTTTGGGACCGAGGGTAACTTGTTTGCTCGGTGTAGACATTACGAAATTGTCGTGATGTCGTTCGAGCTGTTGATGCTCTTGTGTGTTGTGATGTTTGGCCCTTTTGGGTATCTTGGTCCCTGTGCGCATCGACGACGAGTTGGAAGTCGAGAGGCGATGAAGACCATAAAGATTCCTTGAATGAGGACTGCAAGTGCTTCAAGTGGAAAGCGTGCTGATCTGGTTGTGAGGACTAGCGTCCCTTGGCAGTTGATGCCAAAGTGGTTATGATTGGAGATCTCAAGGAAATCAACCATCCATAGTGGATTGAGACAAGCGGATGTGATCGAAGTTCAAACTTTTTAGTTTGATTGGATGTTATGGATATTGGTGGAGAGATTACCTAGTTATCTACTCCCTTTTCTGGACTCACACATTAAGGGATTAAACCTTTTGGGAAGATATGTGTGAGAGGAGTTTCTTGGAACCGTTGGTGTGGTCGATGACCGCCAACCTTGGTTACCCCGAAGGTGGGCTTTTTGTTTTGTAATTGTGTTTCTCTCTACGGATTGAGTTGCACTTTGGTGTAAAATAGAAAGGTAGGGTTACAAGAGGATTTGCCAAATCGTGATATGGAAAAGATTGCCATGACATTTGCTTGAAAAATGTGGCAATTGTATGCATTGATAGTGGTGTGAAGTGCACCCAGATCTTAATGTTTGGAAATATCTCTATACTCAAGGAAATGAGTTGAAGCTGTGAAAACAGGTTAGAGGCCGATGTACTAGGATTATCGATGAGATGAGATAATTGATGTGATATCTATCCTTTGGATCGGATCATAGGAGTTAGCCTTGATCCCAACTGGTAAATGGTGCAACCGAGATCATGAGTGTTGCGCGGATGAATTCCTGGTGGATTGTCAAAAAGTGTCTTGATGATGGAATTGACAAGTTGCACCGGTGATAGCAGGATTTATGTGATATGCTAAGTGAAGGTTATCTACTTGGTATGGATAGAGGATGATTGCCGGAGTCTCCGGGATTGGATTGTCTCGCTTCTAAGCTAGACGTGATGATTGTTGAGAGATTGTGAATAGGAGTAACTATTCACCTGAGTTGGATTGAGGAAATTTTCGCACAAGTATACCTTGGATTTTGTGCAAGTGTGTAGAACGTCTAGCTCTATCATTTGGGAATGTGGACCTATGGGATGGTTCTCGGTGAGAGATATGATTTTGAGCATCGGAATCTGATAAATTGAGTGTGATACTTGGTAAGAAAATCCAAGAGCTTATGTTTGAGGAATCTAAGTTTCAGATTCTTAGGATTATTTGAGACCCTGAGGCAAATGGGCCTAGTGGCATGTCGAGCTGTTTTACTTCAGATCTACTGAAAGTATATGAAGTGTGTGGACGCTCCGAGTGAGTATTTGAATTCTACCCCGATGGTGGATATCGCCTCATTAGAGCTACACGAAGATCTAAACTTCAAGGAGCATTGTTGTGGATTGGATTTGTGGAATGTAGGAATTCGGGATTATCACTATTCCTACTACAAGATGCTTTGGAGCAACATCTTGGACGCGATGCATGGTGTGAGAGCTGGAGGCTTCACTGCGAGGACGATGTTCTTATCTCCTCTGATTTTGTTGTTTCTTTGTTGTTGTTGATCCGTAGTTTCGCGGACGAAACTCCTTTTTAGGAGGGGAGAATGTAGTACACTGAACTTTTGCAAATTGCGGAGTTCTAGTGTGAGAATAGTGGCTTGTACTATTCTGGAGTTTTGGGTTGAGTTTGGTGAGCTTTGAGGTGTTTTCGTGGCTTAAAAATGGCGAAAACGGACTCCGGAGAGCAAATTCTGCATAAAGTGCAGAATTTGTACTGCATTCGGGTACTGAAATTGGCATACCGGAATGCACTGCATTCGGGTACTGGAATTGGCATACCGGAATGCACTGCATTCGGGTACTGGAATTGGCATACCGGAATGCACTGCATACCGGTACTGGAATTGGCATACCGGTATGTGATTGCGCAGTTTGCTGGCCGAGGCTCGGATTTTGCAAATTTTGCACAGTATACCGGTATACACATGCGCATACTGGTATACAGTGCTGCAGAATGCATTTTTGTGCAGTTTTGCAATTTTGGCTCTTTGAGGGGCCTATGGGGATTTTGTGCATTGGGTTAAGTACCCTTTCACCTTCATTCACAGCCATTGTTGGCTGAGGATGCACTTGGAGAGAAGGTAGGTTTTCTCTCTCTCTCTCTAGATTTTCTTGCTCCCAAACCCTAGAAAAGTGGTTTTGATCTCTTTTTCCTCCATTTTTTCTTCGTGGAGGAGTGTTTCTAGGCCTTTGTGGGGAGCTCGGGATGGAGGAGAGGAACTTGTTTGTGGGCTTAGCTTCAACCTAGCATGCTTGAGCTTGGTTGAGAGCTTGATTTGAGGTTAGTAAACTCTCCTACAACCTCTATTTGTGTTTTTGCTTGGATTTTGCTTAGAAAACCTAGTTTCTTGAAAACTAGGGTTTTATTTAGGGTTTTGTGATTGTGAGCTCTTGAGGTGGAATTGATGGGTGTAGAATGTTGTTGTAGGTTAGATTGGAAGATCTCTAACCTCCAATGGGACTTAGAACAAGTTTTACTTGCTCAAGGTAATTTCCACCCATTTACCTCATTGATTTTTGGTGGTTTTCGAAATTGCTTGTTCGATGCCCCTAACCCCTTGGAAAATTATCTTAGGGTATGAGAAGCTCGAGGGACAACTTCGTTTCGAAGTACTGCGAGGTTTCGTCGGGTATCCGGTGGGTCTGACCTCACCGAAATGGGTGAACTCCCCCTATGTCTCCTATCTTGTTATAGGATTAATTAGATGCATAATTATGTTAATTATGGCATAATGATAATTGTGATTGCATGAGACATGCAAGTTGTTTATGAAAAATGCATATTTCATATAGTATGGCATTATGAGAATATCATGTATACTAGGGTATTTGCACTAATAGTGTATTGATGCATTAGGAAATGCTAATTAAGTTATGCATGATTGAAATGAGCATCATTTGAGACACTACTTGAGTAGTGGATTAGTGAATTCTCTTTGCATACTAAAGTATGCTTGTATGGAGAAAAGAGAAGATACGACAAGTGTATGTTGCACCTCAACTAGGTGAGCAATTGTGACAGGCGTTGTTGGCCTTGGACTCGACCTTTTGGTCGTGGTTTGATTCCATGTTTAAGAACATGAGGAATGAAATTCCATTTGCATTTGATAATTATAATTGGTTAAACACGAGTCCATGTGGTTAGTTAAATACTTGCATGGTAGCTTTATACTCTATGTAGTAGAGGTTGTTGTAGCTTATGCATGACATGGATAGGGTTTGGTTGGCATTTGTAGAATGCATTGTCATGGCATTGTAGAATGCATGGATTATAGCATTAGAATAATGCAGGATATATAGCATTAGAATAATGCATGGTTTATGAACCTAGTAAACAATGAGATGAACGGTTACATGTTAGAGACATGGACATATTGGTAGGGACATACCATCGGACTTTGAGAACAACATGATATTGTTGACATTTAGCGTCTTGGCTATTGAATGTAGTAAACATGACATGACGTGTTTTTGACATAGTGTGAGGTTAAACATATTGTATTTCACTTAGGTGAATAATTAGGTTGACATTTTGACATAATGTTAGATCCTTGGACATTGGTTGGCTATTCCATGTTTTAGACATGATGAACGTATTTCCTATGCTGTTGACTATGCTTGTTCACGCCATTGTGCTCATTCGCACATGCTTGTGAGGGTCGCTCCCCACAAGCCGGCACTCCGGAGTTGGCCTTTCGCGATGTTGATCGCCTGTGTGCAGGTTATATGGGCGCCGAAGTGGATTGCCGTGGGGGAGGCTCATTCTAGCGAGAATGTTGACTACCACGGGGCCATTAGGCACGGCACAAGCCGGGACGTTACCATGTGTAAGTTCCTTGTGGATTGGGTAAAAGCTAAGTAAACTGGACATAGTACATTAGTTGCTTGATACATATACATGTAGTGTATGGACTTAGTAGTGAGTCGCATATCGTGGCATTACTTAGCTTGACCTCTTTTGGATGCATGCAACATAGTTGGACAATTGTATTAGTCATTCTTGCATGGGCATCCGTAGTGGCATTACCCTATACTCATGATGTTTAGTATAGAAGCATGATATTATGATGATAAGAATAGAAAGATTCTTTTTAACCTTTAAACATGGCATTAATTTGACATGCATGTAAACCATGAAATTAATTGTTGAGCATATGACAATAGAACATGTTCATGTTCATGTAGATGATTTATTTTATTGGAGGCAAGATAGTTGTAGAACTATCTGTTTAGCATTTTATGTTTTATGCTTTATGTTTCAGTATACTATCTTGCCTCAGTTGACCTAGCGGTGTAATTCGCCACTCTCGGCGGCTTACCCACTGAGAACTATTGTATAATAGTTCTCACCCCCCTGGGGTTTGTTGTTTTTATTTCAGAGCCTTCCGCAGCAGGAGAGGCTTGGGATCGCGGCGAGGGGTTAGCAGCTAGCTAGAGCCTCTACGGTGTTGTTGTAGGCATACCATGGGTTTTCCTTTCATTGTATGTTGAATGAAAGATGTATAGATTTGTTGATTGATCTACTAGTTGAAAAGATGTATAATGCTATTGTATATCTTGAGATTTTAGTTATGTGGATTTTATTTTAGATGTAGAACTATGTTCTCGCTCTGATTACCTTGTTTAGGATGTATACTTTATCCTACTTGATTGTTGTTAGCATAGACGCCTTGTGTACATTGTGTTGTTTGAGGTACACGGCGGGTCTGTGCACGTGCCTGGTAGGCTCCCGCGAGGGCCCGGGGCGTGACATAAATTCAAGGTTTAAACCCTAAATCACAAGAACTCACCTCAAAGCCCTAGCTCCCAAGCTTCTTCTTGCACCAAGAAGTTTCTTTGCACCTTGGAAGTCCTTTTCCAAGCTCCAATCCACCACTTCTCCAAGCTTTGGAGAGATCTCTAGAGAGAGAAAGTGAGGGAGAGGGAGAGGGGATGAGAGGAAAATGAAGAAGGAATGAGAGGAGAGACATCAGCCCTCTATACATAACCCTTCCACTGTGAAATTACCAAATTGCCCCTCACTGGACATTCTGTCTCAGCCGGGTCCTGACTTTGCAAGTGGGGTCCGGACCCCGCACAGGTGACAGTCCACCGCGCAGGCCGGGTCCGGACCTTGGTGTCCGGGTCCGGAACCCGTACGTGACTCCCGTCTCTGCGCTGGTCGGGTCCGGAACCCGTACGCACCCCACTCTAAAAATAGCTCGAGTCCGGACCTTGGTGTCCGGGTCCGGACCTTAGCTGCTCCGCGGACTTCTTTGTCCGGACCCCAGATTTCCAGGTCCGGACCCCGTGAGTAGTTTTGCTCCAGTTGGTCCTTTTTCCAAATTTTTTCGATTTCTGGGTTTCCACTCGCACCCAAAATGTTTCGAAACCTTCGGAACCCAATTCCACACCAGCCATTATCGGCTTCCACCGAACTTCATCAATTTTGGTAAAGTTCGGTACGGCGCACTGAAATTTAGAGTGCTACAGTATATACATATACTTATACATCACCATACTGTGAAACTGTGCATAAGTGCCCCAGGTCATCAATATTCACACCCAGCCCACGTCAGTTGCATCTAAGTACCTTCTCTCAAGATCTTGCATGATATAAAACTCCTAACATTCTGTCTTTTAAGAAAAAGTCCCCCGATCAAGAACTTTCTCTACTTCAACACAGTTCCATTTTACTCAGATAATCTAGAATTTTGCAAAATTTGAATTGCGCGTTCCCCTCTGAGTTTACTTTCATATGGATCTATCTGCTCACAAAAACTATAAAATTTCTAACATAAAATGATAGCCCCTTCGCAAAGTGCTCCAAATTTTCACTTTGCAAAAATTACAATTTAGCCCTCCAACCTTAGAGTTTCTTACGAAAAACTCAGCAGTGCATGTATTATGCCTAATGGCACCATCTCATGGATTTTCACGCAAAACGGAGCGCTGAAAAGTTCTAAAAAGTAAAAACATCAAGTCATAAAAGGCCAATCTACGATAAAATCAGATTTTCTCGAAAACGGTGTGTCGAACGTAAAATTGGATTATGCCAGCATCTCCGACATAGTTGAACCATTGAAAACGACCTATTGGGTCCTCCAAAACTGTCACGCCCCGTCGGGCCTTTAACAACAACTAGGTGGAAAAGATAACCGCACGGGCGCATGCCCCAGACCCGCCGAACGGATAGAGTCTCCTCTACCCGCCCAAGGCGCCACAACACAAGCATATCCACGATGTTCCAACTAGGAACGGAGTACAAGAGTTGCACAAAGAAAGCATCAACATAAAGAAGTTCTACTTCTATTACATCACATTTGCACATTTATACATGTCCAATTTTTCTTTTCTTTCATTCCTATTCCATACATCAAGTTCCAAAACTATGGAATTTTCAAGTTGCATACATTTAATAAAAACCCCTATGCTATCATTGTCCAAAACTAGGGGTACAACTCTATGTAACACCAAAATGGAAGGGCCGCTATCTATAGAGCCAAACCCTTGCCTCGCTCTGCCGCCTCACTCGCAGAAGGACCTGAAAAATGTGGGGTGAGAACTATAAACATAGTTCCCAGTGGGTAACCACCCAAGAGAGAAGCTCGACCCACAGGTCCAAAGAAACACCATAAGCATAAGTTAGATCTCAAATAACTATGCATACAAATATTTGCATGCTTGTAAATAAACATAAAGGATGCAACCAAATAAAATGTCAACTTTTATTTTATCCTAGGTTCATCCTATATCTCACATTGACCAAGTTCAACTACTTGTCATTTATTTATGGTGTCGGAGTCGCCGCATCACCATAATGGTTCTCAACCAAAGCGGAATCGCTGCAAGTGTTGGGCACCGGGCAATGGAATCGCCATCCCCATCATGGTCCCAACCTCCAAGGAGTGAAATCGTCATCTCTTTGTTCGGGTAGTGAAATCGTCGCATACCAGGGATAGCGAAATCGTCGCGTACCCCATTCCATCACCGCCATCACATGGCACGGGTAACGAAATCGTCGCGTACACGGGATAGCGAAATCGTCGCGTACCCCAATTCATCACCGCCAACACGTGGCACGGGTAGCGAAATCGTCGCGTACCTGGGATAGCGAAATCGTCGCGTACCCCAATCCATCACCGCCATCACGTGGTAGGGGTAGCGAAATCGTCGCGTACCCGAGATAGCGAAATCGTCGCGTACCCCAATGTTCACATTTCACACTTGCCAACCTAAGTCCAATGGCCCTAGGTTCAAGTCACAAAGTCTCACCTATGTTCAATGACACTAGATTTACTTTACATTCTTAACCTAGGTTCCATGACACTAGGTTCCAATTTCATGTTCCAACCTATGTACAATGACACTAGGTTCCAATCTCATGTTCCAACCTATGTTCAATGACACTAGGTTCCAATCTCATGTTCCAACCTATGTTCAATGACACTAGGTTCCATTTGCACTTTTCAACCTATGTTCCTCAACACTAGGTTCTAATTCATACATGCAATCACATAACAAGTATAGATAATAAGGATATACTTAAATTCATTAACATGCAAGATGAGCCCATGGCTCAATTTATCATAATTCTCATTTTGCCAACATGCAAATTCTAGGATTACACACTTTCACATCATTTTATTTTCAAATGGTTATTTATCCTAGACATGGAAGTGATCTAATCACTTCGGTAAACACAAACCCACCTCAAGAGCTTCCAAATTCTTGAATTCTTTGAGCTCCTAAGTCACCAAGCCTTGAGTTCTTGCTTCAACCCAAGCTTCTACAAGAAAATGGTTCGTTACTCATTACGAACCCATAAATCAACTCGATGCTAGAAATCAATGGTTCTAACATGATTTCCTATGCCTCAATTGCAATTTCCGAAGGTCCAAATATTTTTAAAACCTCCCATGGCAAAAGCCCAAAATCTACCTAGGGTTTGCATGCATGTAAGCCAAACCCTAGATTTCATGGCCAATCTTCCACCATTTGTGGTCAAGATTGCCTAGGGTTTCCAAAAACCTCAAATCAAAGGATTAAATCCAAGGCTTAAACACTAAATCACAAGAACTCATCTCCACACCCAAGCTCCCTAGCCCCTTCTTGCACCAAGAAGCTCCAAATCCACCTTAGAAGCTTTTCCCAAGGTCAAATCCTTCACTTCTCAAAGCTTTGGAGAGATCTCTAGAGAGAGAAAGTGAGGGAGAGGGAGAGGGAATATGAGGAAAGTGGAGAAGGAATGAGGGGAGAGACCTCAGCCCCTATACATAACCCCCTCCTCCCATAAAATTACCAAACTGCCCCTCACTGGGCATTCTGCTTCAGCCGGGTCCGGACCTTGCAAATGGGGTCCGGACCCCGTACGCGCATCAGCTCTCAGCGCAGGTCGGGTCCGGACCGCACATTCGGGTCCGGAACCCGTGAGCACCTCAGCTCAGAAAACAGGTCGGGTCCGGACCTTGGCGTCCGGGTCCGGACCTTAGCTGCTCCACGGACTTCATTGTCCGGACCCCAGATCTCGGGTCCGGACCCCGTGAGCAATTTAGCTCCAGTTCGGGCTTTTCCAAAAATTTCAGTTTTTGGTTTCCGGGGTCCTAACTCGCACCCAACCGTTCCGAAACCCTCGGAACCTCCACACCAGCCATTATCGGCTTTCTCCGAACTTCATCAAATTTGGTAAAGTTCGATACAGTGCACCGAAATTCAAAGTGCTACCCCCCTTAAAGAGAGTTTCGGCCACGAAACTAAATCATACCTCAGCTGAACTCAGCGAAGAGGTAAAGAAACCGCTCCTTCATTGAGCTTTCCAATTCCCAAGTAGCTTCACGCTCTTCGTGATTCGTCCATTGTACCTTTACATAAGGAATTTCATGGTTCCTTAAATTTTTCACCTCGTGATCCATGATACACAAAGAAAATTCCTCGTATGTCATATCCTCATGAAGCTCCATAGGCACATACTCAAGGACGTGCGCTGGATCATATACGTACTTGCGGAGCGTCGATACATAAAACATATTGTGTATCCCCGCGAGTTTTGGCGGCAAGGCTAGCCGATATGCCAAAGTTCCCACACGCTCCAAAACCTCATAAGGTCCAATGTAACGGGGACTCAACTTACCCTGAACACCAAATCGCTTTACCCCTCTCATGGGCGATACTTTCAAGAAGACGCGGTCTCCTACCGCGAATTCTAAATCTCGTCGGCGCCTATCCGCATAGCTCTTTTGCCTGGATTGCACCGTCGATAAGCGTTCACGTGCCAAGCGGACCTTTTCCTCCGCTTCACGCAACACATCCGGTCCTAAGACCCTTCTTTCGCCGACCTCACTCCAATGAATAGGAGAACGACATTTTCTTCCATACAAAGCCTCAAACGGTGTCATACCGATGCTAGATTGATAGCTATTGTTATAAGCGAACTCAGCCATCGGTAAATGGGTAGGCCATGCACCCTTGAAGTCCAACACACACGCTCGCAGCATATCCTCCAAAATCTGAATTGTCCTCTTCGGTTGACCGTCAGTTTGAGGATGAAATGCCGAACTAAAATCGAGCCGTGTACCCAAAGCCTCTTGCAAGCTTTTCCAAAAATGTGATGTAAAACGGGGATCTCGATCTGAAACTATCGAGGTCGGGACCCCGTGCAACCGCATAATCTCGTCCAGATAGACTTATGCTAGTTTGTCTCCCGACCAAGTGGTGTGGATTGGCAAAAAGTGTGCCGACTTTGTCAAACGATCCACCACCACCCAAATCACGTCGTGGCCACCATGCGATCGAGGTAGGCCCACAATAAAATCTATTGCTATATTCTCCCATTTCCAAACTGGAATGGGCAACCCTTGCAATTTTTCTGCTGGAAAGCGACGCTCGGCCTTCACCTGTTGGCATACTAAACATTGTGCCACGAAGCATCCAACATCAAGCTTCATCCCCGGCCACCAATAATACAATTTAAGATCCTTATACATTTTGGTGCCACCCGGGTGAATCGCATAGGGAGAAGTGTAAGCTTCTTTCAAGATCTCCCCACAAATGTCCTCAACTTTAGGCACGCACAATCGATTTCGAAATCGAATGGCGCCCTTGGAATCCACATGAAAATCACCGGTGCGCCCGATCTTGATGGCACTCCGCACCTTTTGGAGTTCCGGATCTTCGAATTGCTTTTCTTTTATTTGCTCCAACAAGGTCGGCCACACCTCGAAATTCATGAGTGTAGCGGGGATGCCCGGGGCCACGACTTCCAAGTCGAACCGGCCCATTTCCTTGATCAACGGCATTTGTCCCGTCATCTCAATTGCGAAGTTCTCCACGGATTTCCGACTGAGCGCATCGGCCGCCACATTGGCTCTACCGGGGTGGTACAAGATGGTTAAGTCGTAATCTTATAAACTCCAACCATCTCCGTTGCCTCAAGTTCAACTCCTTTTGTGTGAATTAGTACTTTAAACTTTTATGATCCGTGTACACCTCACAATGTTCCCCGTACAAGTAGTGTCTCCACAACTTAAGCGCGAAGACCACCGCTGCAAGCTTTAGGTCGTGGGTGGGGTAATTCTACTCATAACTCTTCAGTTGACGAGAGGCATATGCTATCACTTGTCCTCTTTGCATAAGCACACACCCAAGACCGCGCCGTGATGCGTCACTATACACCACAAAGCTCTCCCTCGCAACCGGCAAGGCGAGAACCGGAGCCGAAGTCAACCTTTCCTTTAGCTCCTTAAAGCTTTGATCGCATTCCTCGCTCCAAACATATTTGGCTCCTTTGCGGGTAAGGCGCGTTAATGGACCGGAGATTTTTGAAAATCCCTCCACGAACTGCCGATAGTACCCCGCAAGACCCAAAAAGCTTCGCACTTTCGTGACATTGGTCGGGCGAGGCCAATCCTTGATTGCCTCAACTTTCTTAGGGTCCACCGATACTCCGCCCGCGGAAATCACATGACCCAAGAAAGCGACCTCACGAATCCAAAATCCGCACTTCTTTAACTTGGCGAACAACTTGTTCTCTCGAAGAACTTGAAGCACAATTCTTAGATGCTCTTTATGTTCCTCTTCACTCCGAGAGTAGACAAGAATGTCATCTATGAACACCACCACAAATCGATCTAGTAGTGGTTTGAATACATGGTTCATTAAGTCCATGAATGCCGCCGGGGCATTTGTAAGCCCAAAAGGCATAACCGTGAATTCATAGTGTCCATACCGCGTCCTAAACGCGATCTTATGCACATCCTCCGGTTTGATCTTCAATTAGTGATAACCGGATTGCAAATCAATCTTTGAATACATCCGAGACCCTTGCAACTGATCAAATAAGTCATCAATACGGGGCAACGGGTACTTGTTCTTGACGGTCACTTTATTCAACTCACGGTAATCCACACATAACCGCAGTGAACCGTCCTTCTTCCGCACAAATAGAACAGGGGCTCCCCAAGGTGACACACTTGACTTTACGAAACCCTTGTCCAACAAGTCTTGTAATTGTGCTTTCAATTCCTTTAGCTCCGCGGGTGCCATCCTATACGGGGCCTTAAAAATCAACACCGTACCCGGGAGCAAATCGATCACGAATTTTATTTCCCGATCAGGTGGCATTCTGGGTAACTCCGCCGGAAATATATCCGGGAACTCTTGGACTACGGGAATGTCCTCGAGTCCCAACACCTCCTTTCGGTCATCCACAACCGTCGCTAAGTAAGCAATGCAACCACTAGCAATGAGCTTTCTTGCTTGCGACGTGGACACCATCGATGCAAAGAGCGAACTCTTGCACCCACGGTACACAAACTCCTTGTGCCCGGATTCTCTAAACCTCACTATCTGACTCTCACAATCAATAGTAGCGTGATATCTCGAGAGCCAATCCATTCCTAGGATTAAGTCATATTCATTCATTCGATTTAACACCAGCGAATCAGCTAGCATGATCCAGTTTTCAATTCTCACTAGATAATTTACACACGCTTGATGCACGCAAAAGGTGTGTTCAGGTACTTGCACAGTTCTTGCATGCATGGCTTCTATAACTTTTATTCCATGTGCAATAGCAAATGATCGAGCAATGAATGAATGCGATGCTCCGGTATCAAACAAAGCTCTACATCGAATGCCATTAATCAACACAATACCTGCCACGACATCCTCCGGGGCAGAAGGCTTCTCCACCTGCGAGGCGAATACCCGTCCACTGGGCGCCGGCCGCTGGCCCTCAACTGGTCTCGGTGGCGGTGTACGGCCTGCCGACATCGCCGCGGGTGGGATGCCCGCAAGCTGTCTCGGCGATGCGAATGCCGATGCCGACGACGGTGCCCGGCCATCATCCATCGGGCAATTAAACCGCATGTGTCCCGGCTGTCCGTATTTGTAGCACCGGCCCTCACGGTAATCACACTGTTGAGGGTTGTGGGGGCCGCTACAAATCGGGCACCGGCCCAAGGGTCGATTCCACTGAGACCCTCGAGATTTATTCTGCGACTGCGAGTGCTTCGGGGGTCGCTTAGAGCTAGACTGACCACCCGAGCCACCCGCCGGACGCTTCTTTCTTTTTTCCTTATCCTTTTCATTCTCTATTTCCCAAGATTCGTGCTCCTCGCGTGCACATGCATTCCCGTGCTCCACCCAGATGGCACGGTCCAAGTCCTCCGCAAAGGTCTGCAGCTTGAAGGCGTGGACCGCCCGAAAGATCTCCGGTCGAAGCCTGCGCACGAAGCAATCGACCTTGTCCAATTCTCCGCGGACAACGTGCGGTACACAGTTAATAATATACGAGAATTCCCTCTCGTACTCACGCACGGTGCGGTTCCCTTGCTTCAACTTTCGAAACTTTTCTTGGAGTTTTCTCTTCTCACTATCGGGGAAGTAGGCGGCGAACACCATACCTCGAAATTCCTCCCAAGTCGGTGGCGGAAGACTAGAGAGTCGATCACGCTTGACTCCCTTCCACCACACCTTCGCCGATCGCTCTAAACAATGAGCGACGAAGTGCACCATGTCCCTCTCCAAGGTATATAGATCCTCGAAGAGCGTCTCGATGGCACCGATCCACGTCTCCACGTCCCATGGATCCACGTTCTCTCCGTTGAAGATAGGCGGGTTGAACTTCTTGAACGTCACGAGAGCCGCAAGTGCGCGCTCTCTCTCCGCCTCCCCCGCCGCGGAATCGGGCATAGGAGCACCTGACCCATCAGCCGCAGTCGGTGGTGCCGGTGGCGCCACAGCCGGCGCCGGTGCCACTCCCTCGGCCGGTGCCGAAGCAGAGGCCGGAGGTGCTCCCGTTCTCTCATCCCTAATCGCAGCCGCTTGCTGCGCCATCTCGTCCTGGAGCTTCTTAATTTGCTCCTCCTGTCGCTGCATGGTTTCGGCCTGTCGCCGAACCACGCCCATCAACTCGGTCAACTGCTCGCGAAGACCCGAGTTCTCGCCCTCCTCGAGTTATTCGGGAGCCGCGCTCGATCCTCCGAGCCCAGCCCTCGTAGGAGGCCTTCCACGTACCATTATCTCCTGAAAATACAACGACTTTGGTCATTTCGTGACATTCAAAGTCATTTACGACATAACATTTTATGAAAATAAACGTGAACCCAATCTAGGCGAAAGTCACACAAGGGCTCTCTCTTATTCTCCTCACTTGGTTTCATGTTGTCGGCCGCCAACATGAACTCTCTTAGTGAAGAATAAGACACACATCGAATCTACCTCTACTTCCAACTAGAGGTATAAGGACATAACCCAATCACTTATCTTTCGCCACAATCAAAGATCTCGTCACTCACGAGCCTACACTCCTAGGGTCTTTTCCATCCTAGGATTTTCTTAGGTCCACCTAGATCGTTTCTACTCTCTGATACCACCTTAGTCTGTCATGCCCCGTCGGGCCATTAACACCAACTAGGTGGAAAGGATAACCGCACGGGCGCATGCCCCAGACCCGCCGAACGGATAGAGTCTCCTCTACCCGCCCAAGGCGCCACAACACAAGCATATCCACGATGTTCCAATTAGGAACGGAGTACAAGAGTTGCACAAGGAAAGCATCAGAAGTTCTACTTCTATTACATCACATTTGCACATTTATACATGTCCATTTTTTTTTCTTTCATTCCTATTCCATACATCAAGTTCCGAAACTATGGAATTTACAAGTTGCATACATTTAATAAAAACCCATATGCTATCATTGTCCAAAACTAGGGGTACAACTCTATGTAACACCAAAATAGAAGGGCCGCTATCTATAGAGCCAAACCCTTGTCTCGCTCCGCCGCTTTACTCGCGGAAGGATCTGAAAAACGTGGGGTGAGAACTATAAACATAGTTCCCAGTGGGTAAGGCCACCCAAGAGAGAAGCTCGACCCACCAGGTCCAAAGAAACACCATAAGCATAA
Organism: Puya raimondii; assembly: GCA_016920855.1. NCBI lineage: Eukaryota > Viridiplantae > Streptophyta > Magnoliopsida > Poales > Bromeliaceae > Puya > Puya raimondii. The sequence continues at coordinate 66,116,597 of JABWPP010000049.1, forward strand.
GTTAGATCTCAAATAACTATGCATACAAATATTTACATGCTTGTAAATAAACATAAAGGATGCAACCAAATAAAATGTCAACTTTCATTTTCTCCTAGGTTCATCCTATATCTTACATTGACCAAGTTCAACTACTTGTCATTTATTTATGGTGTCGGAGTCGCCGCATCACCATAATGGTTCTCAACCAAAGCGGAATCGCTGAAGGTGTTGGACACCGGGCTATGGAATCGCCATCCCCATCATGGTCCCAACCTCCAAGGAGTGAAATCGTCATCTCCTTGTTCGGGTAGCGAAATCATCGCATACCCGGGATAGAGAAATTGTCGTGTACCCCATTCCGTTACCACCATCACGTGGCACGGGTAGCGAAATAGTCACGTACCCGGGATAGCGAAATCGTCGCGTACCCCAATTCATCACTGCCAACACGTGGCACGGGTAGCGAAATCGTCGCGTACCCGGGATAGCGAAATCGTCGCGTACCCCAATCCATCACCGCCATCACGTGGCACGGGTAGCGAAATCGTCGCGTACCCGGGATAGCGAAATCGTCGCGTACCCCAATGTTCACATTTCACACTTGCCAACCTAAGTCCAATGGCCCTAGGTTCAAGTCACCAAGTCTCACCTATGTTTAATGACACTAGGTTTACTTTACATTCTCAACCTAGGTTCCATGACACTAGGTTCCAATTTCATGTTCCAATCTATGTTCAATGACACTAGGTTCCAATCTCATGTTCCAACCTATGTTCAGTGACACTAGGTTCCATTTGCACTTTTCAACCTATGTTCCTCAACACTAGGTTCTAATTCATACATGCAATCACATAACAAGTATAGATAATAAGGATATACTTGAATTCATTAACATGCAAGATGAGCCCATGGCTCAATTTATCATAATTCTCATTTTGCCAACATGCAAATTCTAGGATTACACACTTTCACACCATTTTATTTTCAAATGGTTATTTATCCTAGACATGGAAGTGATCTAATCACTTCGGTAAACACAAACCCACCTCAAGAGCTTCCAAATTCTTGAATTCTTTGAGCTCCTAAGTCACCAAGCCTTGAGTTCTTGCTTCAACCCAAGCTTCTACAAGAAAATGGTTCGTTACTCATTACGAACCCATAAATCAACTCGATGCTAGAAATCATTGGTTCTAATATGATTTCCTATGCCTCAATTGTAATTCCCGAAAGTCCAAATATTTTTAGAACCTCCCATGGCAAAAGCCCCAAATCTACCTAGGGTTTGCATGCATGTAAGCCAAACCCTAGATTTCATGGCCAATCTTCCACCATTTGTGGTCAAGATTGCCTATGGTTTCCAAAAACCTCATATCAAAGGATTAAATCCAAGGTTTAAACCCTAAATCACATGAACTCACCTCCACACCCAAGCTCCCTAGCCTCTTCTTGCACCAAGAAGCTCCAAATCCACCTTAGAAGTTTTTTCCAAGGTCAAATCCTTCACTTCTCCAAGCTTTGGAGAGATCTCTAGAGAGATAAAGTGAGGGAGAGGGAGAGGGAATATGAGAAAAGTGGAGAAGGAATGAGGGGAGAGACCTCAGCCCCTATACATAACCCCTTTTCTCCCATGAAATTACCAAACTACCCCTCACTGGGCATTATGCTTCAGCCGGGTCCGGACCTTGCAAATGAGGTCCGGACCCCGTACGCGCATCAGCTCTCAGCGCAGGTCGGGTTCGGACCCCACAGCCGAGTTCGGAACCCGTGAGCACCTTAGCTCGGAAAACAGGTCGGGTCCGGACCTTGGCGTCCGGGTCCGGACCTTAGCTACTCCACGGACTTCATTGTCCGGACCCCAAATCTCGGGTCCGGACCACGTGAGCAATTTAGCTCCAGTTCGGGCTTTTCCAAAAATTCCAGTTTTTGGTTTCCGGGGTCCTAACTCACACCCAACCGTTCTGAAACCCTCGGAACCCAGTTCCACACCAGCCATTATCGGCTTTCTCCGAACTTCATCAAATTTGGTAAAGTTCGATACAGCGCACCGAAATTCAGAGTGCTACAGAAACGGTGTCCGATTCACGTCCGAAGTCATCCTCAAGCCGATGCGTCAAAATAAAACGCAGGTTACTATTCATGTGAGTGAATAGTACTAGTCACTATACACCTTTAATAAGAACTCATTTTTCGCCGAAATTAAATTAGTAATTTAAAAATTAAAATACCCATAAAAATTTCACTGTAAAGCCTCAAATTACACAATAAAAATCTTAGTCCTCACATTATAATTTTGTGATATGCATTTTGAATTCTTCTTTATCATCATTTGTAGCTTCTATTGCAGCAGTTCTTATTGTATATTCAGGATTAATTATATCTAATTTACAAAGGACTTTATCTTTTTTCAATATTTTATAGGATTTTCTCCCATTATTTCTATTTTATCAAGTTGTTCAAGTATTTTGTCTACATCTGCCTGGTTTCTAATAAATCCTATATTCAAAAGCATTTTTTTCCCAATTGACATAATCATTAGGATAATCAAAACTTAAATAATTTTCATCTAATAATTTTTCATAATTATAGTTAAAATGGAAATCTTCAAACTCAAAATCATCTATTTCTTCAGTGTCTTCAAAATTCTCTATAATTTCATTATGACTATTTTCAACTATTTTGCCAAATCTATTATTCCATGTGTTTGAAATTTTTGACAACAAGGTTGTCCTTTAGAGCAATTATCACAACAAGTTTGCTTTGGTTTTTGTATAGAAGATTCACTAATATTAGTAGCACGCGTTCTTTTAAGGTGAACTGGTGTTTGAGTAATTCTTTTATAGAAATGTACATAATCTCTATTAAGACTTAACCCTCCTAATTGATCAAGAATGAAGTTTAACCCTAAAATAAAATCAGTGTTTATGGTTAACGATCTAAGCCATATTGTGGATAAAGAATTGTATTCACTATAAGAATTACAAGTATCTTAGGAAACTAATTTTACAATTTTCAATATAATGGGTGTATAGGTATGTTTCATCCATTTGAATTCCTGGAGAGAATTCTTCTGCTAGTTTATGATATTTTTCAGGTATTATTGTTGAATTAATAAGACTAGTAGTGCATCTTGCATCTATTAAGGCAGTAGTTTCTATAATATGAGTCCCAACTTTAATTTTACAAGCAACGGATATACTTTTGAGGTTTGTCCTTAATTACAAATATTACTATGCTCTATAATTCTATATTTTTCATAATTGTCTTCTATTTGGCTTAATGTTACATATGTTTCTTCGTGTATTTCACTACCTTTTCCTTTCCTATTTTCGGGCTCTTCTTGTTTAAGTTGTTGTTTTTCTATTAAAGCTACTTTACTTTCGAGTGCGTCTATTCGTTTTAGCAAAGATATATATATTATAGATTAGTCATATCAAAATAAGCTGGGACTGGTGTTATAGTTATTTGGTGTCTCTATTCTATACAAAGAATACAAGCTTCTATAGAACAATTTTCACATTCGCATCGTGTAGATCTATATGGATACCATTGACAAAATATACAAGGTTTACTATAAAATCCTTTTCCTAGTTGCCAATTACGATTACATTCAAAATTCATTAGAGTAACTTCTAAACTTACTAAATTTAATTGTCTCATAAAGTCAAAATCAAAATAATTTTTTTCTGCATTTGTTGTGCTAAACGCGGTTATTAATTCATTATCTTCATCAGAAGAAATATCTTCTTCATCATATGATTCTATACTTATAATTGAATATATATATTCTATATCAGATATGTATTCATCAATAGCAAGTAAATTTTTTTGAGTTTCTTCCACATCAACAGCAAGTAAATTTTCTTGAGTTTCTTCCACGACCATTGCATTCCTATCTTTTTTACTGTCTTTTTGTACAATTTTGCTAAATGTTCGGTGCTACCACACGTAAAACAATGCAACTTATTTTTATAGGATCTTTCCCCCCTAAATTTTCGAACATGTTTTTCTCTATTTAAATAAGGTTTTCTTGCTTGAGATTTTCTTAAGAAATATCGCTTTTTGGGTTTTCTTGGCATATATTTTCGTCTATTAGGTTTGCTAGATTGTGGAGTGTCGTATTGTTGTAGGGTGTACATTATACTTTTGCAAAATGTATATTCGTTATTTTTTAATTGTTTTTGTATCTGAATATTTGTACATTTTTCTTGCAGGATGGATATAATAAATTATATTCTCTGGCCTATGGACCAAGCCGTTTTAGGACTTTGTTTGACAACAGGTAATTTTCCTATCTTCTTGTAATTTCTCTTCCTAAAGCTCCTGGTAATTTATTAAATAATTTATTTCCTATATCAACATTAAAGGCGTTGCCACTTATACTTGTATAATAAAAATAATGATTTAAAAAAAAAATTAACATGCATCTAATTTTCTGTACTTAATTGTTCTAATTTTATTAAGGCTTCTTTTTGTAATCCTATGTAGCCAGAATTTGGGTCTTGTCCAGTAATTAATGAATGTATCTTATTAGTAAAATTATAGGGATTACAGCCTAGTTTAACCATATGTTGAAAATCAGGCTCATATTCAACCTTAAATTATTCCCAAATGGCTTTTACTGATTCTCCTAGGTATGTTTCTAAGTATTTATACATTTGTTGAGTACTATCGGTAGATATATTTCTAATATAATCAGCTACTACTAATCCTTTCCATACATTTATTACACTATTCCAGGTCTCGGGATCATGAGCAGCAATATTAAGAATCTTACTAGTTCCAGCATTTTGTAATTTAATAGGTTTTTCTGAAGGCATCCTTTTGCCTTGTGCTTTAACATTTTTTCCATAAGGATAAATTTCTTGTTCTGACGCATAAGATACTGGTTTTCTAAAAAAAAAATTTGTACCATATGGAGTATCTGGTAATGATGTTGTGTCATGGAAAGTCGTTTTAGTGGCAGCAAAGGTGGCAGCAGACTCTGTTGTCGACCCTTGGCCTTCTTCTGCTAATGTTATTTCTAAATTAGGATTTGTTGTTCTCATTTTTGAGTATTTTCTATAATTGTAAATATTGATACATCATTATAGTGTATTCCTGATTGTTTATCTCGTTCTGCCCTTTCGCGTCGTTTTGCCTTATTTGTTCAATTAATCTTTGTTCTTCTTCTGGATTTAACTCTTCATCCTCATCTTCGTCTTCTAAAGCTGTCAATTCTACATTCATTAAGGTGAAATTAGTAGGTACTAGATTAGGAGTGCCTAAAGTTTCATTAGTAGATAAATTCAAATCTCTACGAGAAGTATTATCTTCAATATTCTCTTCTTCTTGCTGACTCTTGTAATCAGTAAACTTAACAGAATGTCTTCCTTATTCATTTTTATAATAAATGGTATCAGTAGGTACTAAAACTTTATTATTGTTGACAAACTTATCCAAATCCCATTCTAAACCTGCATATTTACTAGAATTCTATGGACATTGATTTGAATAATTCCATCCCGTTACTACCCATTAAACTAGCTATACCATTCTAAACTTGATCTTCTTTTTCTTTTTTTTTTGGGTTTTGGTGTCTACTATGTCTTGTTGATGTGTGTCTGTAGTTGGAACGTTCGAGGGCTTAATGATCCCTCTAAATATAATGTCATTAGGAGTGTGATCTCTAAGTTATGCAAGGTGGTGGTGTGTTTACAAGAATCGAAAGTAAGTCATATTTCTAGGTCTTTCCTATGTAGTGTTGGTGGCTCTTATCTCAACAAATGTGTATTTAATGAATCCAACGGCACCTCCAGGGGTTTAATCATGTGTTGGAGTTCCCGCTGTTTCACCTGCCATGAAGTCATCGTGAGAAATTACTCCATCACTGTACTTCTCTCCTTAGTAAAGAGTAGGACAAGGTTCTTTGTTACGAACGTATATGGTTCGGCTACCTGGGAAGGAAAAGAGGACTTCTACTCGGAGCTGATACTGCTGAAGGAGTACTGTAGGGACTAATGGATTGTTTGTGGGGAATTTAACAGTACAAGGAGTCAAGAAAAGCGGAGGTAGAGGAATTGGAGCTCCAGGGCGATGGCGATGTTTAATGATCTTTTCAAGGAACTAGCATTACTTGACCTGCCCATGATTAATCAATCCTTTACATGGTCCAACATGCAAAAGAACCTGACTCTTGCTAGACTTGATCGATTTCTTGTATCGACGGAATGGGACCTGGAATTCTCTCTAACTAAGGTTGAAGCCCTCCCTAGAGTGACTTCGGACCACTGCCCTATACATTTATCCGTTGAGAGAAATGTAACAAGGACAATGAAGATATTTCGATTTGAAAATGCTTGGTTGAATCACGAAGGTTTTACCTCCAAAGTAGCAGGATGTTGGAAAGAGGGTGTTCAAAAGAAGTTGGATGTACTTACTTTCACGGCAAAACTAAGACATTGCCGGAAGAGAATCAGAGAGTAGTGCGTAACTGAGTTTACAGCATTAGAGGGGAAAAGAAGAAACTTATGGGGGAAATCCAGGAGATCGACAAGGAGGAAGAACAATGTGATCTCTCTCAAGAAGTACTGTCGAAAAGAGAGAAATTAAAAGGAAAATTATGCAAAGTGCTTAATGATGAATAATCTCTATGGCGAATCCGGGCTAAGCAACACTGGCTTCGAGAGGGGGACGAAAATACAAAATTCTTTCATGCTATAGCTAATGGCAGAAGAAGAGCTAACGCGGTCGGTATGATAAATAAGGATGATGTTATGTACCGCTCCGAAGAGGATAAAAAGAGCCATTTCTACGATAAATTTAAGGAGCGTTTCACACCGGAAGAGATGGCCCCAACATCCTTTAGGGAGTGGAGCGGCCTCTTCAAATCGAATCGTGTAACTGCCACTAGCCTTGCTCGCCTAACTGGACTTTTCTATCTACATGAAATAAAACAAGCGATTTTCCAACTCGGGGGGAGATAAAGCGCCTAGTCCCGATGGGTTTCTGTTGAGTTTTTACCAAACTTTTTGGGATACCCTAAAGAGGGACATCTTGAACCTTTTCCAGGAAATGTTTGAAGGGAGCTGTCTACCAGCCCTATTGATTACGCATTTATTTGTCTAGTATCTAAGAAGGAAGATGCTAAGCGGGCGGACGACTATCGACCCATAAGCTTGATGAATGGGATTCATAAGATTTTATCTAAGGTTCTGGCCAACCGGCTAGAGTTGGTTATGGGGGACCTTATATACCCCTCCCAGTCGGCATTCCGGATGGGGCGAAACATCACTGATGCATTTGCAGCAGATGTGAACTAATGGGTTGGGGAAGTAAGAAGGCTATAGAGGGAGTTGGTGTAAATGTGGATTTCGAAAAGGCTTATGATAAAATCCATTGGCCATTCCTTTTTAGTATTTTAGATTGGTGGGGCTTCGATGAAAAGTGGTGTGGATGGATCAAACTCTGTGTGTGTTATGCCAAGATAGCAGTCTTGGTCAACAGTGAGCCAACCAATTGGATAAAGGCGAATAAGGGGGTAAGACAGGGGGACCCACTCTCCCCTTTCCTCTTCCTACTAGTGGCAGAATGCCTCGCCCGATGACGAATGAGGCAGTTACAAATAACCTTATTAAAGGACTTGGACCATCTGTGGAGAATAGAATCGCTCTTATTCAATTTGCGGACAATACATTTTTCTTCTGTGAGGCTAAGAAAAGGTATATGAGAAATCTCAAGTTCTTGTGGCACCTCTTCGAATGGGCTTCCGGACTGAAGGTCAACTGGGAGAAGTCGGAACTTTTCTATATTGGACAAGTTGAGGGAAAAGCGACGACACTCGCGAACATACTTGAGTGCCTAGTAGGTACTCTCCCTACCAAGTACCTAGGGTTGCCTCTCTCTACCAAACCCCCTTCGAGGGAGGACTGGATGGGGATCATCTTGAAAATACAAAGGAAAATTGACGGGTGGCAGGCAAAACTCTTGTCAAGAGGGGGTAGACTAATTCTGGCTAATGCGGTCCTAACCAACCTACCTATATACTTCTTGTCTGTGTTCAAGGCGCCTAAATGGATGATCGGGCATATTGAGTCTCTTCATAGAGACTTCTTCTGGAATGGGGGAAGCAACTCACCAGGCAAGGGATGTCTGGTTGCATGGAAGAATGTTTGTAGGAGTAAGAAAGAAGTAGGGCTCGACATTTTAGACCTAGCCACAATGAACCGAGCTCTCCTGGCCAAATGGTGGTGAAAATTTCACACGGCGCCCCAGCCACAGTGGAACAAGATTATCCATGCCTTATACTACCGTAGAAGAAGGCCTTTGAAGGAGGGAAAATCTTTTAAACCTTTCTCATATTGGTGGAAGGGGGTATTATGTCATAACGAAATCTTCAAATGGGGAGTTTACTATAAGCTGGGGAACGGGAGTAATATCGACTTTTGGTCGGATCGATGGTATGGGGAAAACACATTGCAATTGTCTTTCCTTGAGGTGTACTCTATGACGAGTAACAAAAATCTAAAAATTAGTGATTGTCTCGCAAGTGACGGATTGATTTGGAGCAAGATCCTAAGAGGTAGCATTATTCTGAGTTACGGATGGTGTGATGCCCCAACTTCCCAGGAGGTCACCCATCGTAGGACTACTCCCGTCCTAGCATGCTTAACTCTCTTAACCTCTTGGGCCAAGCCACCACCCAAAATGCTTAAGCCGGGTTAAGAGTTTTTAGCCCTATTATATCTTATATATAGGACTATCTAGGGTCTCACATTCTCTCCCCCTTTAAGCCCTGACGTCCTCGTTGGGCTCAGACTCACAAGTACCAGGCTATGTGAGACTCGTCTCGCTAGCCTTGTCATTCCGACCCTGGCTCAGCTGAGACTCCTCTCACAGTTCCGGCTAGTAATTGGCTCTGATACTGTCATGCCCCGCCGGGCCTTTAACACCAACTAGGTGAAAATGATAAACCGCACGGGCGCATGATCCAGACCCGCTGAACGGACAGAGTTTTTCGATCCGCCCAAGGCGTCACAACACCTGTGTTCATACATTATTCCAAACAGGAATAGAGTACAAGAGTGCACAAGGAAGCATCAACATAAGAAATCTACTTCTATTACAATACATTTGCACAATTATACATGCCAAAAAAAAAATTTCTTTTCCTTTCATTCATACATTCCATACATTAAGTTCCAAAATATGGAATTTACAATTTACTTGCTTAACATAACCCCTATACTATCCCATGTTCAAAAGTTAGGGTACATCTAGGCACACGAGCCGAAATGGAAAGGGCCGCTATCTACTATGCCACGCCCTTGCCTCGCTCCGCCGCCTCACTCGCGGAAGGACCTGAAAAACGTGGGGTGAGAACTATAAACATAGTTCCCAATGGGTAAGACCACCCAAGAGAGAAGCTCGACCCACCAGGTCCAAATAAACAACACAAGCATAGGTTAGATTACAATTAACTATGCATAGATATATTTACATGCTTGTAAATAAACATAATGGATGCAACCAAATAAATGACAACTTTTATTTTCTCCTAGGTCCATCCCATACATTACATTACCCATGTTCATTCACTTTTCATTTTGTCATTGGTGTCGGAATCGCCGCTCCACCAATATGATTTCTCACATATGCGAAATCGTCGCCTAGCTATGGCATTGGTGTTGGAATCGCCACTCCACCAACCCACTTAGCAAACTCTTGTGGAATCGCCGCTTAGTGTTGGGCACCGGGCAATGGAATCGCCATCCCCATCATTGTCCCAACCTCTAAAGAGTGGAATCGCCATCTCTTTGCTCGCGTAGCGGAATCGCCGCTTTGCTATGGCATTGGTGTTGGAATCGCCACTCCACCAACCCACTTAGCAAACTCTTGCGGAATCGCCGCTTAGTGTTGGGCACCGGGCAATGGAATCGCCATCCCCATCATTGTCCCAACCTCCAAAGAGTGGAATCGCCATCTCTTTGCTCGGGTAGCGGAATCAGCGGAATCGCCGCTTTGCTATGGCATTGGTGTTGGAATCGCCACTCCACCAACCCACTTAGCAAACTCTTGCGGAATCGCCGCTTAGTGTTGGGCACCGGGCAATGGAATCGCCATCCCCATCATTGTCCCAACCTCCAAAGAGTGGAATCGCCATCTCTTTGCTCGGGTAGCGGAATCAGCGGAATCGCCGCTTTGCTATGGCATTGGTGTTGGAATCGCCACTTCACCAACCCACTTAGCAAACTCTTGCGGAATCGCCGCTTAGTTTTGGACACCGGGCAATGGAATCGTCATCCCCATCATTGTCCCAACTTCCAAAGAGTGGAATCGCCATCTCTTTGCTCGGATAGTGGAATCGCCGCTTTGCTATGGCATTGGTGTTGGAATCGCCACTCCACCAACCCACTTAGCAAACTCTTGCGGAATCGCCGCTTAGTATTGGGCACAGGACAATGCAATCGCCATCCCCATCATTGTCCCAACCACCAAAGAGTGGAATCGCCATCTCTTTGCTCGGGTATCGAAATCGCCGCATACCCACATTCGTTCACATTTCACACTTGTCAACCTAAGTTCAATGACCCTAGGTTCAACTCACCATGTCTCACCTATGTTCAATAACACTAGGTTCCATTTACATATTTCAACCTTTGTTCCATGACACTAGGTTTCATTTACACATTTCAACCTATGTTCCATGACACTAGGTTCCATTTACACATTTCAACCTATGTTTCATGACGCTAGGTACCATTTCATACATGTAACTTATCAAGTATAAGAAATAATGAAATTCTTGAATTCACTAATCATGCAAGATGAGCCCATGGCTCAAATCACCATAATTATCATTTTTGCCAACATGCATACATGCATTCTAGGGTTTCATACTTCTACACCATTTTAATTTCAAATGGTTATTTACCCTAGACATGAAAGTGACCTAATCACTTCGGTAAACACAAACCTACCTCAAGTGCTTCCAATTCTTGAATTCTTTGAGCTCCTAGATCTCCAAGCCTTGAGTTCTTGCTTCAACCCAAGCTTCTACAAGAAAAATGGTTCGTTACTCATTACGAACCCTAAAATCTTTCTATTTCATGAAATCAAATGTTCCCATATGATTTCCAAGGCTTCAATTGCAAATCCCGAAGGTATAAATATTTTAGAACCTCCCATAGCAAAAGCCCCAAATCTACCTAGGATTTGCATGCATGCAAGCCAAATCCAAGATTTTATGGCCAATCTTCCACCATTTGTGGTCAAGATTGCCTAGGGTTTCCAAAAATCTCATAATAAAAGATTAAATCCAAGGTTTAAACCCTAAATCATAAAAACTTACCTCAACACCCAAGGTCCCTAGCTTCTTCTTGCACCAAGAAGCTCCCAATCCATCTTAGAAGTTTTTTCCAAGGTCAAATCCTTCACTTCTCCAAGCTTTGGAGAGATCTCAAGAGAGAGAAAGTGAGGGAGAGGGAGAGGGAAAATGAGGAAGGTGAAGGAGAAATGAAGAGGAAGAGACCTCAGCCCCTATACATAACCCCACTTCACAATTTACCAAAATACCCTTGATTCAAACATTCTGCATCAGCCGGGTCCGGACCTTGCAAGTCGAGTCCGATCCCGGGGAGTAATTCTCCCACACAGGTACGCAGGCCAGGTCCGGACCTCACAGCCGGGTCCGGAACCCGTGAGCAACTCAGCTCAGAAAACAGGTCGGGTCTGGACCTGGGTGTCCGGGTCCGGACTCTAGCTGTTCCACAGGACTTCATTGTCCGGACCCCAGGTCTCGGGTCCGGACCCTGAGAGCAATTTAGCTCCGGTTTGGTTTTTTTTCCCAAAAATTTAAAATTTTGATTTTTGGGGCCCTAACTCGCACCCAAACGTTTCGAAACCCTCGGAACCCGATTCCACACTAGCCATTATCGGCTTTCTCCGAACTTCATCCAATTCGGTAAAGTTCGGCATAGCACACCGAAATTTAGAGTACTACATTCCTCCCCCCTTAAAGAGAGTTTCGGCCGCGAAACTAAAATCATACCTCAGCTGGACTCAGCGAAGAGGTAAAGAAAATGCTCCCTCATCGAGCTTTCTAATTCCTAAGTAGCTTCACACTCTTCGTGATTCGTCCAATATACTTTTACATACGGAATGGAACGATTCCGTAGCCTTTTCTCCTTGTGATCCAAGATGCAAAAGGGGAACTCCTCGTAGGTCATATCCTCTTGAAGTTTCATTGGCACATACTCGAGAACATGCGCTGGGTCATGCACATACTTGCGGAGTGTCGATACATGAAATACATTGTGTATCCCCGCAAGTTTTGGCGGCAAGGCTAGCCGATATGCCAAAATTCCCACATGCTCCAAAACCTCATAAGGTCCAATGTATCGGGGACTCAATTTACCCCGAACACCAAATCGCTTTACCCCTCTCATGTGCGATACTTTTAAAGCACGCGGTCCGCTACCGCGAACTCCAAATCTCGTCGGTGCTTATCCGCATAGCTCTTTTGCCTCGATTGGGCTGTAGATAAGCGCTCCCGTGCTAAGCGAACCTTTTCCTCCGCTTCACGCAAAACATCCGGTCCTAGGACCTTTCCTTCTCCGACCTCGCTCCAATGAATAGGAGAACGACATTTTCTTCCATACAAAGCCTCAAATGGTGCCATACCGATACTGGATTGATAGCTATTATTATAAGCGAACTCAGCCATCGGTAAATGAGTAGGCCATGCACCCTTGAAGTCCAACACACACGCTCGCAGCATATCTTCCAAAATCTGAATTATCCTTTCTGATTGACCATCAGTTTGAGGATAAAATGCCGTACTGAACTCGAGCCGTGTACCCAAAGCTTCTTGCAAGCTTTTTCAGAAATGTGATGTAAAACGGGGATCTCGATCTGAAATTATCGAAATTGGGACCCCGTGCAACCGCACAATCTCATCCAAGTAGACTTGTGCAAGTTTGTTCCCCGACCAAGTGGTGTGGATCGGCAAAAAGTGAGCCGATTTGGTCAAACGGCCCACCACCACCCAAATTGCGTCATGGCCACTCTGCGACCGAGGTAGACCCACCATGAAGTCCATCGCTATATTTTTCCACTTCCAAACTGGAATGGGCAAACTTTGTAATTTTCTCACTGGAAAGCGACGCTCGGCCTTCACCTGTTGGCATACTAAACATCGTTCCACGAAGCGCCCAACATCAAGCTTCATTCCCAGCCACCAATAATGCATTTTAAGATCTTTATACATTTTGGTACCGCCCGGATGAATTGCATAGGAAAAAGTGTGAGCTTCTTTCAAAATCTCCCCACGAATTTTCTCGATTTTAGGCACGCACAACCGATTTTGGAATCGAATGGCGCCCTTCGAATCCACATGAAAGTCACCGGCGCGTCCACTCTCGATAGTACTCCGCACCTTTTGGAGTTTCGGATCTCCGGATTGTTTTTCCTTTATTCGCTCCAACAAGGTCGGCCAAATTTTGAGACTCATCAGCATTACGGGAACACCCGGGGCCACGACTTCCAAGTCGAATCGGCCTATTTCCTTGATTAACGGCATTTGCCCCGTCATCTCAATTGCGAAGTTCTCCACGGACTTTCGACTGAGCGCATCAGTCACCACATTGGCTCTACCTGGGTTGTCACGCCCCGGGTTACCTCTTCCCAGGCACATGACAAGATCCGCCGCATACACAGTATCTCTACCATGTATACGAAGCGAAATAACATCAACAATAATCACACAGAGCTAAAGGTATCAACAGAGCTGCTATATAAATATATTAAAAGATCACTGTACATACATCATCCATAACTCTCATATATAACTCTCATATACAACACTGATATCTCAATCACACTGTATGTACAGACTCAACCATCTATCAAAATGGGTATACCTCTAGCCAAGTATCCGGAGAATAGCTCTACCCGACGGTCTCCTTTCCGCGCTCAGTATGCACAACAGGGGAAGAAGACTCTGAAAAAAGATGTCACCAATGGGTGTGAGAACTACTATCAAACAAGTAGTCCTCAGTGGGTACCGCCACCAGCCTCAGCGGTCTGCCCACTAAGTCCTCAATCTCAAGAGATATATAGAGCAATAAAGAAAAGTAGGAGATATACTACCACTACTATGCACAAAGCTCAACCGTCGGTATGAATACCAATGAACTGAATCTGTCGGTATGAATACCAATGAACTGAATATACCAAATGAGGACTATCATGAATACAATACCTGCGAACCAGCTAGTACAGGAAACCCCGTCTGTACCTAGCTCAATCCATAATACCATACCATATCATACCATACGATACCTGCGGCCTTATCAAGCTCAACACAAAAGGGAGCCCAACTAGTACAGGAAGCCCGTCTGTTACTAGTTCCTCGTACAACCCTCTGTACGGAATATGCCAACTCTAGAGTGGTACTCGTGGGAGCGACCCAACCGAGTAAAGTAAACCCAAGTATACGCCAAGCACCCGCAGGTATATGATCGACACGACTGGGTCAACAAGGATCATGTGCCCTCGGCACCTCAAAGGATAGTCAACAAGTAAGACCCAATCCACTGTGCCCTTGGCACCATAAAGGATAACAAGTGTGACCCAATCCAATGATCTCACAAAAAAATCACGTGCCCTTGGCACAATCAATGCTCCAGTGCTTACAATCAATCTCAACTCTATCACAAGAGGAGGCTCTCAACTCTACCACAAAGAGGAGGTACAATAACATAGCACGAGCCACAGCATGATCACCTACACTACATGTACAACAACTGGTACAAAGAATATCAACAGGATAGGTGTAGGCCAAATCATGCAACAAGGATACAAGGAAATCATGCATGCTCACATATATATCATTAGCATATCACGCACATGCAAATCTCAACCTAACAGGTCATATCTAACATAATCACAGCATGTCATGCTATCATAATCCCAATAGTATCACACTTATCATAATCCAATATCATCATATCATGCTAACATAATTCAACACTATCATGCTAACATAATCCAACACTATCATGCTAACATGAGAGTAAACACATAGGAGGAAGTCCACTGAATCTGGCAAACATCAACCCACCTCACAAGCTAATCCAACCACGGTGGGGAAAGAACAGTATCCTCAGATCCAACCCTCCAAGATAACGAACTCCGGCAGCACTCCGATCTGTCTAAACCTCCAAGGAACTGCTAACTCCAGCAGAATAACAGCTCGTCGCCAGATCAGATCAGCAGAATAGAAGAGAGCAAGTTAGGTTACAAACTAATGCCAACACATGGCCCTAAACCCAACTTTCTCTCTCTAGAAAACGGGATCTCGAAGTGGAAAATGAGCCAAAGTGATCAGGGACTCGCCTATTTATAGGCTCCCAAAATCCCACATTCGGGCGCCCACTTTCCAACTTCCGAGCGTCCGGAAATCCTCAACGCCAGGTGTCAGCTGGCGGGCAAACGGTCGGTCGGCGGTCAGCAGGCGGTGGGGCGGCGTGTCTCCGGCGATCGACACGTGTCCTACGTCGCGACACGTGGCTCTCCACGTCATAGCCAAAACCGGATCCTCAATCCGGGCGTCTGGTTCATGCGCCCAGATCCGATCTCCGTCGGCCACAACCGGATCGTCCACAAGGTGCACTGGATCCACAACTTTCGGGCGTCCACAACCTCACTTCCGGGTGCCCGAAACCTGCCAAATCCAGAAACCCTAAAATCTCAAGTATTACATGGGTGGTACAAGATGGTTAAATCATAATCCTTTATTAATTCCAACCATCTTCGTTGCCTCAAGTTCAACTCCTTTTGAGTGAATAAATACTTTAAGCTTTTATGATCCGTGTACACCTTACAATGCTCCCCGTACAAATAATGCCTCCACAACTTAAGTGCGAAGACAACCGCTGCTAGTTCCAGGTCGTGGGTGGGGTAATTCTGCTCATAGCTCTTCAGCTGACGAGAGGCATAAGCTATCACTTGCCCTCTTTGCATAAGCACACACCCAAGACCGCGCCGTGATGCATCACTATACAACACAAAGCTCTCCCCCGCAATCGGCAAGGCGAGAACCGGAGCTGAAGTCAACCTTCCCTTTAGCTCCTTAAAGCTTTGGTCGCACTCCTTACTCCAAATATATTTGGCCCCCTTGCGAGTAAGACGCGTTAGTGGACCGGAGATTTTTGAAAATCCCTCCACAAATCGTCGATAGTACCCCGCAAGACCCAAAAAGCTTCGTACCTCAATAACATTGGTCGGGCGAGGCCAATCCTTGATTGCCTCAACTTTCTTAGGGTCCACCGATACCCCACTCTCGGAGATAACGTGACCCAAGAAAGCGACTTCACGAATCCAAAATTCGCACTTCTTTAACTTGGCGAACAACTTATTCTCTCGAAGAACCTGAAGCACAATCCTTAGATGCTCCCTATGTTCTTCGTCACTTCGAGAGTACACAAGAATGTCATCTATGAACACCGCCACAAATTGATCTAATAGTGGTTTAAACACACGGTTCATCAAATCCATGAACGCTGCCGGAGAATTCGTAAGCCTGAAAGGCATAATCGTGAATTCATAGTGTCCATACCGCGTCCTAAACGCGGTCTTATGCACATCTTCCAGTTTGATCTTCAATTGGTGATAACCGGATTGCAGATTTATCTTCGAATACACCTGAGACCCTTGCAACTGATCAAACAAGTCGTCAATACGGGGTAACGGGTACTTGTTCTTGACGGTCACCTTATTCAATTCATGGTAATCCACACATAACCGTAGTGAACCGTCTTTCTTACGTACAAATAGGATAGGGCTCTCCAAGGTGACACACTTGGTTTAACGAAACTCTTGTCTAACAGATCTTGCAGTTGTGCTTTCAATTCCTTTGGTTCTACCGGTGCCATCCTATACGGGGCCTTAAAAATCGGCGCCGTACCCGGGAGCAAATCGATTACGAACTCTATCTCCCGATTCGGTGGCATTCCGGGTAACTCCGTCGGAAACACATCCGGAAACTCTTGGACTATAGGAAAGTCTTCGAGCCCCGACACCTCCTTTCGGTCATCCACAACCGTCGCTAAATAGGCAATGCAACCACTAGCAATGAGTTTTCTTGCTTGCGACGTGGACACCATTGATGCAAAGAGTGAACTCTTGCACCCACGGTACACAAACTCCTCGTGTCCCGGTTCTCTATATCTCACTATCCGACTCTCACAATCAATAACAGCGTGATATCTAGAGAGCCAATCCATTCCTAGGATTAAGTCATACTCGTTCATTTGATTTAACACCAGCAAATCAGCTTGCATAATCCAGTTTCCAATCCTCACTGGACAGCTAAGACACTCCTAATACACGCAAAAGGTATGTTCTGGCACCTGCACAGTTCTTGCATGTGTGGCTTCTATAATTTTTATTCTATGTGCAGTGGCAAATGATCGAGCAATAACTGAATGTGATGCTCCGGTATCGAATAAAGCTCTACATCGAATGCCATTAATCAACACAATACCTGCCACAACCTCCTCCGAGGCAGAAGGCTCCTCCACCTGCGAGGCGAACACACGTCCACTTGGCGCCGGCCGCTGTCCCTCAACTGGCCTCGGCAGCGGGATACGGCCCGCCGGCATCGCCGCGGGTGGGATGCCCACAAGCTGCCTAGGCGATGCGAACGTCGATGCCGACAACGGTGTCCGATCATTACCCATCGAGTAAGCAAACTGCATATGTCCCGGGTGGCCGCACTTGAAGCACCGGCCCTCACGGGTAATCACACTGATGAGGGTTGTGGGGGCCGCTACAAATCGGGCACCGGCCCAGGGGTCGTTTTTGCTGAGACCCTCGAGATCGATTCTGTGACTGCGGGTGCTTCGAGGGCCACTTAGAGCTAGACTGACCCCCCGAGCCACCCGCCGGATGCTTCTTTTCTTTCTCTTTGTCCTTCTCTTTCTCTCTCTCCCAAGATTCGCGCTCCTCGCGCGCACATGCATTCCCGTGCTCCACCCAAAGAGCACGGTCCAAGACCTCCGCAAAGGTTTGCAGCTTGAAGGCGTGAAACCGCACGAAAGATCTCTGGTCGAAGCCCGCGCACGAAGCAATCGACTTTGTCCAACTCTCCGCGGACCACATGCGGAACACAATTAATAATATACGAGAACTCTCTCTCGTACTCATGCACGGTGCGGTTCCCCTGCTTCAACTTTCAAAACTTCTCCTGGAGATTCCTCTTCTCACTATCAGGGAAGTAGGCGGCGAACACCAAACCCCGAAACTTCTCCCAAGTCGGTGGCGGAAGGCTAGAGAGTCTATCACACTTGACTCCCTTCCACCACGCCTTCGCCGATCGCTCCAAGCAATGAGCGGTGAGGTGTACCTTGTCTCCCTCCAAGGTGTACAGATCCTCGAAAAGTGTCTCTATCGTGTTGATCCACATCTCTACGACCCATGGATCCACGTTCTCTCCGTCGAAGGTCGGCGGGTTGAACTTTTTAAACGTCACGAGAGCCGCAAGTGTGCGCTCCATCTCCGCATCCCCCGTCGTGGGATCGAGCATAGGAGCACCCGACCCAACAGCCACAATCGGTGGTGCGGGTGGCGCCACAGTCGGCGCTACTGCCATCCCCTATGCCGGACTTGAAGCAGGGACCGGATGCGCGCTCGGTCTCTCCTTCCTAGTCGCAGCCGCTTGCTGCGCCATCTTATCCTGAAGCTTTTTAATTTGCTCCTCTTGTCTCTGCATGGACTCAGCCTGTCGCCGAACCACGCCCATCAGCTCGGTCAGCTGCTCGCGAAGACCCATGTTCTCGCCTACCCCGGATTGCTCGGGGGCCACGCTCGACTCCTCGGGCCTAGCCCGTGTTTGAGGCTTATCACGCACCATTGTCTCCTGAAAACACAACGACCGTGGTCAATAGCATGAAACTCAAGGTCGTTCACAATACAACTTTTCACGAAATAAACGTGAACCCAATCTAAGCGAAAGTCACTCAAGGGCGCTTATTCTCCTCACTTAGTTTCATGTTGTCGGCCGCCAACATGAACACCCTCGGCTGAGAATAAAAACATACCTTGAATCTACCTCTAACATCCAATTAGAGGCATGCACAACTTGACCCAATCAATCCGATTTTCGCCACAAATTCACAATTCTCGTCACTCACGAGCCTATGTTCTTATGGTCTTTCCATCCTAGGGTCTCCTAGGTCCACCTAGACCATTTCTATGCTCTGATACCACCTTAGTCTGTCACGCCCCGTCGGGCTTTTAACACCAACTAGGTGGAAAGGATAAACCGCACGGGCGCATGACCTAGACCCGCCGAACGGACAGAGTTTTTCCTATCCGCCCAAGGCGTAACAACACCTGTATTTATGCATTATTCCAAACAGGAATAGAGTACAAGAGTGCACAAGGAAGCATCAACATAAGAAATCTCTACTTCTATTACAACACATTTGCACAATTATACATGCCAAATTTATTTTTTTTTCTTTTCCTTTCATTCATACATTCCATACAATAAGTTTCAAAACATAGTGTAGTAACCCTGGGGCCTAACTGACGGAATGACTGCAGTATCCTAGACTGTTCGACGCTTCTAGAGAAGGTCGAGACAAGTCGGAGTCGTTTCGGCGTCAAATAGACGCGAAAACGGACTCGGAGCACCGAAGTAAGCCAAAACTGAAGTTTTGGGCGCTTAGAGCTTTAGGGCGCCCGGAAGTTATGTTTTGGGCGCCCAGATGTCGAGTGCTCATTTGCTAAAACTGCTAAGTCATTTCGGATCCAGGATCGGGCGCCTGGAAAGTGAGTCCGGAAATCTTACCTCGTGAGTATCGATCCGTTTGACACGTGTTGGATGGTTGGTGAACTCCGCCGGACCAGGTTAGGGTGCACCGGACCGCGGGCGGAGAGTCCGATGTTCTGGACTTGTGCTGGCTGAAGAACTGGGCGCTCACTTCTTGGGTTTCGGGCGCCCGAAAGTCTATTTTTCTGCTGAGGAACAGGTTAGATGTATTTTGTTCTTGAGGCGCAGCACACCGAAACCATTGGTCTATAAATGATGTGGACGACCTCCCCTGAGGTTCTTTCTCCCCTCTTCATGGTAAAGCTGGAATTTTGCTAGGATAGCCCTCCAATTCCTCCCAAATTCCACCTTTCTCCATTGAAGACCCTGGATTTCTGCAGAACTGCAACGTCGACCGGTGGTGTTCTTGCTCGTGTGCAGTGTGAGAGTGTCCAAATCCAACGAAACTTAGTTTGTTGGATAGAGGACTCGTAGAGAAAGACGTGGAATTCTTCCAATCGCTATTTGGACAGGTATGTAAGCTACAGTTGTTGTTTTACTGGACCCTTTGTGTTCTTGAGCTGAAACTTGGGTTTTCCTTTGATCTTATGGATCCAAATCTCTTGGGAGCTGGAATTTTGAAGTGAAGATTGGTCCTTCCTCATTCCTTGCTGGTTTGGAGGTTCCTTCCACCTAATTTGAGGATTTAAAGGTGAGTTATAGCTCATATTTTGAGTAATTAGCTTAAGTGCTGAATTTTTGGGTCATTGATGGATTTCTTGGATTTTTGAATCCAGATCTTTGTGAAAATCTTTGGAGAGGTTTTGGATTGTTCCATCACTGTTTTTGAGAGGTTTGTGATCCTTTTCCATGGGCTAAATTCGTTGGAATTCCAGAATTCATGCTTAATGTGCTGTTTGCTTAGTTGCTGAAACTTCTGGATGTATGTGCAGGAGGGTCCAGAAGTGGGTCCGAATCAGTGTGAGGATATTTTGGACATCGAGTCGAGCTCCGTTTTGGCTGAAATTTCGAGAGTTTGTTCTTGAACCCCTGCTGGTGAGTTGGGCAAAGTTTCACTGTATTTGGACTTAGGATGTAGATTTTATCGCATGTTGAATCCATGTTGGTCGTGCTGCCAGGCTGCAGTTCTGGGCTGATGTTCTGGGCGCCCAGAACTTGAGCAGGTGGGTCCGAATCTCGAGGTTGCAGTTTTGAGCCTGATTTCAGCCGGTGTTGTTTGGAGGCCTTCCATTCGACTCCTAGCCTTAGTTGGATAGCGTTTGAGGTGGGTTAATATTACCGAAATCGCCGGATTTCCTCCTAAGTTGTTGAGAGTGCAGCATGCTGTTTTATTATCTGTTTAATCATGTTTAGTAGCTCGAATTCATGAATTTGCATGTATTTATATGAAATCTGAATTTGGAGCATAAATTGATAATTTATAGACATGACTTTACATGCTGAACTGAGATTTGACTTAGGAGAAAACTTGTGAACCTACAACCGTCACTTTTCGAACTATTATCAGATTTAGCTCTAGGAGCCGTTTCTATTCTTGTATCATCGCTGTTAGTGCGAGGTGGATACTTAGTTTGTTGTAGGACGAGTTTACGCTCGTGCTGGGATACCGAGCTTGTATTTACAGCAGGGTTAGGCTATTTTGTATTACCGGGTGCCGTCGGGGTTGACGGTGGACCCAGACTCTTGTTTTAGCTTCTGTTTGTTCTAAGGGCACGTGAGCTTGGAGTCTTTAACATATTTTGACCCCTTTCCATTTGATTTAGCCTGCCGGAGTCTGATTGTGCTCGACAGAGATACGCGTACTAACTCGGTTGGGTAGCTCCCCCGAGTGCCGCTCCGGAGTGAGGCCTCTCTTGCGTTGATGTCGCTGCAGATTAGTTGGATCTGATTTTGGACCGGCTACCCTTTTTGGTAGTGTGCGGTGTGGCTAGGCAGTTGGCTAGACGAGCCTGTTTGGGCGGTTCCGATAGATTGGGCCAGGGGTGACTTTTCACTTTGGTGATGCTTACTTGAGAGTTGACTTGGATAGTGGTAGGGTAGTGGCATTTCAGCTGTAGAGTTATTCCAGCTTACCTTGTTGTTCTTTACCTACCAGCTATATTGTTAGTCTCGTAGACTTAGTGGGTGGACCGTTGAGGTCGGTATTGGTACCCACTGAGGACTACTTCTTTTGATAGTAGTTCTCACACCCATTGTTGCTACCTTTTCTTGCAGAGCCTTCGTCTGTTGCGGCTGCTGCTCTTGTTCCTGCGGATCGAGGTAAGGGAGTCGCGAGCTAGATCCCTACTTGTCCCTGTTGTTCCTAAAGGAGGACCCTACTGGAGATAGTCTCTTTTGAGTTGAGCCATGTACATATACTGTGGATTTGTCCCTATTTTGGTTTTGGAGGGACTGTTGTATTTTTTTGGATTCTATATGTACAGGTGGCTATGGTTCTTTTAGTATGTTTTATCTCAGCTCTATATCTCTTGTAGTTGCTTGTATGTTTGTTTACAGGTTAGCTATCGCTTCGTATACATAGAAATGTCTATGTATACGGCGGATCTGTTGGCGAGCCCGGGAAAACGAGTAATCCGGGGCGTGACACATGGAATTTACAATTTACTTGCTTAACATGACCCCTATACTATCCAATATCCAAAAGTTGGGGTACATCTAGGCACACGAGTCGAAATGGAAAGGGCCGCTATCTACTATGTCACGCCCTTCCCTCGCTCCGCCGCCTCACTCACGGAAGGACCTGAAAAACGTGGGGTGAGAACTATAAACATAGTTCCCAGTGGGTAAGGCCACCCAAGAGAGAAGCTCGACCCACCAGGTCTAAAGAAACAACACAAGTATAGGTTAGATTACAATTAACTATGCATAGATATATTTACATGCTTATAAATAAACATAATGGATGCAACCAAATAAATGACAACTTTTATTTTCTCCTAGGTCCATCCCATACATTACATTACCCATGTTCATTCACTTTTCATTTTGTCATTGCTGTCGGAATCGCCGCTCCACCAATATGATTTCTCACATATGCGGAATCGCCGCCTTGCTATGGCATTGGTGTTGGAATCGCCACTCCACCAACCCACTTAGCAAACTCTTGCGGAACCGCCGCTTAGTGTTGGGCACCGAGCAATGGAATCGCCATCCCCATCATTGTCCGAACCTCCAAAGAGTGGAATCGCCATCTCTTTGCTCGGGTAGCGGAATCAGCGGAATCGCCGCTTTGCTATGGCATTGGTATTGGAATCGCCACTCCACCAACCCACTTAGCAAACTCTTGCGGAATCGTCGCTTAGTATTGGGCACAGGGCAATGGAATCGCCATCCCCATCATTGTCCCAACCACCAAAGAGTGGAATCGCCATCTCTTTGCTCGGGTATCGGAATTGCCCCATACCCACATTCGTTCACATTTCACACTTGTCAACCTAAGTTCAATGACCCTAGGTTCAAGTTACCATATCTCACCTATGTTCAATGACACTAGGTTTCCTTTATTTTCACAACCTATGTTCTATGACACTAGGTTCCATTTACACATTTCAACCTATGTCTCATGACACTAGGTTCCATTTACACAGTTCAACCTATGTTCCATGACATTAGATTTCATTTCATACATGCAATTACTTATCAAGTATAAAAAATAATGAAATACTTGAATTCACTAATCATGCAAGATGAGCCCATGGCTCAAATCACCATAATCATTTTTTTTGCCAACATGCATACATGTATTCTAGGATTTCATACTTCTACACCATTTTAATTTCAAATGGTTATTTACCCTAGACATGGAAGTGACCTAATCACTTCGGTAAACACAAACTCACCTCAAGAGCTTCCAATTCTTGAATTCTTTGAGCTCCTAGATCTCCAAGCCTTGAGTTCTTTCTTCAACCCAAGCTTTTACAAGAAAAATGGTTCGTTACTCATTACGAATCCTAATATCTTTCCATTTCATGAAATCAAGTGTTCCCACATGATTTCCAAGGCCTCAATTGCAAATTCCGAATGTCTAAATATTTTTGGAACCTCCAATGGCAAAAGCCCCAAATCTACCTAGGGTTTGCATGCATGCAAGCCAAATCCTAAATTTTATGGCCAATTTTCTACCATTTGTGGTCAAGATTGCGTAGGGTTTTCAAAAACCTCATAACAAAGAATTAAATCTAAGGTTTAAACCCTAAATCACAAAAACTTACCTCAGCACCTAAGTTCCCTAGCTTCTTCTTGCACCAAGAAGCTCCCAATCCACCTTATAAGCTTTTCCCAAGGTCAAATCCTTCACTTATCCAAGCTTTGGAGAGATCTCAAGAGAGAGAAAGTGAGGGAGAGGGAGAGGGAAAATGAGGAAGGTGAAGGAGAAATGAAGGGGAAGAGATCTCAGCCCATATACATAACCCCACTTTGCAATTTACCAAAATGCCCTTGATTCAGACATTCTGCATCAGCCGGGTCCGGACCTTGCAAGTCGGGTCCGAACCCGGGAAGTAATTTTTCCCACACAGGTATGCAGGCCGGGTCCGGACCCCACAGCCGGGTCCGAAACCCGTGAGCAAATCAGCTCAACAGGTCGGGTCAGGACCTGGGTGTCCGGGTCCGTACTCTAGCTGTTCCACAGGACTTCATTGTCCGGACCCCAGGTCTCGGGTCCAGACCCCGAGAGCAATTTAGCTCCAGTTTGGTTTTTTATTTCAAAATTTTAAAATTTTGATTTTTTGGGCCCTAACTCGCACCCAAACGTTCTGAAACCCTCGGAACCCGATTCCACACTAGTCATTATCGGCTTTCTCCGAACTTCATCCAATTCGGTAAAGTTCGGCATAGCGCACTGGAATTCAGAGTACTACAGATACTAATTGTGACGCCCCAACTTTCCAGGGGGTCACCGATGGTGCCCTAGATTTTCAGCTTTTAGGGAGAGAATCTCCAAGTTTAGGCTGGAATAGAGACCAGATTGTCTACTTTGGCGATGGAGTTCGGATGGAAAATTCACGGTGAAGTCGACCTATTCTCTACTGAGTGACGGGGGCATGAGGGATGCCCGAGCTAGCAAGATCTGGAGACTTAGAGTACCCCTTAAGGTGAAAGTGTTCTGTTGGCTCGTCCTCAAGAAGAGACCCTTACAACGGATAATCTACTAAAGAGAGGATGGACCGGAAACACGGCTTGTGTGTTATGCGGGGTGGAAGAGGAAACTGTGGATCACCTATTCTCACGATGCATTTTTACTAGGTTCTTAGTAGTGTTGGCCTTGGACAGTATCGTTGCTAGGGATTTGGGAGATGATGTAAATTTTGTATGGGATAGGTGGATGGTTAGGAAAGGAATGCAGTCAAGTAGCTCTAGACTAACTGGATTAGTATCATGCTGGTGGGTCACCTGGGAGGTCAGGAACGGTGCGATCTTTAGAAAGGCTCTGGCTGACTCGTTGATAGCGGTTCACAAGATTAAATAGCTGCTGAGCTTATGGGAGCAATTTATCTCCGCGAATCAACACTAATATAAGGTCTTTTTTTTTTTTTTTCCTTCTTCTTTGGGCACGCCCTAACTGAGGCCTCTGGCATCCTTTCAACGAATGAAGCGGATAGCATGCTACCTTCTCCTAAAAAAAAAAAAAACTATACCATCAACATTTAGTTTAAAGTTAGTTTGACTAGTTTCAGTTAATAATCCTACATAAGCAACACAAACTTATAAGTTTGTTCCTGTAAGTCTTCAAAGCCTTTTGTTTGAATTCCTATTTTGATATGTTGTTCAAATTCGACAGTTTTCATAAGATAATCAGGACTACAACAAAATATTCCTCCATTATAATTTAAATCTATTTCTGTTAATCCTAATGAAATCTTAGAGGCAGTAGAATGTCTATCATCGTATATCATTAAAAAGGCTTTAGCTCCTAATTGTTTTCGAAATAATCTTTTTATACCAACTACAATTAATTCTAAGTGCATACGGGAAAGATTCTGAGCAAGCACTTTTTCCTCTGATTCTTTATTAATTAATCCTAATTCGACTATTTATTTAAAATATTTTAATATTTTAATTATTTTTATTCAAATTTATTAATTAATTATTAAGATAATAAAATACCCGCATAGCGGGCCGCTCACTGGTGACCCATCATAATAAACCCAGCGTTAAACGAAGGCCATATAGGCCTAATAAACCCGAGCGCGACCCAAGCCGAAGAAAGCATGGCGGCCGTAGCGGCTGGGCCACTGCGGCACTCCCCTGTACCCTGGTTGCAGTTCCCATCCCTCCTGACCACCCTCTCCCTCACACCCCGCCCCCTCTTCTTCTCCTTCTCGTCCCTCTCCTCCTTCCGAGCCCGCGCCCAGAAACCTAGCGGCCCTCTGACGGCCGAAGACGACCCGGCCGACGATGACGACGCTGTCGCCGTCTCGGCTGGCGCTCCAGTTAAGAAGAGTCGCAACGAGCTCAAGCGGGAGGCCCGCCGCGCCGTCCGCTGGGGGATGGAGCTCGCCAACTTCTCCCTCCCGCAGATCCAGCGGGTCCTCAGGTAAGTAATCAAACTCGCTTTACTTTATTGCTGTCGGATGAGCGCTTCTGATTCTTGGTGTTGGTAGAGTTGCTTCCCTTGAGCGCGAAGTGTTCGAAGCCCTAACGCTAGTGAAGGTACATTGGTTTTTTATTCTCTGTGTGAACATTAATTCTTTTCGAGTGGTTCACACAGTTTAGACGAAGAATTTTTTTGTTTTCTTGGCAGAGATTGGGACCGGATGTCCGGGAGGGGAGAAGGAGACAATTTAATTATATCGGTATGTTGTTTCTAACTGGGCGGGTCTATAACTTTATATAACAATTCCACTCTGGAGGGAAGCACTATACTTAGTGTTGTGAAAGCAAAGCTGTTTAAGAATGGCGTACATCTATCTAATGTGAAGTACTCAGATTGCAAACCCTATCTAAGAAAAACATCCTTTTTGGGCTAAACTGCCCAGGATTGTGAACCCAGTCTATTGTTAGAATTTATCTGGCACAAAAGCGAAAATAAAAACGCTGCGGAAAAATAATATTGCACTTTTAAATTTTTCTGGAAATCAAAACCCATATCACATATGAAAAAACCGAAAAACAAAAATCAATCCAGTACCCGCGGATCATTCTCATGTTACATTCTAAAAAATAATTTAAACTAAACATATCTAATGTTTAGATTACAACACCTTGGACCAATTAAGGTCTCTTGATCTACTGTACGTTTGAAACTGAATATGATGAACTGAGGTTCCGATGTAGCCGCGCACTTGCCCGGCCTCTACGCGTATCCAACACGGAATCGATGCAGTTCCAACGCCTTCCATCTCACGGAATAGATGAGCCGTAGACTATAAGGACGGTGCTCGCAGTCCATCTGATGTCTACGTTTCTTTTGATGAGACAGTTTGAACCTCACGAAAAATAATGTCGAGAGAGAGTGAAAAAACTTGAATTACTCCCGATTTTTCTTCACGCGGCCAACCCTTTTATTTTTATTCTTTTATTGTGCCGTACGGCCCCTTCACATGGCTAATTATATGCCAGTGGAAGTCAACTAGACAATATGAATTATAACTAATTGAATCAATCTAGTAACTAATTGAATCATAAGATAATTATAAATCTAGTAACTCATTGAATCTTAGGATAAGTACCAATCTAGTATACTTATCCAATATATCATTTAATTCTTATCTCTCTCTTTAATTTAATTGGATCATATTCATCAAATCATAATTAAAATATTTATATTTAAGTCTAATCTAATTAGAATTGTCACGCCCCGCCGTCCCTTTCCCAAATAGGTGGAAGGAGTCCCGCACGGGCGCGTGCGCCAGACCCGTCGAACGGACAGAGTTTTTCCTGTCCGCCCAAGGCGTCACAATCGGTATAATTCAAAACATTCCAAACAGGAATAGAATTCATACACAGATTGTGTAAGGAAAGCATCATAAACATACATAACTACGTTATTATAAGCATTCGTCTCATTTAAATTACATATTATATATATATATATATTTTCTTCCAAATACAATCAGATTGTTATTACAATATTTTCTCTTTTCATTTCAATACCCTTAAGCTACGCTGTTCAAGGGTACATCTATCTCTGGTCACAAAGTGGTAGGGCGCTATCTATCGAGCTACGCCCTTTTCTCGCACCGTCGCGCCGCTCACGTGTGGACCTAAAAATATGGGGGTGAGAATTATAAACATAGTTCCCAGTGGGTACGGCCATCCAAGGAAGAGCTCGACCAATCAGGTCCAAAGAAGGCAACATAAGCAAGTTAGTCCAACATATAACTATATATACCATATGCAATACTAAAACATCATGCTTATGCCTCATGATAAATGCGATAATGAAACCTACCATGTGATGGAAACTATGTTCTATTCACTATTTCATTATCCAATTCCAAATGCCCAATTTTAGGTTCCATGCATCGTCCCGTGACCAACGACTTAGCTCTTTGGTGGTGAAACTCTCACACCCACCTTTTAGCTCTTAAGTCCACAAGTAGGTATACTTTTAATATATAGGGTTCTTTACATGCATAAGGTTCTACACATCATACCATGACTTATTGCTTAGCTCTTTAGTGGTGAAACTCTCACACCCACCCTTTAGCTCTCAAGTCCACAAGTAGGTGTACTTTTAATATATAGGGTCCTTTACATGCATAAGGTTCATGCTCACATATGATGCAAGAAAAGGAAGGAAATACATGCGTGTCTCACAACGATGCATCAAGTTAGGTTTACCAAGGCTCAAAGTAATAAATCACCCAATCTCTCAAGGACCTACTAAAAGTACGGTCCTAGCTTGCGCCGCGCCTCATGGGTTGTGTCCAGCATTCATCACCCTACCCATTCGTGCTATGCATCCAAGACCTGGGGTCGTGCATCGCACTCCCACCCAATCGGCACTCAAAATAGCAAAGCGAGCGCACTCGCTTGGTTACACCTCCGGAGGACTAATGCCCTGGGGGAGCGACAACATGAAACCAAGTGAGGGCGTAGGTCCATTACCATTCGGCAGTGGAGTGACCGCGTAGGTCCATTACCAAGCGTAGACTCATCTTTTCATTTTGGTTGCACACAATTCCTATTGTGTGTGACCGTGTAGGTCCATTACCATTCGGCAGTGGAGTCCAATATCAAACTCTTCAATATTGAATTAGAACTGTTCTAATCAATAAAATAATTTATTTTAAATTATTTTTACTTCCCTCACTGAGTGATACCTAGCAGTACATCACCGCAATCTAGAATGGTGATGAAAAATAAACCTTTCCGTTTAAAGTTTTCTATGTAATTAATTCCTTCCAACACACGATGTCCCGATCGAACCAAAGTTATGGTTACTCGCCGAACCTTTTTATTCGATCATTTGACTAGAATATCTAAAATTGACTCAATATGGTAACATAGCTGGAAACTCTTTCCACACAGCACTTACTCTGGCCAGTGGTTTTCCGAGTCGAGTCTGATAGTCTACATAGGACATTATCTCTCAATATTGAGAGTATTGAATCCCTTCTTGCGCAGTCACATATCTCCCCATATAAAGTAGTATAGCCAATCAGTACTGAACGTAGACTAATGATTAGGGTCTAAGTATTAGTACAGTCAAACAGTAGCAATCTATATGTGAAGCATCCATGATGCCTCAGGTCCAAGGAGTACTTCACACAATTGTAGCAAAGAACTAGTCATTGGCGAGTATGGAATCACATGACTGTTTAACTAAATGGTCACGCTCAGTGTTCTTGTTTGCTAATAAGCACCTGTATGCTTACTTTATTAGGAGCATTTAAGAACCTTGGACAATGAAATATATATTTTAAATTCCTAACTTTTAGGAATATATTTTCTCAACAAAGATTCAACGGACGATTCATGCAAATATATTGACTGCTAACAATAAACATGAATAAAACTTGCCCTTTATTAATTAATAAAAATACAAAATATGTCCACAAGCTTATGTCAATGATTGGCTTTAGGGTATATTACTAACATCTATGAACAACGACTCCAGTTTTGCGAGATTATGCACATGTTTGAGATTTGAGATTTACTAATACACCAGTTTTGTTTCAACGGTTTCTGTAACAGAACAACAAATATGTAACAAGGAACCAATAAGAACTAAACAAAATGCAGTATTTTATTATCAATAACTAGCATGCTTATTTTAGATAACAAAAAAACATGTGTTAGCAATAATTTTGTCCCGCACCGGAGATTGCAGCGAAAGCCTCCGGGGACGCAACAGACCCGCTAGAAATACAAGGCGCGCCCCGCATGCCTGTAGCATACAACGAAACTTTCAATAACAATTTTCATAACTCAAAAGGTATCAGAGTATAATAATATTATTTAGCAGCATATTAATAACAGAGCATCCTGACAAAATAGGTATACAATCATCAAAATACAACTCAGCTCCGTTACAAGGACAAACTCACGCTGCTATATGTATTAGCCGGCTTCTCTTCTAGGCTGTCATTGGGGTGATGCACCCTTCCCACGTTGCACCCTTCCCACGATCCGTCACTGGTGCCGGATGCTCTGAAAAGTAACAACAACAAAGGGTATGAGAACTATGGTGAGTAGTTCCCAATGGGTATAGTCGTCGACAACAACGGCCTATACCACTAGGTCTACCAGAGGCAAGACTAGTAAATATCAATAAAAAAGTGAGTAACCAAGTATAATATGAAGTAAAGTAATAAATGCAGTACTATCATGCCTCTAAGAGTAAGAGAGGATATCAAAAGGTTCTCCAAACCAATCACATGAGGGAAATCAAGAGTATGCATCAATAATAGGTAATATCCAGCAAGAATGTTAGACCCCATCGTCATGACCAACTCATACGTCTGGTCAAGCCTGCACCTGTCTACTGCTTGAACCACACTCCCGCAGGTGCGCCGTCAACACGTAGGTTGCCTAGCACATCTAATCAGCTGGCCTCCGGAGTGGCACTCGTGGGGAGCGACCTTACTGAGTCTCACATATCACTGTCATCATCATCTATCATGCACGTCGTGGCCTTGCAGGCTATGGTCAGTGCAATGATCAAGAAAATTATAATCATATGTTTTGAGTCCTCAGCTGTAATCATAAGACATGGGTCACACTAACCTTCATGAATATTCCACCATATTCTCTATTCAGATATTTAATAAAAAAACATGATATCACGAGCATAGCTTAGAAGAATGTAATTCAGCTTAATTATATCTAATCAGACTCACACTCACTCGAAGTCCCAATATAGACATATTCATAAATTAAAGAAGAATAGTTTTAATTTCGGTGCTAGCAATAAATCATGTAATAAGAAATATAGATGGAGACAGTTCACCATTTTCGACGACCAGAAAACCCACCTGAATGGACGTCTGTCAAAAGATCAGGGGGAGAACAGAGCACCAGTACTATCGTGAAATCCTGGCAAATCAATTTCCTAGATTTATCTTTTTGTCATCATAGAATTGTATTGTTAAACTCTAAATCATACTCTTACTTACCTCGTGGATCGCACCCTTAGTATCTTCACGCCTTGAGCTTGCTTCCAAATCTTTCTTTCTTTTCTCCTCCACTACTTCCTTTACTCTCTTTCACTCTCTTCTCTCTCTTTTTTCCTTCTCTATTTCATCCTCTCTCTCATCTCGGCTTGCCCTGTAAGCTAGCCCCTCGGTCCTAGTTATAGAGGGGGGTTACGCAAAAGTCTGAAAAATTGAAGAATTCGTGTTTCAATCCAGGTCTACGTTTCGGGTGCCTGAATCAAGGTTTCGTGCATCCGAAACTCCCTGTCCGTACCATTTTGGGTGCTCCCTGCTTGCATCCGGACGTCCAAATCCTTTAAAGGTGCGCCCGGATCCACTTCCGGGCATCCGATTCTGTGCCCAAAATTCGATGACTCGGGCCGATGAGTCAGCATGTAAGTCATCACCCAACCGACTTAACGAACCGTCAGACTTTCGAGCGGCTACAGTAACATTTGGTCGTCCGAATCTAGGGCCCGACTCACTAGACCACCGACTAAACGAACCGCCACACCGACTTTATGAATCGCCTTGCCTTCGGGCTGCTATAGTAAGTTTCAGGCGCCTAATTTTAGGGCCCAAAACTATCATCCAAATGTTGCAAACTTGTATTTTTAGCTTGTTTCTCCTTGATTCTTTCCAACAAATATAGGTTGCAACACTAATTTTGATCCGGGACGATAAAAAATTTTGGATAAGTTTTAACCGATGGCGAATAAGGCGGAGACGGTTCCAACTACTTAGGTTAGGATAAGGATTGAGGTGGTTTTAGATGGATCAAGTTGTTAAACCAAATTGGATAAGAATAGAGCCGATTTGGATAAGAATAAAGATGTTATTTTTAAATATTTTATTCTTATCTTCTTGTAAGCCTAAAGGCTATAAATAGACGGTCTATTTGCTCTTGTAAAATCATTCCAGTTAGAGAGTAAACATATAAGCTCTTCCATATAAAAGATATTGTGTTCTTTATTTTTTTCTTTTCTCTTTAATCTGGTTTCAGATATCAATCGGGGAGGCGCTGCGACATTGCTTCCTCCTCCGATGGATCAAGTAGTATCAGAGCATCTGACCCTGGTGCATGGTGCGAACTAGAAGCGTCTACAAAGCTACCGGCGAACAACTCTCCATCCTCGACATCTTCTGCAAGCCACCGACGAGGAAAACGAAGAGCGCGCCTACCATGTCTGCAGACGAGTAGATAGCGACGCCATCCGAGCTTGCCGCCAAGGTCGTCGCGCTGTCTGACGACATGAAGACCGTCTTAGATTGGATCAAGGCCCAATTTGCAGCACCATCGGCAATGCCGGTGGAGAAGAGCGGTCGGCTCTCAGGAACCCCTCCTCCAAAGGCGCGTGTGACGCCGATGAAGGGCGCTGCTGAGGATACCTCGGGTGTGCGAGACGACAACGACTCCGACGATGACGGAAGCATAGCTCCGTCGCTTGTAGAAGGGAGGTCGCAACTGTTTAAGGTTGAGGCCAAGATCGAGATCCTTAACTACGACGGTGTTGTCGACGCTGAAAAGCTGGACGCCTGGCTTGACCAACTGGAGACGTACTTCGACCTCTACAACTATAGCAATGCGGAAAAGGTAATTTTCGCAAAACTAAAACTTGTAGGTCATGCATTGACTTGGTGGAAAGGCCACTCTCCAAACTTCCGCCAACGAGGATTTCACCTGGAGTCAGTTTAAACGACTGATCCGCCAGGAGTTCTACCCTATGGGATATGAAGAAGAGCGATGGAAGCGCTGGCATGTCCTGTGCCAAAGACCCGACCAGACAGTGCAGGACTACACCACCGACTTTCGGCGCCAAGCCTTGGCGCTTGGCATCTCCTTTGACGATCCACAGGTTTTTCGTAAATACACCGCGGGCTTACAGGAGCGCATCAATGATGAGCTCCGCCTCTTTGGTATTCGTGGTATCGCCATGGCGATTGAGCGAAAGAACAAACTGTCTCGCGGGGAGAAGCCATCTAGGGAGTCTGCTGAAGGCTCGAAAAAGTCCAAAAAGAATGGCTCTAAAAAGAAGGGGTCCTTTGATCCTGATTTGTACTGTGATCATTGTAAAGTCACAGGACATGTCAAGGATCGATGCTGGAAGCTCCATCCAGAGCTGAGACCGAAGAAGAGACCATGGGAAACGCACAACGACAACGACAACGGCAGGATCGACAAGTGATGCTCCTACCTTAATCGGACGGATATCAAGCAGACACTAGCTTGTCTCTGATGGCTATGCCGAAGGAGACAAGCATGTGCCCGTCAAATCCGACTGATAAGAGAGGAGTTGTTCACTTTTCGAGTTCAAGTCAAAAATGAGGTGATCGATGCCATCATCGATCCCGACAGCCAAAACGGAGAACCTAGTTCAAAGGCTGGGTTTGTTGACTACACCACACCCATATCCATTGGGGTGGATTAACAGCAACATCGAGATGAAGATCGATCGCCAGTGCAAGGTGAAGTTTGCGGTGACCGGCATCTACATCGATGAAATGGTCTGCGAAGTGGTGCCGCTGAACATTTGCAACCTCATCTTCGGCAGTCCCTACCTATGGGATCGCGATGCTACCTTCTTTTGTCGTCCTCAGCAATACCAATTTATTAAGGATGGACAAAAAATTTTGTTCACCACAGAGCCATTGTCAATAACTGTAGACCTGGTAACCGCTTGCCAGGCCAAGAGGATGATCAATGCCTGTCAAAAGTTTGCCTTACTGGTGATGTAGGACGGGGATATAGGGTCCTACAAAGGATGGCGGAGAGCGCAGCTTTCTGGTCAAGTGGTTTTATCTACCGGAAGAAGATGCAACGTGGATTTCACAGGATGAGCTTCAACGACTAGACCAGAATCTGTATGAGAAGTACATCTTGAACCATTCGACGGAGTCGAATTTCTCGAGGGCCGGGAGAGTTGATGCAGATTGGGTCCCGTCTCGAGTGTACGAACGTCGTCGACGCCGCAAACGCAACTTGAGCATGTGGCTTGATCAATCCGGATTGGGTTCGGGTTGAGTCGCACCCATTAGTTTCTAGAAATATCTAAGATTATGTGGTTTTAAATTTTTGTTATTCTGTTAGGTTAGGTTGGTTGTTGATATTTTGATTTTTGAACTTGTCCATAGGATAAGAGTTTGTTATAAAAAAAAAAGATAATCATGACTCACTCCTGAACCGAACTCACTTCGGGACTGGACTCACTCCAGGGCGACGCATTCGCGAAGGAAAAAAGATTGCTCGTGCACCAAAGCTCCGAATCATCTTTATTAATTTATTAATATCATCGTCTTCTTCATACAATGAAGATCTACACCTTATTTATAATATCCTTAATCTTAGATACACATAACCAACTTCAGATTTGATCTTATCCTAAATAACTAACTAAAACAACCTTATCTAGATATTAACTAAACAATATAAATTTAAAAAAATAGAGATAAAATCAAATAAGAGGATAATTAAAAATCCTCATAACTAACTAAAAGATATGCCCAACTAATATAATCTAAGCTAAAAAAAATGATGATCTAATCGGTTTAATCCGATCAACATTGGTTCAGGCCTGTTCTGCATCAACTGGTCATTCGGCCAGTTGTATCTGAGGAGGCAAACAGCAAGGTATTGAGCCTAGCATGTAAGGAAAGGACTGATGATGTAGCCAAAGGTGATTGGCGACCAAAGCGAGCCGTGGAACGTGAGATCCAATTGATCAGCAACGCTCCGTTACCGAATCTCGGCATGTACCGAAACTCAGTAGTGGAGAATGAGGAGATAAAGCGACAGGTGACAGAGTTACTCGAGAGTGGTGCTATCAAACCGAGTAGCTCCCCTTGTGGCTCCCCGATCGTGTTGGTGCCAAAGAAAGACGGCGGGTGGCGAATGTGTATCGACTACCGCGCCCTCAACAAAATCACCATCAAGAACCGGTACCCCTTACCGCGGATCGATGATCTTTTGGACCAACTGAAGCATGCTCCCTACTTCACCAAACTGGACTTGAAGTCCGGCTATCATCAGGTCACCGAGAGGATGACACCTGGAAGACCGCGTTCAAGACGCGACAAGGCCTGTTCGAATGGCTCGTCATGCCATTCGGCCTTTGCAATGCACCAGCCACTTTTATGCGGTTGATGAACGATGTTTTACGCCCCTTCCTTGATGACTTCGTGATCGTCTACCTCGACGACATCCTCATCTACAGTCGATCACGGGACGAGCATTTGGTGCATGTCAAGAAGGTTTTCATGCTGCTTGAAGAACACCAACTCCGCTTAAACCCTAAAAAGTGTGAGTTTGGCAAGCAAAGCCTGGTATACCTCGGGTTCGTGGTGGGCGGCAGCGAGCTTTAGATCGACCCAGACAAGGTCAAGGTAGGGGTGTAAAACGGGCCGGGCGGCACGTGGCCCGCCCGGCCCGGCACGGCCGCGGGCCGGGCTGCAGCACGGCACGGGCCGATGCGGGCCTGGGCCGTGCCGGGCCGCGAAGAGGCGGGCCGCCCGGCACGGCACGGCCCGGTTGGGCCGTGCCAGCCGGGCCAGCACGGCCCGCACCCGAGGCCCAAGGCAAGATGCCTTAGGCCTCGGGGTCTCAGCTCCCGGGGAGGCCTCCTCCCCGGGAGCTCTCCTCCCAAGGTCTGCTAGGCAGACCTTGGGAGGAGTGGTTTTGGTCCAATGGACCAAAGCATTTTGGTCCATTGGACCAAAACCCATCCCTTTTCTTTTTCTTTTTTTTTTAAATAATACAATTTTTTTAAAAAAATTTAAATATTTACTATATTATAACTATTTTTATAAATTTTTAATTATTTGATCAAAATATAAGTTTAAATAAAAATAATTTATTATTTCTCTTTTTAAATTTTATAATATTTTTTTTAAAAAAATTAAAAACAAACATCTTAAAGGGCCGGCCCGAAGCACGGCCCGGCCCGGCACGGCCCGGCACGGCCCGTGCCTTCCGGGCCGAAGGGCCGTGCCGGGCCGGAGGCTAGGCGGCTTGGGCCCGGCACGGCACGGCCCGAAATTGAAACCGGGCCGGGCCGGGCCAGCCCCTAGCCCGTTTCGGCCCGGAAAATGTGCCGGCACGGCCCACATTACACCCCTAGGTCAAGGCCATAAAGGAATGGCCTTGGCCCAAAAATGTGACAGAGGTGCGGAGCTTCATGGGCGCTTGTCAATATGTCCGAAAGTTTATTCGGCATTTTTCTGTCCTTGCTGCCCCACTACATGCACCGACGAAAGCCAACCAAAATTCGAATGGAGTTCGAAACATGAGGACACGTTCCGACTTTTGCAACGGAAGATATGCGAAGCACCTGTCCTTGCCCTGTCAAATCTGCAACGACCTTTCGAGTTGGAGGCGGACGCGTCGGGATATGCCATGGGGGCTGTCTTGATGCAAGACGGTTGGTCTGTGGCATACTTCTCCGAGATGTTCCAGGGAGCTCAAAAGAACTACCCGACTTACGACAAGGAACTCTTGGCACTTCACCAGGCGGTGAAGCATTAGCGGGTCTACCTCCTAGGCAAGGAGACAGTGGTGCACACAGACCACCGCCCGCTTCAGTTCCTCCAAACGTAGTCAAAATTACAATAAGCGCGTCACATGAAGTGGATGACGTACTTGCAGCAGTTCAATCTGGTGATCAAGTACAAGAAAGGCGCCCACAATAAACTGGCCAATATGCTATCACGACCACCAGTGGCAGCACTTTGTTTGACGATTTTTATGCAACTTCAGCCAAATTTTCATGACTATGCCAGCTTGTATGCAGAAGACTCAGATTTTCAAGTGGCACTGGTTGACATCGAAGCAGGACGACCTACTGAGTTTGTCGTACAAGGTGGCTTGCTGTACAAGGGTGCACTGCTATGTGTACCTAAAGATGGCAATTGAATACAATGGATTTGAGAAGCCCATACCTCGAAGGTGGCATGTCACTTTAGGGTGAACAAAACCTTGCAGAATCTCCAGCGCTACGTCTATTGGCCTCACATGCAAAATGATGTGGCGCGATTTGTGAAAGGATGCGTCCTGTGCTGTACCTCCAAACCTGCTAATCGAAAAGTGCTATACTCCTTTTTCGATGCCGACTCGTCCTTGGGAAAGTATCTCCATGGACTTCTTAGGAGGCCTTCCAAGGACCCGACGGGGACACGACTATCTTTACGTGGTGGTCGATCGATTCTCCAAAATGTAGTACTTGTGCCATGCAAGAAGACAATCACCAGCGAGGAAGCTGCGCGGCTGTTCTTCCAACATGTTTGGACACATTTTGGGCTACCAAGCTTGATTGTGTCTGACAGTGACAGCCGTTTTCTAAGCAACTTTTGGCGGTCTTTGTGGTCCATGATGGACACAAAGCTACAACAGAGCATGGCTTTCCATCCTCAAATCGATGGGCAAACAGAAGTAGTCAACCAGACAGTTGTACATCTGCTGCGAGGATATAATGCTCGACATCCCAAGACTTTGGACGAGAGCCTTCCATACCTGTAGTTCGCCTTCAATCGAGCTATACACAGTTCCACTGGAAAGACTACCTTTGAGGTGTGCTGGGGTTACTTACCACCTAGCCCATTCGACTTGGCATTCACGGTCAAGCAACCGCGGACCACCAGGGAGGAAAGTGAAATGGCAAAGGCACAACGCTTCCTGGAGGGCATTCAGAAAGTGCATAGCGAGGTGGAGCGACAACTACAAAAATCTCAGCAGAAATATAAAGAACGACATGATCGACATCGAGTAAAAGGCGACTTCCAAGAGGGTGATCTCGTCTGGCTCCATCTCAATAAAGAGCGCTTGAAAGGCGAGGGTAAGAAACTTAAACCCATTCGTTATGGATTTTTCAAGATCTTGCGCAAAATTGGTGAGAATGCTTGTCAACTAGAGCTGCCCGCATACATGAACATGTATTCGGTCGTCAATGTCGAAAATCTAAAGTTCTTCGAGCCATCAATGCTGGACGATGAGCCCGGAGAAATACTGCCATCCGTGGGGGATCTCGTGATAGAACGCGAAGAGCAGCTAGCTGAGGATACTATTCTGGAATGTAAGGTCACAACAACACGCAAAGGTGAGCGTGAAGCCTTCTGTGTTGGACGGAAAGGTCAAAAGCCAAGTGCCGCTAAGTGGTTCACAAGGGAAGCTGGGGAAACTCAGTTTCCTCACTTTCAGTTCTAGATCCAGCAGGTGCTGGTTCCCCTCAAAATTGGGGAGCCATGATCCGGGACGATAAAAAATTTCGGATAAGTTTTAACCGATGGCGGATAAGGCGGAGACGGTTCCAACTACTTCGGTTAGGGTAAGGATCGAGGTGGTTTTAGATGGATCAAGTTGTTAAACCAAATTGGATAAGAATAGAGTCAATTTGGATAAGAATAAAGATTTTATTTTTAAATATTTTGTTCTTTTCTTTTTGTAAGCCTAAAGGCTATAAATAGGGGTCTATTTGCTCTTGTAAAATCATTACAGTTAGAGAGAGTAAATATATAAGCTCTTCCACATAAAAGATATTGTGTTCTTTATTTTTTTTTGCTCTTTAATCTGGTTTCAGATATCCATAGGGGAGGCGTTGCGACATTGCTTCCTCCTCCGACGGATCAAATTCCATCAATTTCATCGGTGTCTCGGGCGCTACAACCTCTAACTCCAGCCGTCGCATCTCCTAGCAGCGGTTGTGAAGTGATCACGTCGCTAAATGCTCCACCGATTTGCGACTTAGGGCATCTGCTATAACATTTGCTTTTCTTGGGTGGTAGAGAATTATCGCATCATAATCCTTGAGCAGCTCCAAGCATCTTCGCTGCCTCAAATTCAACTGCTGTGTAAAGAGGTATTTCAAAATCTTATGTCATATACCTCACAATGCTCACCATAGAGGTGATGTTGCCATAGCTTCAAAGCAAAGGCTACGGCTGCTAATTCCAAATTATGAGTGGGATAGTTTTTCTCATATTCTTCAGTAGACGAGAGGCATAAGGAATAATCTTCTCATTCTGTATCAGAACACATCCCAACCCATTGTGAGAAGCATCGCATACACAACATAAGCCGCACCTGCCGTAGGTAGAGTCAAAATCACCGCGGCCATCAACCGTTTCTTCAATTCTGTAAAGCTCTTCTCACACTTCAATGCTCCAAATGAACTTTGGTCCCTTTATGTGTAAGTTGAGTGAGGGGAGTAGTATCTTGTTAGACCAAGAAAACTTCGAATCTTCGTGATATTGTTCGGTCTAGGCCAATCCTTCATCGCTTCAATTTTTTAGGATCCACCGCAATTCCGGCTTCTGAAATTATGTGTCCCAAGAATGCAACTTCACTTAGCCAGCCAGAACTCACACTTCTAATTGGGCATAGAGCTTGTTTTCTCGAAGTGTTCGATACTTCACTCAAGTGATCTTTATGCTCCTCGTCACTTCGAGAATACACCAAAATGTTGTCGGACGAAGCTATCCAAAAAGGGCTTGAAGACACTATTCATCAAATTTATAAATGCCGCCGAAGCATTAGTGAGCCCAAACAGTAACACAGTAAACTCGTAATGTCCATACCGTATCCTGAAAGCCGTCTTAGGAACATCCTCGAGCTTGATCCCGAGTTGATGGTAACCAGACTCTAGATCGATCTTCGAATACACCTTCGATCCTTTGAGTTGATCAAAAGATCGTCAATCCTTGGCAATCGATACTTATTCTTGATCTTGACTTTTTTAAATTCACCATAGTTCACACATAGCCGAAGTGATCTATCCTTCTTCTTGACGAATAATACATGCGCTCCCCAAGGCGAAATACTAGGCCTAATGAAGCCTTTCTCCAAT
This sequence comes from Puya raimondii, assembly GCA_016920855.1. Taxonomy (NCBI): domain Eukaryota; kingdom Viridiplantae; phylum Streptophyta; class Magnoliopsida; order Poales; family Bromeliaceae; genus Puya; species Puya raimondii. Next base: position 66,156,802 of record JABWPP010000049.1, read on the forward strand.
AAATCCTGTAATTGCACCTTCAACTCCTTCAATTCAGCTGGTGCTATTCTATAAGGTGCCTTCGAGATTGGGGTAGCCCCTAGAATCAGATCTACTACAAACTCGATGTTTCTGTTAGGTGCAATATTTGGCAACTCCACCAGAAAGACATCAGCAAACTCTCGTACAACCGGGATATCCTCAATTCTCGGAGTTTCACTACTTTTATCCACCACCATAGTCAAGAAAGTTATACATCTACTCTTGATCAATTGCTTGGCTCGGGTCGAAATAGTCATTGCAAAAAGCGAACACCGACAACCTCTGAAAATAATCTCCTCATATCCCGATTTACGGAAAACCACCGTCATACTCTCACCATCAATGGTAGCATGATACCTAGTGAGCCAATCCATCCCCAAGATTACATCAAACTCTCCTAGCTAGGGTGGAGCCAACAAATCCGCCGGCATAGTCCAATCTCTGATCCTAACCGGGCAATGAGGGCAATACTGCCGTATGTCCAAGGTATGGTCGGGAACCAAAACTCGTCCCGAGTGTAATATGGGAATGATCCTTATGCCATGCAATTCGGCAAATAGCCGATCGATGAATGAATGTGATGCACCAGTGTCAAATAATGCTGTAACTCTGATGCCATTAATTAAAATGATACCTGCAACATCCTCCCTTGCTGATGCATCCTCTGCTCGGGCCGCATAAATCCGCCCACTAGGTGCCTACCGCGACTCTGCCTTGGTGAAGTCTGTGCCGATGTCGGTGAAGAACTCTTTGGGCACTCAGACTGAAGGTGGTTTGCCTGGCCACACAGAAAACATTTGCTCGCACGCTGCGGGCATTCCGATGGTATATATGATCCACTACAAATCACGCATCACGATGGCCGTCGTCGATCCTATATCCCTTGAGAAGGAGATGATCTGCATCCTCGAGACCGGCTTGGGTGCTTCGGTTGCCTCCTTGAGCTTGACTTGCTACTCGCGCCCTCGGCCGCTTGTCTCTTTCCTTGCCTTTGTTTAGGGCTTCTCTTTCTTCCTTTGCAATCTCCGTGTCTTTTTCCACTATCAAGGCGCGGTCCACAACCTCTCGATAAGTCTTGAGGTCGGTTGCTTGAACCAGTCGGTAGATCGACGGTTGAAGGCCTTGCTTGAACATTCGGGCCTTGTCCTCGTCATCCCTCACCACATCCGATATGCAATTCAACATACGAGAGAACTCCCTCTCGTACTCCGCCACGGTCCGGTCCCCTGTCGCAAGTTGCAAAGATCTCTAAGAAGAATGAAAAATAAATTTAGAAAAACGACATATAGTATCGTTAAAAGTTAATTATTTTCTCAGTTAGAGGAAGAAAGGATCCTTTTCTCGTATCAGGGTTTTCTCTTCTTATGGCAATGATAATTTGATGTCTATCATAACTTATGTGGCTTGGATGAAGTCTAAAACTGAGAGAGCCTCCAAGTATTTCTAGCCTACTGTATTGCTCAGAGCCTTAAGTCTGTTATTAGTGCATTTGTACACTCCCATGTCGGACACTCTTGGGGATTTGTTGTGGGAGTATGGAAGACACTTTGACATAATGCTCATGCTAATTGTAACTCTAGTAGCTTGATCATAACAGGATGAACAATCAATTTTGAAAAAAAGGAATAGTATGATGAAAGAATTATTTTTTAAAACAAATTCTATATTTCGATTGTACATGCCGGAGTTGGGATGGCGTTAATGCAAAATATGAAGGTTATTAATTACCTTTATATTCTCTGCAGGAAGATAGGATGCCTTATGAATATGCATAATATGCCAACTTACACATAATAGATTCCTCCATCAAGGTACATGCTTGCAAGTTTCCATCAAACTGAATAAACTGTTCCTGTTTCGTTTTACGAGTTTTTGGAGCACTGAAATAAGAGGAATGTTCCACCGAGATCCTATTATAACTTTGGATCGCAAATGAGATCATAATGGTAGCCTTCGTAATATTTACTTCCTTAGAGACGAGAGAAATACTAAAAGAACATTCAAAGTTACATAGAAGACAGTTGTAGCAAATATAACACCTCATTTAAGTAGAATTATGAGTAGTTTTATCCTAAAGTAATTTCTATTCTTTATGTCAGGGAGACTTTTGCGGAAAGCACAACCTGAATTGATGGATGCTCTAATTCAAGCTTCTAAAGATGGTGACAACAGTAGGCTGTTGGCTTTAGCCGGTCAAGAAAGCTGGTCCATTGAAAATGAAGAAGAAGGGGAGGAAGAAGAAGAAGAAGAAAAAGGAGAAGAAATACCTGATGAGGAGGTAAGATGTAACATCAGTCCCTCTTAGTATTCAAACACATATCAGCTGATAAGTTTCTCATAATTAGAAATTGTGCCAGGGTAGTGATGATTATGTAGTAGCAATGAGGTGGTTTGACGGGCTAATTTCCAGAGATCCTTCAATCACAAATGAAGTGTACTCGGTGCATAATGCGGACTTCGACCGCCAGGTCCGTCTTTTCATAATTTACGTTTATTCTTACAATTCGAGATTGCTGGATTTATTTCTTTCTGGTTTGCATATTGCACAAACTTCGATATAAGATAACGGATACATCGATGCAACAAATTCTTCAAAAGTAGGATAAGACGGGTAGCGAATTAGAATTAAATCTATAAAGGATATATGTACAAATACCCCGTAACTTTAGCACTGCTGCAAATAGCGCCTTGAACTTCTAATTTTTACAATTAGCCCCCATAAACTTTATCAAGTAGTTCAATAGAGCCTCTTCCTCAACCGAAGTTACTAATTAAACTGCCGTTCTCGTCACATGTCACTCATAAATCCTGGTGTTATATTTTCATTTTTTAGAAGAGAAGAAATAGGATCCCCTCACTCATCAATCCTGATTGTTTATTTTCTTTCGTTTGAACAGAACAAATGTTTTCTTTATCATCAGTCCTGATTCTTTATTTTCTTTCATTTGAATAGAAGAAATGCTTTCTCTATGTTTTGAAGCTTTACAAGATCAAGTGAAAGACGCGTAACGAGAGCGGTTGTGTAATTAGTAACTTTGCTTGAGGAGTAGGGAATGGGCTATTGAACTATTTGTTAAAGTTTAGACGGGTAATTGCAAAATTTGAAAGGATAGGGAGATGTTTGCCAAAGTGCTAAAGTTTAGGTGTTTGTACATTTATCCCAAATATAGTTTATATTGATATTCATCATTACGTGGAGACATATGCATATAACTTCAACGAGAAGGAAAAGGCAAGTGAAAAGAAAAGTTGTTATTTGTACGAAGTTATGTGAACATTATATCTTGGCTAAAATACAGAAAACTTCCTATTTATATATGCTTTCCCACTTTACCCAGTCTTTTAAAACCCTTATTTTCCGCCTTTAAAATTTGGAGTTATAGCACTTAACTCGGCATTGTTATAATTTTGTCACTATTTTGTTCATTATTTGTATGGTGCAGTCGAGAACTTTACTGAAATGCACATTATATCCTTAAAAATGATAGGAATGCAGTATAATATCTCTCAAATTAGGTAACTTTATGAGAGAGATCCCTGACTATTTACTAATTAACTTCTCTTTTTTCGTCATTTCTAATGGTAAAATAAGTATATTTGTAATTACCTAGTTGTACCACATAATTTATGGATGGAATAGTGACGAACTTTTAACAGTATTAAGTGCTACAACTTTAAACTTTTTATGAGGAAATAAAAGAAGGGTGTAAAGTGCAAAAGTGGATACTTATATGGGGATTTTCTGTCCTTGAGCCTAAAAGCAATTAATCGGATACAGAGCTACAATTTTGTTAACCATCGTGCAAGCGCCATTCAAAATGCATAAACACTATAATAAAAGATATTCAACAAGTATAAGCTGTGGAAGATAATATTTAAGAAAGCACGCGTTTCTCAGTCTAGGAAACATGATGTCCATGGTCATATATTTATGTAATCTGGAGAAGCAAACAGTCAAAGGGAAAGGGCCCTCTATCTTGAGACATTATGTTTATTATCAATTATCGTTCTCATTGCCTCGTCAACAAACACTACGCATTTTGAATTCTGTTTATCAAGTGGAAAAGGTTCGGGATGTCAAGACTCCAGCACTGTCAAGTGAATCGAAGTAGTCTCCACATTGTGTCTCTCCTTCAAATGTTACGGAGCCTCGCTTCATATCATTACTATGCACTATGGTAAATTAGGGGCAGAGCTATTAAGGGATCAAGGATGACCCCGGCCCCCCCTTCAAATTTCAGAAATTGCAATAGAGTTCACATGTCCATATATAATTAGGATTCAGGAGACAGCCTTTTAAATAAATAATTATAGTCCAGGGGCCAAATGGAAAAATGCCTTTTGGTATTCTGTTCAAAAGAACTAATGCCTTGACACCAATTAGCAGTGGGAGGAATACTTCAATTCATGAATGGTTCTTGGTTGGTATAGTATATCTCTCTCTGTCATTTCAATCTCCGTGTGACTTCTGTTTTTTTTTTTTTTTTTTTTTTTTTTTTTTTTGTTCCTCAACTTTTTTTTTTTGCAATCAAGTCCCTAACCTCTTTGTTATATTGCAGTTATGCCCCACTAGCTAAAAGAGCCATGAAATTTGATGGAATGCACCATGTTAGTGTTAGCTGAGCATCTACGTGGCTTTATTAGGGACCAAAGTGAAAAGAAAAATGGAAAATATTGGGGATCAATGGTGCAATTAAAATTTTAAACTAAAAATCTAAAATTAAAAAAATCATGAAATTGAATTTAAATCTAAGAAATTTGAATTGGAATTCAAATTTTCAATTTGACTTTGAAATTAAGTTTGAATTTTGATTTCAAAATTTGAAATTTAATTTTGATATTTGGAATCAATATTGACTCTAATCTTGAATTTGAATTCAAAAAGTCTAAATTTGAATTTTAAATTTAAATTTAAAATCTAAATTTGAATTTCTAATTTGAATTCAAAATTTAAATTTCATTTTAAAATTTGAATTCAGAATTAGAATTTGATTTGAATTTTAAATGCTGAATTCAAAATCTAAATGTGAATTTGAATGGATATTTAAATTTAAAATGGAATTTGAATTTTAAATTCAAATTTTAGTGTTAAGCAGTTTAATAAAGAGAGTCGTTGGGAATCACACAATCCTCATGCTTGACTGGAATTAGTTGTGAAAAGGTGGAAAACTATCAATGTTGTACTTTATATCTTTCAAGCTCCCCATATTATTGCATGGAAACTGAAAAACCAATTTAAATTTTGAACTTTGTTCTGTTTCTGTCACTTCATCTCCTTGTTTATTGTTTATTTTCTAGTTTTCTTGGCTTCCCAGTGTTACTGTATTGGCACAAACTGGATATTCGTCGTTCTGCCAAGTTGCATGAAATGGATTTATTCTGCAGAGAAATTCTAATTCCTCTAACTGATGGTTACTTAAGAAAGACAACTTTTACTCTAGCATATGTTGCCTCGTTAGAAACCCAGTAATAGTTGAGAGTAGAGAAAGTTCAGGGTTAAAACTTAGATTCTCCATATCCTAGTAAAAATGCATGTATCATCATTTAGACCAATTTCTTTGGAAAAAAGATGCGCATTTAAGGGTGCTTTGTCTAAGGGTACTCAAACAAGAACATCAAAAGGGTTCTGCTAGCCAGAACTGTACGATCAAACCTTATTCCTTTTGCAGTGAGATTTTTCTTTCATTCAAGTGATTATCCCGTGGTATTGCTTAATTTCGTCAATTAGCTTCTCAGATACATAATTCATGGTTTATTTGAGCTTCTACTTTGGTTGGTGTGTGCAAAGATACTTCTCTGTCAATCTTCTTTCCTGTGGTAGTTGACTCGGTCTGGGTTTCAACTGTTATGATGGCAGGAACTTCGCAAGCTTGTTAGGAAAGTACAATCAGTCCAAGCAAGCCAGCTGGCTGACGGTAGTGGAGCAGAATCCAATGCTATGTTGACCAGAGTGAAGAAGCCCCTCATTCGCTTCTTACGTTCCCTAGCAAAGAAAACATTGGCTGAGTGAGTGTCATGCTATTTTATAGTATATGATATGATCAATCATGTTTTTCATATGGTAAGGTCATTTTCACATATTGGCGCTGCCAAGTAAGTACATTTATTTCTGAGGAAATCCATTTGATTAACAGTGGTAAGCATTATTCAGTCTAAACCGGACTACCGAACCGAACCGAACCAACTTATGTTGTTTGATTTGGCTTGGTCTACTAATTTGGTTCTGTTCGGTTCATTTTGTTAATTGAGAACTGGAAGAACCAAATAGACTAAATTAACCAACTTTTTAAATAGTTGATACATAATGCATTCAGTTGATGATCTAGCAATTAGAATGTTTAACCACGACTATTGGGCTAAAGATTCTAAGACGAAGGTTAATCATATTTATATCTGCCTTCCAGAAGTTGGATATATAAGCCAAAATTATTTCGGTTCAGTCCTCTAGGTTGGATATATATATATATACAAGTCATTGTTAACAATGAAAGATCTGCAGCAGAGAAATGACTTAATATTTATCGTCAGAGGCAAAAATCCACTTGATATGTTTTTTTTTGCAAAACTGTTATAATAATTGATATACTAACTTTGTAGAGTTTATTGTTCGGCCCTTTATCACAATTATGTAGCTGACTGCTATCCCCACTTCTCAAGGAAGATTCCAACGAGCTAAAAAGCTTGTTAGTGGTTCTTGTCTTCTATAATCAATCATCACTGCGGAGACTAGCTTCACTATCTAACTTATATATTGTCATCGCTGCTCAATAATGCACACATGTATGATCAAGATGAACTACCAGACTAGCTTTTCCTCGGAATCTCTAATTATGCTGCTGTCGCTGTTATGTGTGAAATTTAAGCTTTACCATTGGCTCTTTGAGAATTATTCCTGATGTTGAAGAGGACTTGTTGTGTAGGACGGAAAGCATGATTCCCGATAAGATTATGATTTAAAGTGTTCATGTCCTTTTGCGAGGCATTATTTGGTGCAGTGTTACTTCTCATGTGGAGTATGAAAAATTGATAAGAGCTCGAAAGTTCCATGTAAATTTTTTTGAATGTGGACCATTAACCATTGTGGTCGCTTTGAGCTGAAGTTCAAGTTCCCTTTATTCCTTTCCGGACATCTTACGTTGATTCCTCGCTCTGTCGCATGTGCTCAAAAAGTATTCATGCTTACCGTTCATTTTTTGAGAAGCTTCCAACACAAAAAAAAAAGATTGTAATGAACTGTAATATGTGCAATAAAATCAATGCATGGATGAGAAAAGATGATGCATGAAACTGAGGAAAAAAATAAAAGAAAAGAAAACAATAATCTGGCAAGCCGTATAGTCAAGCTTGTGAAAGGAATCTAGCGGTACGGGAGTATTCCTTCTCGGACGGTGTCATGAAGTAAAGCTAACAATTTTCTTACTGGGAGTTGCACGAAGCTACTAACTTTCCTATTGAATTGAAAAGAGAGATGGATCTTACTTTGGCATGTCTTGTATGAGAGTTGCTACACATTTTGGTTGGAGATTTTGGCCCGATAGTCTTCTCCAAAAAAAATAATTCTAAAATTAGATTTCTCAAAATTTTATTTATAAAATTAGGCTTGCTTGAGCCATGTGGGTGCCACGGTGGAGTGGGTAGAAAGAAAGTGGTGAACTATTCACTACTTAAAGCGGGGAATCATTCACCAATTTTAAGAGAATTTCGCAGCTCTTGTGGAAGCAGCAAATGGTTTACTTCTTTTAGAAGTGGCAACCTATTAACCGCTTTACTTTTAACCAACTTCAGTACAAACACAAGTACATGCACATAGGAAAACGGTAAATGATCCACTGCATTTATATGCGGTTAATCCATCGGAGGAGGAAACAATATTGCAACGTCTTCCCGATAGATACCTAAAACCATATTAAAAAGAAACACACAAAGAACACTACGTTTTAGGTGAAAAAAATTTCTCTCTCTAACTGGAGTGTCTTTACAATTAAATTTTGATGATTATAAATAATAATAAATAATATTTTATCTGGAGTTTGTAATTAGATCTCTCAAATTTGGAAAGAACTCAAGAAGGGCAAGTTGCAACGAGTGAGCTTCATCTTTTCAAACTATCTATACTTCCAAGGTCAAAAAGATCAAATATCTCCTTTTAAAGCCTAAAATGTAACAATAGTTCAATTTTGCTTAAGGTGGAGAATTATTGAGCTAAAATTGGATATCTTGACCATCCAAAAGAATACATGGACCAAAATGAAACCCGACTCAATATGTGCTAAAAATTAATGCCAAGCTACTTGTCCAATCCAAAAAGGCATTCAAATCAATTCAAAATCAAAATTCAGCTTATATTAGGTTTCAGGCTCTGGACCGGGCGCCCAGAAGTAGGATTTAGAAGTATGTTGGCTTCAGATCCACCTCTCTGGGCGTACATAATGCTTGAAGGGGAATTCGGAAGATGTTTCGGGTGCCGGAATCATATTTTTGACGCTCAAATTGGCGGAGGGAAAGGGGCGCAGATGATTGGGCGCCCGAACCCTACGTAGATGCGCCTGAAGTGGATCCGAGCCCCAAAAGCTGTTTCGAGCGCCCGAAAACTCTGGATTTTGAATTTGTATAGGTTACTTGTTTCGGACTCTACTGTTTAGAACCGAAATCATGATTTTGGCAGTTCCGGACACCTGACCTGGAATTCAAAAGTTGCGTACTTGCGTATTATCTTTTCACTGTGCAAAGCAAGTTGGAGTTGGTAACCAGAACTGGCCGCTCGAAATCTATTCTGGACGCTTGGACGTGCTTTGATTATCCATTTTTGAAAACCGGCACTGTTTCATTGCACAACGGGTGCTCGGAAGCTTGTTCGCGTGCCCTAATATTCATAATTATAGAAACAGCTAGTTTTGGCATTTTGGTTATAAATAGAGGGCTTTAGTGCTTCAAATCTATATCCCTGAGTTTGCAATTTGTAGTATTCAATATTCTTAGCTTTCTACTCTCTCTCTAAGCTTGAGTGAATATTATAGTGAGATACAATTATAAAAGAGCGAAAAGAAAGTGTAAAATTATAATCTTCTTGTGGGAAGAAGTGTTTTTTGGTGTAAAGTTTGATGCTTGCCCGCAAAAGTATCATCTAGTGGAGATCCGATATTCTATTGTATTGAAAAGTTGGCGGGGACATAGGCAAAGCGCCAAATCTTGAAACAAATCGATCGTGTATCTCTTTGAGTTTGAATTTCTCCAACTCTTTTCATTTTTGTTTATTGTGGTTTTATCGTTTTGATTTATTCCATTTTGTTTTATTTTAGAATCCTAATTCACTCCCCTCTCCCCCCCCTCCCCTCTTAGGTCGCTATTTCGTTCTTCAGTCGCTGTTAATCCACCCCAACGAATATGGCTGTTAACAAACCTAGCTTTGGACTAAGTTCTCCAAGATCAAGTTCTTTTGGTTGCTAGGATCGATGATGGCATCGATCACCTCATTTTTGACTTGAACTCGAAGAGTGAACAACTCATCGCTCTTGTTAGGCAGATTTGATGGGCACAGACTTGTCTTCTTCGGCATGGCCATCAAAACAAGCTACCTTATCAATCCGTTCGACTATGGTAGGAACATCACTTGTTGATGCTGCCATTGTCGTTGCCGTCGTCGTTGTGCATTTGCCACGGCCATCCAGCATCGATCCTTGACATGTCTTGGGACTTTGTAGTAATCACAATACAAGTCAGGATCAGAGGGCCCCTTCTTTTTGGAGCCCTTTCTTTTGGACTTTTTAGAACCCTCGGCAGACTCCCCAAATGGCTTCTTCCCAAGAGATAGCTTGCTCTTCCGCTTAATCGTCATGATTGTTTGGCTTGCCGAGGTGATATTTCGAACACAGAAGAGGCGGAGCACATCATTGATGCACTCCTGCAATTCGGCCGTGTATTTGTGAAGGACCTGTGGATCATCAAAGGAGAAGCCAAAAGCTTGGCGCTAGAAGTAGGTAGTGTAATCCTGCACTGACTGGTCGTGCCTTTGGTGCAGGACAAGCCAGTGCTTCCACCATTCCTCTTCATACCCCCTAGGATCAGTCTTTTGAACTGACACCAGGTGAAATTCTCATCGACAGAAGTTTGGAGAGTGGCTTTCCTCCAGGTTAATTATGGCCCACCAGCTTGAACTTCACAGAGATCACCTTTTCTGTGTTGCTATTGTAATGTACTGAATTTTGGCTAATTTCAAAGTGCGGATTAAGTTATACTAAACATGATTAAAATGAGTATTGAGAGGTTTAGACTGGGTTTGCATCGAATTAAAAAGAATTCGGATCAAAACAGAGTTTCATAACTCAGAAAACTAAATTTTAGACTTTTACGGATGCCCCAAACAAGAATTCGGGGGCCCGAAATAGTTTTACACGGCCTTTTGTAGTGCCCAGAATGAGCGAACACTCTTCCAGATAGCAAAGTTGGCGACAGGCCCACTTTCGGGTGCTCGGATTGCCTTGTGGGCGCCTAGATCTTTTCAGACCTCACTTGACGGCGCCCAGAAACCTTTTGGTCTCCCAATTCGAGAGCTAGAGCTAGGTGGGCTGGATATTCGGGCGACTGGATTGCTCTGCTGGCGCTGAAATAACTTTCTAGCGGTCCTTTGCGGGCGTCCGAATTGCTTTCGGACGCTTTACCCGAGACCATAGGTTGCGCGCGGAATTAAAAAATCAGACGCCCTATTTCCTATGCGGGCGCCTGATTCGTGAACTGGGCGGTTTGAGTAGGCATCCAGATTCTAGACCCGATGCAGCTACAATGGATTCGGGCACCCAAAAGTTCAGGTGGGCACCCAAAACCTGGCATAAAAGTTGAGGATCAGCTATTTGCAAGTAAAAAAAGCTATTGTAGCACCTCTATAATAAGGTTTCCACAGCAAACCCTAAATCCTCACCCCATTTTTCCTTTCACTCCCTCTATCTTCCTCTTTGTAGAAACTAAGACATAAAATTTCCTATCGTTGGAGATTGGGATTCATCTCCTTGGAAGCTTGGAGGAGATTTAAAACTTCAAGAGAAAGCTCTAGGAGGGTGAATGCAACCCTCTTAACCCATTTTCCTCATGCTAGGAGGTGGAGAGGTGAGTTGGTATTTTTAGGATAGGCTTTTGAGGAAACACACCGACCTAATCCTGATACTCCCAAAAGGGATAGGGCATTTCGTCCCGACTTTCAATACTACGTTGTCTGCAGCCAACATACTCATCAAAAGAAAGGCGAAATACTCACAGATCCATCGCCAACGCCAAGTTGAAGGCATGACACATATTCCAAGTCAACCGATACCTCTATACCGCACCAAAGGGCACCATGACACTATCGAAACATTGGATTTGTAAGCCGACTTCTAAAACTAGACCAGCCTTTGAGCCAGCTCCCTAGGAGTCCTACGGCTCCCAACAACAATCGACGACTGCCCGCGACACAGAGTCGCCAACCGCACAAGCCAGTGTAGTCGAACACGGTTTCTTTAACCGATTCCGAACCTCACCTAACTAACATCTAATACGCTGAGACCTCCTACAACTCTATGGAGTATCTCGCGACATGCCATAAGCCTACATAAACCACCCACTATCCCGAAGTACACCAATTTACGTGTTGGGATAGCCGCACATGAAGTGCGCACCAACTGAGACCTGACACCAAAACTGTGTCTTAACCAGTTCCATCACACACCAATTAGACGTATGAACCAGTGGAAGGTTGAAGTACCTGCACTGATGATTCGATCAGCAAAAACCTTCCGACACATTCCACGAAAGCCAAACCTGGTGATGCTCGTACCGTAACACGAACGAAACATAGTTAACGAGTCGGGCGAACTTCTGCTCATATACCAGTACTGTTCTATTACCCTATCTGAGACTCTTGAAGGGCCCTACCATAACATCGATCCATACTCCCCGATCCTTAGGTCTGGAGTTTCGCCTCTGAACTTAGGCGGGCTGTATTTCTCGAACTCGCCAAGTTCGCCTTTGTCCGGGTTTGCTCCACTGTCCAACGGATATAGGAAAAGGATTAGGCGTCACAGCCATACCCACAAAGCCTAATGGAGCGATAGCCACAGCCACCGGCGTAGCACCAATAGCCACCCACATCCCAGCCGTCTAAGCGGCCGCTACCACAATCTCGGGCTGCATTCTTGCAACCCCCTAGTAGATGCGACCATAGCAGCTCCATGTGCCGTCGCCGTGGAAATACCTGCTGTAGTGTACCGAATTTCGGTATGAACTTTAGCCAAATTGGGCGAAGAATAGTTTGAGAAGTGATTGTGAACATGTTTAGAATTGAGTTCTGAGGGTTTCAGAATGATTAGAAGTGAATTAGAGCCCCAAGGAGTGAAAACAAAATTTTTTAGAAAATATAGTTTTTGGGCTATTGGACTCTCAGGGTCCGGACCTTGACTTGAGGATCTGAACCTTGATCTTTTCTATACGGGCCCCAACTATCAAGGTTCGGACCTTGATGGAGGATCCGGACCTTGGCTGTGAAAAATGTAGAATTTGGAGACGGGGTCCGGACCTTGAGGGAGGGTCCAGGTCCGGACTTTGCCTGTGCAGATCGCAAAAATAAGGTACGGGTCCAGACCTTAATGGAGGATCCGGACTATCCACTCGCAAAAGTTGTAGTTCAGGGGGTTTTGTGCAATTTTGGCTGAACCCTTTAAAAGGGAACTCATCCCTCTCTCTCCCTCAACCGGAAACACAAGAGGGGAGCCTTTTCTCAACCTCTCTCACTCTCTTCTTCTCCTCTCTCACTTGAGATCTATCCCAACACTTGGAGATTGGAAGGATTGATCTTGGAGAGGCCATTGGAGGTGTAAAGCAAGCTTCGTGGAGTAAGAAGAAGCTTGAGGAGTTTGTGGCAAAGGTGAGATTTTGGGATTTAAGGTTAGGATTTTGGATTTAAACCTTATAAATAAATTTTTATCAAACCCTAGGCTAATCTAGACTATAAATTGTAGAGAGTAGTGAAAAATGAGTTTTGCCATGATTTTTGGAAAATCCTAGGTTGAAAAAGGGCTTTTGTTATTGAAGGGTTTAAAAATTATTTGATCCTATAAAATCCTAATTAGAGGGTAGGAAATCATGTGGGACAACTTGATTTTAAGAAATAAAATTATTTAAGGGTTCGAAAGAGGTAACAAACCATTTTTGTTGTTGTAGGGCAAGGAAGCTTGGAACTAAGCTTATAGCCAAAGTGAGTCTAATTGCAAGTGTCTACGAGCAATTAGGAGCGTTTTGAAGTAGGTTGTTCTTTACCGAAGTAATTTGGTCACTTTTCATGTCTAAGGCGTAATTTATACCAAGTTGATGCATGACAAATGGGTAGCATAATTGGTAAAGTAACATGCATGGACGTGTGTTTTATTTTAGATAAATTACTATTATGAAACAAGTGTATATCTAGATGTGGATAACTAGGGTTATGACATTCTCTAAGGGTAATAGAGAATTGATAATGGATAGTTTAATTTGCAAACAACAATAGGCATGAGAGACATATAGGTAAGTATATGTGTGTATGCCTAGGTACAGACACTACAACAAAATTAGGATATAGCGACACTTTTAAGTGTTCCTGAAGCCTAAAAAAAGTGTTGCTAGCAAAAATACCGACACTAATTATAGTGTCCCTATATGTGCAGTCCCTAAGGTATATAGCGACACATTATTGAGTGTCGGTATATCCCAAAAAAAGTGCTGCAATTTAGTGACACTTTTCGTTGCTTTTTAGTGACACACATTAGTGTCCCTAATTTGAAAAAAAAAGTAATATCTTTTTTGCATAGCGACACTTTATAAATGTCCCATTATCATTAAAAATATAATATTTTATTTAAAAATCTAATATTAAACTTTAGTTAAGTTAACCGCATTTACATTAAATTGATAAGACTGAAAAAAAATCACCGAAATTTCTTAAATTCTTATTAAAATGATAAAACTAAAATTCAATATCCATACATCACAATAATAATATTCACTCACATATTATAGTAATTATAACAAACCAAACTCTCTAACTGAAAAAAATACAAAAAAAATAAAAAATTGTATGATAACAAAATCAAAAAGTGCATAAACGCATTCTGATCCACTCCATGACTATATACTTGGACCTGCACATTGAATAACATTTGATTAATTATTGATCAATGAATAAAATATGATAAGGTTAAGATGACTAAATTTACCTAATGAACAATAAGTCTCCAGATGAATATCATACATGAGAAGCGGATACATCTAAAGCTTAAGAGAGTAAATCTACTGCTGCAATTAATGTCAAAGAAAGCTAATTCAAATAGTCAGATTAGCATGCAACACTGAGAAAAGAAATGGATATTTTAGTTTATTGTGCTAACAGAGGCAGATATAAAACTAAAAATTAAGACATCACAGACTTACATCAATCTCTAACACCACTCCATACCATAAGAAGAAAGGTACCAACAAATTTAGGTCCTAAAATAACAATAGACACTTTCAGCATGATATATGTTGTACTGTACTGTTTGGAATGAACATTATGGAACTATTAGATACTTACATCAAATTATCAACTATATATTTAAGTAAATATTGTAGTTGGTCTTTCTATAGCCCAGTACTATCTATGTTACAGACTTAGATTAGCTAAGACTTATTAGTTCTGCTTTGTTGTATTTTTAGTTAGTTCAGCTAGTTTACTTAATTTGCTGTCTCTACTTTCTTAGTCAGAAAAGATGCCTAATAGAACTAGACTTATTCGATTCTAAGCTTTCAAACAATATACAAAAGACTAATTAGGATGAACATGCATGAGACAAAAACGTCAAGATGTGAACAACCAGATTCAGTTTCTCTTACAAGAATCCACTTTAGTCCTCATAGAGACCACCTATATCTACTCTACTTTTTCATGTTATCTTCATTACTTCAGACTTACCTATTGCTACGAGCTCCTGATCTATTGAAGTAGTAACTTAATATTCTAACTATGAATTATCTTGACTTTTAAGCAAAAGGCTTTATTTCGTACATATCGATTAGTCACCAATCCTCAAGATCAGCCCGCAAAGCTTTTAAGTGAAGTTCTCTGCAACATTTCCGATAGTGAATACTCTAGTACATGTTTATTTTATCCTTAACTTTCCACAATAAAAGAAAACTTTTCACTTTTTCCTGTTACAAAGATATTGTGATCCTTCACAGTCTGCCCCTCTAGATCCTCCATATGCAATAGCACATAACCACGTAATAAAACTTCATTAACAGCACAACCCAAATCAAATTATTCTATGTTTTCGCAGTAAAAGGAAACAAAAAAAATTTCTCAGCCAATGCCTTATTTTATTCGGAGATTAAATAGATAAGAATACTGAAGGCGCAAGCGATTTAACTTACAAAATAGCCTAATTTAAGGCAACTGCAATACAGGGTACCATACCGGAGATGGTCCTTCGCCAAGTCGTCATTAGTAAGATTAAAAGTTTGAAGTTGGGAGGATTTCATGCGCTCCACCATTGATCTGAGTTCACTGTCAGTGTAAACTCCAACACTGCAATTCAATGCCAAAGAGTTTATTACAATAAGAACATCAATCTAACATCGAATGTAAAGGAAAAATATAAGAAAAACAAGCTCCAAAAATAATATATATATATAAGCGACCAAGTTAACAGCAAATTAACAAATATAAGTTTCTAGTCGCAAATATAGGTACAATGTAGTTCTCTTTCTTGTGTTCACCTTGCACCAGTTCCGACTCAAGATCAACTAACTAGTTACATTTGATAGAACTTGAATAGGCATAGAAGTCATTAAAAACTAGTTTAATCTGCAATTGAATTAGGTTAAAACTTTCCCAGATATGATTTTTCAAGCTCAATGCAGATGTATAGTTTGTACCATAAGACATTTTTACGTAAGTACATAAATTTTATCAAATTCTGTTACTGAAGGATTCTATAGATATAGATGGAGAAGAAAAGAATTAAGGTATCCCTTCAATCTGGAATAAAAGCTTAATTAGAGATTTATTTTATCTGTTAATTAAAATCAAATGACTACTTACCTGTACAAAACAAGAGCAGCTTCTTTACATGAATCATATCTATACTTGAATTCAGTAATATTCATAGGGCCAACCTGCAATATCACTCGGAGAATGAGAAAGTCATATACAGAACACAATGACAACAAACTAACGGCCTATTGGGCCCTGCTGGAGCTTGTGCAAAAGCAGAAGCTTCAAATTGGAGCTTCTGCTCTTTGGCACCCAAAGGCTCAATTCTGTTTTCCATGACAGAAGCTATTCAAAACCTATTTGTTAGCCTAACTCCTGGATTCTGGAAGCTTCTGCTTGAAAGCTGGTTTCTAGAAGCACTTGAGACATACAAGCTGCGCAAACTTCTTAAAACTTCCGCATTCCTTTGGTAGAATAGTGGCTAAAACGGCTTCTCGCTTGCGACC
Organism: Puya raimondii; assembly: GCA_016920855.1. Taxonomy (NCBI): domain Eukaryota; kingdom Viridiplantae; phylum Streptophyta; class Magnoliopsida; order Poales; family Bromeliaceae; genus Puya; species Puya raimondii. Next base: position 66,173,302 of record JABWPP010000049.1, read on the forward strand.
AACATCAGCAATTCAGTTACCAGTCTCAGACGATCAAAGTTCATGTTTGCTCCACTTGTTATTGCATAGAATTTGTGGTTTGATTTTACAATTAAAAAAAGGAAAGGACGATACGAGAGAATCCTAGGACATTTATTCCGGTTAGGGTATAGACTGCAATATACAAGAGGTAATTAAGTGAAAAGTTCAGACATAGTCACAATATCCGGATATTACAAAGACTATACATACATTTTATATGAATGATTAAGTGCAAAAAATAATAATAAAATGCTAATCTACCTTTATAGAAGCACAAATAGCATCACGGCTGACAAGAACAACCCCATCTACTAGCTCCCTGCGTAAACGGAACGTCCCTTCTCCAACTACTTTAACAGCCACGCTATCAGCAAATCCTCCCACATGCTCCAGCATGACCCTCTGCCCATGATATAATGACAATGCCATCGCATTGGCATTAGAAGGTTCCACTCCAATGATCTTTACCTGTAGGAAAAAGAAAATTGGAACAGTAAGCGAGTCTCTTTTTCCCCCCTTCACAAATGAAGCAGACCACCAGACTAATGAATCTAGGGGTTGCAACCATCACCCAGCTCATGCAAAAGATATTGAGGTTTCTACTATCTATCCAGAAACTACAAGCATGAAAACTAGGATCACTCAGAAGTTGACTTATCATTTATCTATAATTCTATTTCCAAGCCCTGATCATGCTTACCACAACTACCTAGAGATCAGAGTATATTGTTACTTCACGATAAAGCCATATATGTACTATCAACCAGATGCTAGTTAGATGAATGGACCACCAAATAAATAACAGAGTAGCTGCACATGTCAATGTGAGCAACTAAGCATGCAACAGAAATATGAAATGATCTTACTATTCAAACATTCCTTTAACCTAGATATAATTAAAAGGAAATTGGATGTTGGTTGTGGTGGAGCCTACTAGTCAGAACCTTCTCTTTTCCACTTTTTCTTCCTTTTAAGCTCCATATGAAATAAAATTCCTTGTTTCTAGAACCCTGTTCATGGGCTTTGTGCGTGGGTACATGCATAAAATGGATTTCACCTTCTCTCCTCTGCAGAGATCGACCTAGGCGAAGATATTTCACAGAGAGGAGATCGACACGAGATGAGAGAGAATACCACGGAGAGGACATGATGAGAGCTCGCCATGGGAGATCGCGGGAGAGAGCTCGGCGTGGTGAGAGCTCGCCATCGGAGATTGCGGGAGAGAGCTCGGCATGGTGAGAGCTCGCCGTGGTGGAGAGGGAAGGGTGAGGTTTTGGGGTCTCATCAAATGACAACATAAGCTACGCATTATAGCAAACACAAAATAGACTTACAAGCAAGTAAACAGGGGGGAAAAGAAAGGAAGAAGAAAAAGAAATGAAAGTAAAATCTCATTTAATGGCCTAAAATACAGAGACCAACTAATAAAGATCTTGTTTTTTGGATATAGCAATCAAAGAAAGAGCTCAGTAGAGCCAACACACGACGAAATATCCTTCATGAAATCTACCAACTAATGAGAAGCGAAAATTTTAGAAGATAAAACAATTAGAAGTGCAAACGTTTAGGGAAAAAATGAAAATGGCAACAATTAATGAGCCTAAAAAAGACCTAATCATTCACAAACAGTTGACAGATGCTATAACAAAATGTCACCAATTTCTCTGCCCCCCTTCCTTGAACTCCACATCAATGGCGCGCTTCCGCTCCTCCCCGACCCTCGTGAGCTTCGACGACGTGAAGAAGAACACCAGAAGAAGCGCGGCGAACCTTCAAAAACCCGATTCAACACCTCAGAGTGAGCAAAATCCGATCTAAATCGAAGGAACACGAAGACAAAGAGGGCGCAGAAGAAGAGATCGCGAGACCTATAGCCCGCGGTCATGTGGATCACCATGACGGGGATCCCGACGAGAACGCCCGAGAGATCGACGGATCTGCGGCGGAAGGATCGAGCGGCGATCGCGAAGGAGGCGAGGGGGGAGAGGAGGAAGCGGATCGCGAGGGGATCCATCCGCGATCGCGTCGCTCTCGCTTTCGCTCTCGATCTATCGAATCCGAGAGCATTACTACAACTAGGGTTTCAGTAATAAAATCGGGGGGGAGGGCGGAGACGACTCCATTGGTTTCTTAGAATCGAAGTTTTCCTCCTCCCGTCCCTCGCTCCGCGAGAATATGAACGAATCCCCCGTAACGCGTCACCGAAATTAAAGGGTGGGTAATTGGGTTGGGCTTTAAAATTAAAGGGTTTTTTTGGAATGGGATGAGTGGGGTGGGTTGAGTAGAAATGAGATTGGGCTTTATATTGGGCTTTGGTGGATTTTTGTTATGAGATTTTGGACATAAATGGAACACTTGTACAAAAGTGTCCCAAAAATGTGTCCCTATAGGCTAATTCTGTTGTAGTGAGACAATGAAATAGGTTGATATTCTCTACGGACATTAGAGAACTCAGCACATGATCAAACATGGACCCTTGGGATCATGAAAGAGGTGATTTGAGAATCCCAAAACCTAATGCCGGGCATTTATTACTTAAGATGATCTACCACCAATGCATGAATATATAAGCATACACGAGGCATATGTATCTGGGAATGATTTTCACCTATGCATGAGTAAATATGCATGCATGTGATGTATGTTAAGTGTCACGCCCCGGGTTACCTCTTCCCAGGCGCATGACAATATCCGCCGCATACACAATATTTCTACCATGTATACGAAGCGAAAACAACAACAACCAAACATAAAGAGCTAAAGGTATCAACAGAGCTGCTACATATAATATCAAAAGATCACTATACATACATACATCATCTATAACCATAATATACATCACTGATATCTCAAACTCACTGTATGTACAGACTCAACCATCTACCAAAATGGGTATACCTCTAGCCAAGTATTCGGGGAACAGCTCTACCCGACGGTCTCCTTTCCGCGCTCAGTATGCACGACTGGGGAAGAAGACTCTGCAAAAAGGTATCAACAACGGGTGTGAGAACTACTATCAAACAAGTAGTCCTCAGTGGGTACCGCCACCAGCCTCAGCGGTCTACCCACTAAGTCCTCAATCTCAAGAGATATATATAGAGCAATAAAGAAAGTAGGAGATATACTACCACTACTATGCACAAAGCTCAACTGTCAGTATGAATACCAATGAACTGAATACACCAAATGAGGACTATCATGAATCATAATACCATACAACATAATATAATACAATACCTGCGGACCAGCTAGTACAGGAAACACCGTCTGTCCCTAGCTCAAATCCATAATACCATACAACACAATATGATACCACACGATACCTGCGGCCTGATCATGCTCAACCCTACAGGGAGCCTGCTAGTACAGGAATACCATCTGTCACTAGCCCCTCGTACAACCCTCTGTACGGAACATGCCAACTCCGGAGTGGTACTCGTGGGAGCGACCCAACCGAGTATAGTAACACATATCAGCGCCAAGCACCCACAGGTATATGATCGACACGACTGGGTCAACAAGGAATCACGTGCCCTCGGCACCTCAAAGGATAATCAACAACAAGTATGACCCAATCAATGCTCCAGTGCTCACAATCAATCTCGACTCTACCACAAAGAGGAGGTACAACAACATAGCACGAGCCACAACATGATCACCTACACTAGTATGTACAACAACTGGTACAAGGGATATCAACAGGATAGGTGTAGGTCAAATCATGCATCAAGGATATAAGGGAATCATGCATGCTCTTATATATATCATTAGCTCACCTTAGATCATATCATACACATGCAATCTCAACCTAACATGGTATATCTAACATAATCTCAGCATGGCATACTAACATAATCCAACATATCATGCTATCATAATCCAATAATCATCATATCATGCTAACATAATCCAACACTATCACATCATGCTAACATGAGAGTAAACACATAGGAGGAAGTCCACTGAATCTGGCAAACATCAACCCACCTCAAGAGCTAATCCAACCACGGTGGGGAAATAACAGTATCCTCAGATCCAACCCTCCAAGCTCCAGCAGCACTCCGATCTGAATATACCTCCAAAAGGCTGTTAACTCCGACAGATCAACAGCTCAGCACCAGATCAGATCAACAGAATAGAGGAGAGCAAGCTAGGTTACAACTAATGCCAACACATGGCCCTAAACCCAACTTTCTCTCTCTAGAAACGAAGTCACGAAGTGGGAAAAATGAGCTCAATACCTCAGGGACTCACCTATTTATAGGCTCCCAAAATTCCCACATTCGGGCGCCCGAATCCCACTTCCGGGCGTTCGGAAATCCACAACGCCAGGTGTCAGTTGGCGGACAAACGGTCGGCGGCGGTCGGCAGGCGGTGGGGCGGCAGGTCTCCGACGGTCGACACGTGTCCTGCGTCGCGACACGTGGCTCTCCACGTCATCAGCTCAATCCGGATCCTCTTCCGGACGTCCGGTTCCTGCGTCCAGATCCAAACCTCATCAGCACTTCCGGATCATCCAGAAGGTTCACTAGATCCAGATCTTTCGGGCGTCCACTTCCTTACTTTCGGGCGCCCGAAATCCGCCAAGTCCAGAAACCCTCAAAAGCCAAATATTACATTAAGTAGGACAATTAATTCTCATTGGACAAGTAAAAGCGTGCATGTTATATTGCATACCTATATCATGGACTAAGGAGGTAGGTTGACATTCTCTAGGGGCATTAGAGAACTCAACATGAAAACACAGAAAATATAGTATCATTGAGCATAGATTGAAAAGCATAGTGGGTAGGACACCACTTGATGGAATAAACCTAGAATGGTTGACAATGTAGGGTGAAACCTAGGGACCCTCAATGAGAATATGAAAAAGCGATTCTGCTACCCATCGACTCGGGGCCAAACGGGGACAGCGATTATGTCCCCCGGCACCCAATGATACGCGGTGATTCTGCAGCTTGTGAACTTAATTCTGTACCCTAGCACCCCATGATACGTGGCGATTCTGCAACTTCTGGATTTGTGGCTAAATAGTACAGCGATTCTGTTGCCTAATGCCTAGATGAATGCAGCGATTCTGCAAATAATTGACTCATGATTGAGTCGGATGACATGTGGATAGGATAATGAAATAGTAAGTAAAAATGAAGAATAACTTATATAGTTTCATTATCGCATGAGTAAAGGCATAAGCATAGTTTTTATTGTTATTTGCTTATAGTAGAGTTTATATTCTTACATGATTATATGTTGTTGACTGACATGCTTGTGTTGCCTCTTTTAGACCTGGTGGGTCGAGCTCACTAGAAACTATGTTTGCAGTTCTCACTCACATGTTTTTCAGGTCCATTCGTGGGCGACGTGACGGTGTGAGGAAGGGCGTAGAACCATAATTAGAAGCCCTACCGTGTTGGTGTTCATATTAGAAGTGCCATTTTGGGGACCATTTGTGTAAAAGGGAAAAGAAAATTGTAATCAGTATTTTGGGTTGTATTTGGATGTAATAGCATACTTTACGTCGGTTGATATTCTCCTTATGCAATCCTTGTATTCTTTTCCTGTTTGGAATGTGAGATGTATACGGATTGTGACGCTTTGGGCGTATAGGAAAAACTCTGTTCGTTCGGCGGTTCTGGTGCACGCACCTATGCGGGGCTTCTTCAACCTATTTGGGTAAGGGACGGCGGGGCGTGACACCCGCGGTAGTTCTCGTGCTCTATGCAGGAAGTGGGGACTGGCTGATAGCAGCCGAATCGACTCCATAGGCCCAGCAAGTGCCGTAACGTAGCCCGTTAAGGCCACTACCTGTCCATGAGCGGCTATACCTGGTGAATATTACCCTGCCACTCGATGCCTGCTTGATAATCCGCCACCAATCTCAGCAGAAGCACGAGTCGTGCCATAACCGTAATACAAATATGGGGTAATGAAATAACCATATATGTCGAGACTATTAAGACTCGACCAAAATTACCGGGACTCAATCCCAACCACCCCGCACTCTCACGTGCCTATAAGCCTTAAGTCTTCCTATTGTCAGCCTAGCCTGTGGTTCAGTTATATACATGTGAGTGAAATTGTGATTGTTGTCGCTCTGATATCATCTTAATCTGTCGCGCTCAGGGACCCTGTTTGTAAGCCTTTTCAAGAAAAGGTACTGTTTGAAGATCAGAGTTGCGAAAAATGCCTAATTTTTTTTTAAAACTTGCCTTGCCCACGGAACGTACATATCACGCCCCGAGGTTCAGCGACACCGGGCTTGCCAACAGATCCGCCGCATACACAGGAAGCCCTATGCACACGAAGCGATAGAAGTACTTGTAAAGTATACAAGAGCTACTATAAGCAAGTAATAGAGCTGAAATAAAGCTGCTAATCTAAAATGTAGTTCGCTGTACATACGTAGGCTCTAAAGGTACAACTGATAAACCATCAAGTACAGAAGCCTCCACTCACAAAAACTGAAACATAATACTAACATCTGTATATACATGGACTATAACCAAAAACTACCTCCAAAGGGGTACTGCACTAGCTCGACTCGCAAGGGTAGGTAGGGATCTAACTCGCGATTCCGTTACCTCGGTAAGCTGCAGCGATAAGAATAGAAGGGTCTGCAAGAAAAAGGAGTAACAACGGGCATGAGAACTACTATAAACAAGTAGTCCTCAGTGGGTACTGTCATCGACAACAATGGCCTACCCACTAAGTCTAAGAAACTGAAAGAAAAGCAGGATAAGTAAAGAAGCAGAAATAATAAAGCTGGAAAGAAATCTACAGCTACAATGCTACTACACTACTAATGCTCAAGTCACAATATTACTCTAATGTATGTATCAATTATCTATCGAACTGATATCCACTAACTCAATCCAAAGGGACCACCACAAGGCCGGTCCAGCCTATGTCAACCTACTACTACGCACCACCCGTGGGGGTGGCCTAACCACGATAGGACGCCCAAAAGGGCTGCTGCGACATTAACGCACTAAAGACCAAACTCCAGAGCGGCATTCGAGGGGTGCAACCCTATCGAGAAAATCTGCGTACTCTGTCGAGTTCAAATCTGGCTCATGTAGGTTGTAGTTGATGCAAGTGATCAATCAGATCAAAAAACTAAAACTCACGTGCCCTCGGCACAATCAGATTCAAACTGAAGATCCGGGACCTCCGGCGACCTTGACGGCACCCTATTATACTATCCAGTCTAGCAATTGCTGTAAAAATCTACTCGGCCCCTCAGCATGAGAGTAAATCCATTGTATAGTAATTCAAACACTCACAACTCTCTAACTAGGGTGATAAAAGGGGAAAAATAGTTAACGAAGTTAATTATTAACGATAAGAATTAACATCAATATAGTGCAGGTATTCTCCTAGTCAAGTCCAAATTCAGCAATTAAAATTTATTTAAAAATAGGTTAATCATGCTCAAAACTCAGTCCAATATTACACATGCAAATCTAAAGATTTGAGCTAAACACGCTATGATGAACTAGGAATACACAAGCTGAAATTGAAATTAGACTTAAAAGGAATTCCGACGAACTCGAGAAACATAAACCCACCTCAAGTGCAGATCCAACTATGGCAATGGCTCTACAACCCAAAAACACCTCTCCTTAGCGGGAAGGGCAAGTAATGAAAGCAGAGAGAGTTCTGCTCATCTAATGCAAAAACTGCATTAATGCGAGAATTAAATGAAAATCTGAAATTTTTTAGTAAATGTGGCTTTCGCCCTACCTTGTTACCAAGTGTAGATAACTCCAAAGTCTGAAGATTTCAAGAAGGATTGGCCAAAGCTCCTTCACACCACAACTTCAATAGTCGAAATTCAAAACGAGTAAAAATCCATCAATTCAGCATAAACTCAAAATTGACCTAATTAACTTTGAATCCAACTCAACCAACCTATATTCGAGTAGGATAGCTTCAAATTCAACAAGAGGAAGGGTACACCCAACCAATTTCCAATAAGGTTACTGCTGGAAGGATCTGGATTCAAAAAAATCCAAGAATAACTCACAACTCCAAAACTTAGCTTCTACATCCCAATTTTCTAGCAATTGGAGATCACTAACCAGAAATTAAGTTGCAAGAGTTGCTCTAGAAGCTTCTTATCTTAACTAGGTCACCCCCCAGAGGTCAAATTTGTTGGCCTAGTGGCCCTAATCATCCATTAGATTTTGATGATAATAAATAATTATGATTATTGAACTAACCCTTTATCTTGAGTTTTGTGTTTAAATTCTCATATGACTCAAGATGGGCAAAATTCTAGCACTAAGCTTCACTACTTGAAGCTATCCTTGCTTAGCTTCACCACTTGAAGCTATCCTTGCTTATTTTGTCAAAAAGACAAATTCTCTCTCTACACTTTAATTTGATTAAAGTAATACTTTAGGTTAGAGTTGAGAGATATTGAGCTAATATTGAACTATTTTTTTTATCAACTAATAGCACATTTGAACCAAACTTTTATTTGATCAAATTTGTGATAAGTTAACATTGCTCGAAGTTCTTTTTATAAAAATTCATGAAACTTTAAAATATTCAAAATATGCTCAAAATCAAATTTCTGTTAGATTACAAGTTTCGGGCTCACTTCTGGGCGCCTGAAAGTGCATCCGAATCTCCGTTCTTTCGGATCCTGCCTGATTATTATTCGGGCTGCCCAGGAACATCCGAAAATGAATCTGGGCAGCCGAAAGGATGTTTAGGGCGCCCGAATTATTTGAAAACTTGATGTCGACAGGTTGCGTGTTTCAGATAGTATGACGCTGATCCGAAATCATTGCTTCGGGGATATGGACGTTCGAATCTGGTACTGGGTGTGCAAAATCGTCCCTTGTCATGCAAGTTGACTTTTTGCAGAGCATGTGCCGGCCCAAAGGTTTTGACAGCGGCACTGCGCAGGCGGCGCACATGCATCAGAGTTGTGGGCGCCGAAAAAGATTTCTGGGCACCCGAAAGTACCTGCTTAGAAAGTTTGGTGCGTATGGACTGGCTGATGTCAAAAAAGCTAGCACGCGTGCATGGGAGAAGTAGACGCCCGAAAATTATTTCTGGGTACACAAAAGTACAAGTCCAGAAGAGTGGCGCTCGTGGACTGACAGTCCTTTGGAAGTGCGGTTCGCATGCTGTACTTCTGGACGCCTGCATCCTGTTCAAGGCGCCCGAAAAATGGATTTCTAGCAGCTGGCTGAGGCTATAAATAGATAGGTTTGGGGCCTTTGTAAAAAAAATCTATTGATCTCTTGAGCTTGTAAAATCTTAGTGTTCAATACTCTTAGCTCTCTACTCTCTCTCTCAGCCTAAGTAAAATTTGTAGTGAAATACAATCTTAAAAGAGAGAAAAGAATAGTGTTGAAAGTGTAATCTTCTTGAGAGAAGAAGGTGTTGGTGTGAAAGCTTTGTGCTTGCCTGCAAAAGCATTATCTAGTGGAGATGCAACGTTCTCTTGTGTTGAGAAGTTTGGCGGGGACGTAGGCTAAGTGCCGAACCTCGAAACAAATCGATCGTGTGCTTCTTGAGTTTGCATTTCTCCAACTCTTTTACTCCTTGTTTTATCTAATTCGGGCTTTTAATTTGGTTGATTATTTGCATTTTTATTTTAGAAACCTAATTCACCCCCTCTCTTAGGTTGCCATTTCGATCCTCAATTGGTATCAGAGTGAGGTCTCACATTATTTAGATTAAAATCTAAGTGAGAATGGCATCCATGGGAAAGAATATCAAAGGTCAATCTATTGTTCAGCCATCATTTTTCATGGGACCGATTATCCTTTTTGGAAGATTAGAATGAAGATTCAATCTCTAGATTTTGATCTTTGGAACATAGTCGAAAGTGGATATGTCACTCCATCAAAATCAAGAGTGGAATGGAATGAAGAGCAAAACTTCGTTTTCAATTAAATGCTAAAGCTATCAATTCATTCCTTAGCGCTTTTAGTAGAGAAAAGTTTTGTTAGATGTATGCCCAAGAAGCCAACCAGGCCGACACATGTATTCTTTCTAGGATATAAGTTTGTATTTCATTTAAAATATTATGAATAAGTTTGGGTTCTTATTTTCATTCATGTTGTATATGTGTCCATGAATTGTCCAAGGAATTAATAAGATGATGACACTTATTCTCAAGAGTTGAGAATTTGAGATATGTGTCATTGGTGGTTAGTTCCTAAATGCTCCTGATCGATAGATCATCACGGGGACGGTGATTGATCCGGTGAAATTGGTGCACAGGTCGCTTCCCTTTTTGGGTAGACGAGTCTTGAGTCAACAGTGTGGGAACACTGGAGCGAATGTGCAGGTGGTTGTTAGAGAACAAGGGTACCGAGCGTGACCAACGTGAGAACCCACTTGGATGTCTACTCACTCGTCAATGACAAACTCAATGTTGCAGTAGTGTGACTGGTCCTTTGACCTGCGGTGCCTCGGCTATTCACAATGAGGTTACTGTAGTTTGACTGTACATATACTTGGTCCCTAGCCATTCGGGTCCTTGCGGTGCATGTTGGCTGCAGTAGGTTCATTGTAGGAGTAGGGTGTGCACCTATATAGAATCTATCTCCCTTGGTAGATAGAGGCGTTAGTACTATGTGATTTATGAGACTGAGTTTAGAACACCTTGGCCAGGGCAGAGTTAATAGCGGAAAGGGTTTCCGATATTAAAAACTCGAGTCGAATAAATTTGACATATGACAGACGAGGGTATTTGACGAGCTATTCCATGACCTCCGTCTAGTTGGGACTCCTGATAGAAGGACTGTATCACACGGTAACTGCACCAAGAGATTCAGTATTCCATTTTATTGGAATGCCACTACATGCTGCTAGGCGTCACTGGTGGATTGTGAGACTCATGAGAATTATCTGGATGATCGATAATTCTTATTGGGCTGAGTTGGAATTGTTCCGACCCACTGAAAAGAGTTTCAGTGATATTGTTGATAGTGATCAGAATATATCTCACTACCAGATAGAATAGAACCTATGGGGTCACACACATAAGAGGTTGTGACTGATCGGATAGCTAGATCGCGATTTTTGAATCGTCGGAGGACCTAATTGTCAATATGTTGATAATTGGACTAATTTATAATTCTTACAAATTAGTGGTATTAAAATATAAATGTTACAAGAGAGGACCTACTAATGGTTAGTAAATTGTGAGAGGACTTATGTGCAAATGTTGCATTATTAATTTGATATGATCAAATTTGGATTGAGTTCAAGTCGATTTAAATTAGGATTTAATCGATTCAACCGATTAAGAAAAGGATACAATTAAACCTAGATTTATTCTTATCGTTAATGGTTACTATATCATTATAGAAGGGATTATATCCCTCTATATATATTACATGAGAGTTTTTATTAAATTCTAGCCGTCATCTCTCTCCTTCTCTTTGATCTTCTAGCAAGAAAGACGTCCTTTGTAAGGGAGCTAGCACCCCGGTGAGGACATTGATCAAATCACCAACCTCGTGTGGATACCTATAGAGGCCGGACGCGTGTGCGGCTTCAAGAGAATCTAATTCCACGATCATCAGATTGCGGTGAAAATCTACCAGCGCAAAGGTGAAGATTGGATCTTCCTTTTCTCCTTTAATCTTAAACAACATGAGGGATCCTGTTTGCATGGTTTTTGAGATCGGATCTCAAGTTTTTAAAAATCAAATTTGTTTGATTTCTTTTTCCGCTGCGCTTAATCGCACGTAATTTTCTAATAGTGGTATCAGAGCCATCCTCATGTTTTTAAGATTAAAATTATAAATTTGGGTATTTTAAGCCGTTCTTCGCCGGTTTAACGATTTATAGATCGTTTTTACCTTATTCAAAAAAATCAAAAATTGATCAAATCTTTTTGTAATTTAATCCGCAGTTTCCAGACACAAAAAAAAATATTGTAGCAATCGTACGAAAGCTACTGTAGCAGTCCGTACGAAAGCTACTGTAGCAGTCCATACGAACGCTACTGTAGCAGTCCGTACGGACGTACAGAAATTTTTTTTTATAATTTATATATTTTTTTAAATCTTTTTAATTTTGATGAGATCAATTTTAAAATTCAATATAAAAAGAAAAAGGGGCTAATTTGATGAGATCAAATTTAGTTTCTACATGAGATGTGAATTCTTGATGAGATCAAGTTCTTAGTTTTGCGGATTAAGTTTTTGATCAAAATTATAAACAATCGATAAGATAGATTGGTTTTGGTGATTTGGTCACTGTTATTTTTCGAATCATGTATGAGATTGTTATGCATGTGATGTATGAGATACATATCGGTGATGATCATGGATAGCGACCTATTTATTTTATTTCGACATGTGATGTATGATGTGTATGCAGAATCCTATAATTTTAAATTTGTACAAATTAAGGACTCTGTATTAGAGATGGCTATTTTGGGTGCCTGCGTGCACAAGCCGATTTATTTGGAGACCTGCGTGTCTCAATAGATTAGTGATAAAAGTTATCAAATATAATTAATTTTATTTTATCATTGTTGTTGTGTTGTATGTTATATGGTTGCACGTCTTTGGTTGATCGGTTGCAAGCCGATATGTGCGCAACGTGTTATGTGCTTGTAATTTATGACCCTAAGACCTCGATTCCGGCTCAGTGGCTCGAGCCCGAATCCACTTTTTAGATCCATGATCATCATCAGTTACATTATGTTTTATGCGTGGATTATTTTTATTTGTATTAGATGTAAATAAATAAAATAAAATTTGAGACCTAAATTTTAATCTCCTCACAAATATTAAGTCGAGCAGTCTTCCGCCGTTGTAGAAGTGCGGGCATTTTTCTGGTGTTGATTGGCACGACTGGTTACAGTGGTCAGTTGCATCGGAAAGGCGCAACCACTCTATTAGCATAAGATGCTGCGGAGTAAAGATGGGGTTGGGTCCAATATCTGTCAGGTGAGGGACCCAATGACGGCTTTGCTTACGCGTTTGAACGGTGGGCTTGACTTAACTAAGGAATAAGGTCAATATCTGTCAGGTGAGGCCTACAGGACTTAGAGACCGATCACTGCAATTTGCTTGAGAAGCATTGGACAAGAGTTGTCCACTCATCGATTTGCGTATCGCCAATATCTGTCAGGTGAGGTGTTACGTTAAACTGGTGGGACCGTAGTACCCACTTGAAATCTTTATCGCGTTGGTTTTCCGTTTCTCTACCTGAATAGTGTAAGAGACTCGAGAAAATAGTGGGAGGCTTAAATTTGTTTTTCAAAGTCCCTAAAACAAAATTTTCAAAATAAATATAAATATCTGATTTGAATCTTTACTCTCTGCAAAAGAAAATGTCTGCTTCCAATCCTCTCTCTTGTATCCTTGAAACAAACCACTTAATCGAAACGAACTATAAAGACTGGCTTAAGAACTTAAAATAGTTTTGAGTTCCGAGAAGCTCAGTAGTGTTCTCGACTAGGAAATTCTCACATTACCAAACCGTCCAATAGCTAACCAAAAGGCAGTTTGTTCATGATCATTGTTTGACAATAATCAAAGATCTCGAGGAACTTGGGAAGCTCGACGTGAAAATAGATAAGGAATTGCAAGTTGATCTGATCCTGCAATCCCTTCCTATTTCATATAGACAGTTTATTGTAAACTACCATTGACTGCACCAACGCAGAGTTATTGAACATATTGGTAACTACAGAGGGGACTTTGAAAAGTTCAAAGGGCTCGGTTCTCACTGTGGAGCGGGCTACCTCTTCCAAAAGAATGTCTGATTGGAAGAAGGAATCCGCGAAGAAATAAAAGACGGAGAACAAGCCCAAGAAGGAAGCTCCTAAAAAGAAGGCCATTGACAAAGAAAAATATTTTCACTGTAATGTTGATGGCCATTGGAAGAGGAACTGTCCCGTCTACCTGGAGAGCCTAAAGAATAAGAAGAAAGACACACCTTTGAAAGGTATGTTAGACCTACTCATAATAGAAACTAACCTTGCGGTTTCCTCTACTTCCAGTTGGGTTACAGACTCTAGCTCTAGTTCTCATTTGTATACTTCAATGCAGAGTCTAAGGAAAAGTAGAGGGCTTAGGGAAAGTGAAGTGACCTTACGGGTTGGCAATGGGGCAAAATTTGCTACTGTGGCTGTTGGCACCTATCCTTTGCGACTACCGTCAGGATACGTTTTATTACTTAAAGACTGTTATTATATATCTGTTGCTTGCAGAAATTTGATTTCTATTTCTTCTTTAGCACATGACGGTTATATTTTTAATTTTGAAAAAGACTACTGAATAATTTATTTTAGAAATAAAATTATTGGCCGTGGTTTTATGATTGACAGTCTTTATCTTTTACATATGGATGTATTTCTAAATATTTCTGAGCAGGTAGTGAGTGCCTTGGGTCTAAGAGACCTAGAGATGAGATGAACCTAAAGTATATATAGCACCTCAGGCTTGGTCATATAGAGAAGAAATGATTAACAAATTAGATAAAGATAGGCTTCTTGGCTCATTTACTTCTGAGTTTTATCCAGTTTGTGAATCATGTCTTCAAGAAAAAATGACCAAATTACCCTTTGTAGGACAAGAAAAAAGGGCCACTGAGATACTTGCCCTGATACACACTGATGTGTGTGGCTCATTTGATGTGCATGCTAGGGGTGGTTATCTCTACTTCATAATCTTTACCGATGATTATTCACGGTATAGGTATGTGTATCTTATGAGACACAAATCTGAGGCTTTTGAAAAGTTTAAAGAATTCAGATATGAAGTAGAAAAGCAAACCAAAAAATCCATCAAGATTCTTCGATCAGATCGAGGAGGAGAATACTTTAGTGGAGAGTTCCTAAACTATCTCAAAGAAAATAGCATAGTCTCACAATGGACTCCTCCGGGAACACCTCAACTCAACGGGGTGTCGGAACGGAGAAATCGAACCTTATTGGATATGGTTCGACCCATGATGAGCTTCACTGATCTTCCTTTATTTTTTTGGGGACATGCTTTACTTACCGCAGCTTACTTGTTAAATAGGGTACCCTCTAAAACCGTTCCTACCACACTGTATGAGATGTGGCATGGTAAGAAGCCAAGTCTTGGTCATATCAAGATTTGGGGATGTCCGGCCCATGTCAAGCGACTGCAGGCAGACAAGTTAGAGACTAGGTCTGAGAAGGCTCGTTTTATTGGATATCCTAAAGAAACTTTAGGTTACTATTTTTATATTCCAGAGGATTACAATGTAATTGTGAGCCAACATGCTACTTTCTTGGAAAAACAGTTTATTCAAGAAGCAGTTAGTAGGAGAAAAATTAAGCTTGAAGAGAGAGTCTCCGAACAGCAACGAGTCGTTAAACCTGTAGAACCTATTCAAACTGAGCCAGTACATGTAGTACCTCATCCACCTCGTAGGTCGAGTAGAATATCCCATCCTCCCAAAAGATACTTAGGTATTCTCACAGAGGATGTAGAGAAAATATTCCTCATGGGAGATAGGGAACATGGAGATGATCCCAAAACTTACAACGAGGCGATATCTGACATCGATTCCGAGAAATTGTTGGAAGGCATGAAGTCAGAAATTGACTCAATGTACTCCAATCAGGTCTAGATTTTGGCAGATCCACCAGAAGGTATAGTACCTATCGGGTGTAAATGGATCTACAAAAAAAAGATAGGTTCGGATAGAAGGGTGGAGACCTATAAAGTAAGGCTGGGGGCGAAAGACTATAGTCAACGCGAAGACATTGACTATCAGGAGACCTTTTCACCTGTGGCCATGTTTAAATCCATTCGAACAGTGCTTGCCCTTGCAGCATACCATGATTATGAGATCTGACAAATGAATGTGAAAACTGCCTTCCTAAATGGATATCTTGAGGAAGATATCTATATGGAGCAGCCTCTGGGTTTCACTTCCGGTGACGAAAGTCACAAAGTATGCAAGCTACAACAGTCCATATATGGTCTTAAGCAAGCATCTCAGAGTTGGAATACTCGTTTCAACGACGTGATCAAATCGTTTGATTTCATTAAGAACGAGGAGGAACCATATGTTTATAAGAAGGTCAGTGGGAGTGCTGTCACATTTCTCGTATTGTACGTGGACGACATTCTCCTAATTGGGAATGATATTCTAATGCTGACTTCGGTTAAGGTGTAGTTGTCTAAGAAATTCTTCATGAAAGATCGAGGGGAAGCATCCTATATATTGGGAATTAAGGTCTATAGAGATAGATCTAAGAGGATGCTAGGCCTCTCACAAAAAATGTATATAGAGGAGGTGCAGAAGAGGTTCGGCATGGAAAACTCCAAAAAAGGACTTTTACCCCTTAAGCATGGAATTTATCTCTCTAAGAAAATGTGCCCCAAACATTTAAGGAGATTCAACGTATGAGTAAGATCCCTTATGCCTCAGCTATAGAGAGTCTTATGTACGCCATACTGTCACGCCCCGGGCTAGTTCAGGTGTCACGCCCCGGATTACTCGTTTCCCCGGGCTCGCCAACAGATCCGCCGTATACATAGACTTTTCTATGTATACGAAGCGATAGCTAACCTGTAACAAACATACAAGCCACTACAAGAGATATATAGAGCTGAAAATAAAGCATACTAATAACCAAAGCCACCTGTACATATAGAGTCCAAAATACAACATGTCCACCACAACCAAAATAGGTACAAGTCCACAGTATATGTACATGGCACAACACCAAAAAGAAACTATCTCCGGTAGGGTCCTCCTCTAGGAACAACAGGGACAGGTAGGGATCTAGCTCGCGACTCCCTTACCTCGATCCGCGGAAACAGGTGCAGCAGCCGCAACAGAAGAAGGCTCTGCAAAAAGGGTGGCAACAACGGGTGTGAGAACTACTATCAAAAGAAGTAGTTCTCAATGGGTACCGATACCGACCTCAACGGTCCACCCACTAAGTCTACGAGACTAACAGTATAGCTGGTAGGTAAAGAACAACAAAGTAAGCTGGAATAAACTCTACAGCTATCATGCCACTACCCTACCACTATCCAAGTCAACCCTCAAGTAAACATCACCAAAGTGAAAAGTCATCCCTGACCCAATCTATCGGAACCGCCCGAACGGGCTCGTCCAGCCAACTGCCTAGCCACACCGCACACTACCAATAGGGTAGCCGTCCAAAACAGATCTAGCAGTCTGTAGCGACATCAACGCAAAAGAGGCCTCACTCCGGAGCGGCACTCGGGGGAGCTACCCAGCCGAGTTAGTACGCGTATCTCTGTCGAGCACAAACAGGCTCCGGCAGGCGAAATCGAAGAACAAAAGGGTCAAAAGGGGTCAAAGACTCTAAGCTCACGTGCCCTCAGCACAAACAGAAGCTAAAACAAGAGTCTGGGTCCACCGTCAGCCCCGACGGCACCCGGCAACACTAAACAGCCTAACCCTGCTGTAAATACAAGCTCGGCATCCCAGCACAAGCGTAAACCCGTCCTACAGCGAACTAAGTATCCACATCGCACTAACAGCGGTGATACAAGAACAGAAACGGCTCCTAGAGCTAAATCTGATAACAGTTCGAAAAGTGACGGTTGTATGTTCGCAAGTTTTCTCCTAAGTCAATTCCCAGTTCAGCATGTAAAATCATGTCAAATAAATAATCTACTCATGCTCCAAATTTCAGATTTCATAATAAACATGCAAATTCATGAATTCGAGCTACTAACAGATAAATAAATAGCATGCTGCACTCTCTACAACTTAGGAGGAAATCCGACGATTTCGGCAACATCAACCCACCTCAAAGCTATCCAACAACGGCTAGGAGTCGAGTGGAAGGGCTCCAAACAACGCCGGCTGAAACCGGACTCGAATCTGCAACTTCAGGATTCGGACCCACCTGCGCACAGATCTGGGCGCCCAGAAAATCAGCCCAGAAATGCAGCCTGGCAGCACGACCCACATGCAATCAACATGCGATAAAATCCAATTCCTAAGTCCAAATGCAGTGAAATTTGGCTCAACTCACCAGCACAGGTTCAAGAACAAGCCCTCCAAATTTCAGCCAAATCGGAGATCGACTCGATGCCCAAAAGGTCCATGCACTGAACCGGATTCACTATTGGACCCTCCTGCACATGGATCCGAAAATTCCAGCACTTGAGCAAAACTCAAAAACAGCAAAATCTCAGGGATTCCAACGAATCTAGCTCATAGAAAGGGGTCACAAACCTCTCAAAAACAGTGATGGGGCTACCCAAAGCCTCTCCAAAGATCCTCACAAGATCTGGATCTAAAAATCCAAGAAATTCGATAAATGACCCAAAATCAGCACTTAAGCAAAATCTCCAAAATCTGAGCTAGAACTCACCTTTGAATCCTCAATTCAGGTGAGAAGGGGCTCCAAACCAGCAAGGAAAGTGGAAGGATCAATCCACACTTCGAAAATCCAGCTCCCAAGAGATCGGATCCAAAGATCAAAGGAAAAACCCAAGTTTCAGCTCAAGAACACGAGGGGTCCAGTAAAACAACAACTGTAGCTTACATACCTGTCCAAATCGCGATTGGAAGGATCCCACTTCTTCCTCTGCGAGTCCTCTATCCAGCAAACCAAGTTTCGTTGGATTTGGATACTCCTACACCGCACACGAGCCAAAACACTCCAGGTCGACGCTGCAGTTCCAGCAGGAAACCGAGATCATCAATGGAGGAAGATGAAATTGGGGAAGAAGGGAGGTTCTCCTTGCTAGCTCCGAGCTCAGGATGAAGAGGAAGGAAAAGAGCCTCAGGGGAGGCCATCCACATCTTTTATAGACCTCTGGATTGGTGCAATGAGCCTCAAGAACAAAAACCACTATGCTGTCCCTCAGCAGAATTCTGCACATCCGGGCGCCCGAAACTCCAAAACTTCAGTTTTGGCTTATTTCGGCGCTCCGAGTCCGTTTTCGCGTCTATTTGACGTCGAAACGACTCCGACCTGTCTCGACCTTCTCCAGAAGTGTCGAACAGTCTAAGGTACTACAGTCATTCCGTCAGTTAGGCCCCAGGGGTACTACACTCTCCCCCCCTACGGAAAGTTTCGTCCTCGAAACTTAAACTCAAACTCATACCTCAAGAAGGCAGCTCGAACAGGTAGGGATAGGATTCCCGCATCACCGTCTCCAGCTCCCAAGTCGCCTCACGCTCCTCGTGATTACTCCACTGCACTTTCACGTACGGTATGACTCGGTTGCGCAATTCTTTCGTCTCGCGAGCAAGAATCCGCACCGGTCGCTCCTCGTACTGCAGGTCCTCAGCCAACTCGAGTGGAGTGAAGTCAATCACGTGGGAGGGGTCGAACACATATCTCCTCAGGGCCGAGACATGGAACACATCGTGGACTCCAGAAAGTCGCGGTGGAAGGGCAATCCTGTACGCTACCGGCCCCACTCGCTCTAATACCTCGAACGGGCCAACAAACCGTGGACTGAGCTTTCCACGAACTCCAAAACGGCGAATTCCTCTGGACGGCGAGACTTTCAAAAACACATGATCTCCAATCTGGAACTCCAAGTCTCGTCTCCTAGTATCCGCATAGCTCCTCTGTCGACTCTGGGCGGTCTCAAGACGTCGTCGAACCATCTTGACCTTCTCTTCCGCTTCCAACAGGATATCGGGACCCAAAGTCCTCCTCTCACCCACATCGCTCCAATGCAAGGGCGAACGACACTTGCGTCCATACAATGCTTCAAACGGAGCCATCTGGATGCTCGCTTGATAGCTATTGTTGTACGCAAACTCAACCAGTCCTAAGTGTCGATGCCACCCTCCACCAAAGTCTAGGACACATGCTCTCAACATGTCCTCCAAAGTCTGAATGGTCCGCTCAGACTGACCATCTGTCTGTGGATGAAATGCCGTGCTGAACCGCAGCTGAGTACCCAGTGCTGTCTGAAGACTCCTCCAAAACTGTGAGACGAACCGTGTGTCTCGATCTGACACAATCGAGGCAGGCACTCCATGCAGTCTCACTATCTCGTCCAAATATAGCTGAGCGAGTCTATCCCTGGACCAAGTAGTCTGCACTGGTAGGAAGTGGGCAGACTTGGTCAGTCTGTCCACTATCACCCAAATAGCATCGAAACCAGCCTGCGACCTCGGTAATCCCACGACAAAGTCCATGGCGATCTGGTCCCACTTCCACTCGGGTATTGGGAGACTCTGAAGCTTGCCAGCAGGTACTCGGTGCTCCGCCTTTACCTGTTGACAAGTCAAACACTGAGCCACAAATCTCCCAATATGCCGCTTCATTCCATTCCACCAGAAGTGTGCCTTCAAGTCCTTATACATCTTGGTTCCACCGGGGTGAACCGTATAAGGTGAGTAATGAGCCTCTCTCAAAATCTCCTCTCGGATCTCTGAATCCATAGGCACACACAGTCGGTCCCTGTACCGCAGTACTCCCGAACTGTCAACACTAAAATCCCCTGTCTGTCCACTAACAATCTGATCTCGAATCCTCGTCAAATAGGGGTCCGCACTCTGTTTCTCTCGGATCCTATCCAACAGAGTGGGTTGCAAAACCAAAGACATAAGTTTTGCCGTAACCCCAGGGGATACCACCTCAAGCTCAAGCCGCCTCAACTCCTCAAGTAATGGCGCCTGCCGAGTGATCGTCATACTAAGGCTCTGCACTGATCTCCTGCTCAACGCATCTGCCACTACATTCGCCTTGCCGGGGTGATACTGGATGGCAATATCATAGTCCTTCAACAACTCTAACCACCGGCGTTGCCTCAGGTTCAATTCCTTCTGAGTGAACAGATACTTGAGACTTTTATGATCCGTGAAAATCTCACAGTGCTCACCATACAGATAATGCCGCCACAGCTTCAGTGCAAACACTACAGCTGCCAGCTCCAAATCATGCGTAGGGTAATTCTTCTCATGATCCTTTAATTGCCGGGAGGCATAGGCAATTACCCTACCATGCTGCATCAACACACAACCCAAACCACTGTGTGACGCATCACTATAAATCACAAATCCTTCCCCCATAACTGGAAGGGTAAGGAGGGGAGCAGACATCAGCCTCTCCTTCAGCTCCTCAAAGCTACGCTGGCACTCATCAGTCCAAACAAATCTAATCCCCTTCCTCGTCAGACGAGTGAGGGGTGTGGAGAGCTTCGCAAAGCCTTCCACGAATCGACGGTAATATCCAGCTAACCCGAGAAAACTCCTCACCTCGGTAACCGTCGTCGGTCTAGGCCAATCCCGCACGGTCTCAATCTTCTGCGGGTCCACCGCCACTCCAGTGGCTGAAATCACATGGCCCAAGAAAGCTACCTCTCGAAGCCAGAACTCGCACTTCTTCAACTTGGCATACAACTTCTTCTCTCTCAGAAGTTGCAGCACAATCCTCAAGTGCTCCTCATGCTCAGCATCACTCCGAGAGTAGATCAGGATATCATCAATAAACACCACTACAAATCGGTCCAAGAACGGCTTAAACACTCGATTCATCAAATCCATAAACGCGGCAGGGGCATTAGTCAATCCAAACGGCATCACCGTAAACTCATAATGCCCGTACCGAGTCCTAAAAGCCGTCTTAGGAATATCCTCGGCCTTCACCTTCAATTGGTGGTAACCAGACTGTAAGTCAATCTTCGAGAAGACACAAGATCCTTGCAGCTGATCAAACAGATCATCAATGCGCGGCAAAGGATACCTGTTCTTGATGGTCACTTTATTCAACTCTCGATAATCCACACAAAGTCTAAGTGAACCATCCTTCTTCCTCACGAATAACACCGGCGCTCCCCAAGGCGATACGCTGGGTCTCACAAATCCTTTATCCATCAAATCCTGAAGTTGCGCCTTAAGCTCTCTCAGCTCAGCCGGTGCCATTCGGTAGGGTGTCTTTGAGATTGGCGTAGTTCCAGGGACTACATCAATCACAAACTCGACCTCCCTGTCCGGTGGCATCTCAGTCAACTCCGGGGGAAACACGTCCGGGAACCCGCGGACTACAGAGATGTCCTCGAGCTCCGGTGCCACCGTAGATACCTCAACAACAGTCGCCAGAAATGCCGTGCATCCTCGACTCATCATCTGTCTCGCTCGTGCCGACGAAATCCACGTCGCGAACAAAGTACTCCTGCAGCCTCGATACACGTACTCCTCCTGGTCCGGCTCGCGAAACGTCACGGTCCTCTCGCCGCAGTCGATCGTCGCGAAGTAGCGCGCCAGCCAATCCATGCCAAGTACCACATCAAAATCCTGCAATCGCCCCAAGACCAACAGGTCTGCGGGCATCACCCACGGTCCAAGCTGCACAGGGCAAGCTCGACAACAGTCCTCCACACGTAAAACGTGCTCGGGAACCTGCACCTCTCGTGCACACGGTAACGGCCCTATCACTAGCCCATGCAAGGATGCGAATGCTCGACTAACAAAAGAATGTGATGCACCGGTATCAAATAATGCACGAGCTCTAATGCCAGAAATCAAAATGATACCTGCCACCACATGGTCAGCCGCTGTGGAGTCCTCCAGTTGAGCCGCAAAGACTCTGCCGCTCTGCGCCTGCTGTCGCCGCTCACCCTGGCGTGGTACAGAAGCCCGATCCATCTGGCTGTGACTCGGTGGAGCTCCATAGGTCTGCTGATGAACTGGGGGTGCCGATGCGATCGATGGTACAGGCGACGCTGCTCGGGGACACGCTGCTCGCAGATGTCCGGACTGACCACACCCATAACACCGGCCCTCTCGCTGCTCGCACTGCCTAGGCCAATGTGGTCCTCCGCAGATGACACATCTCTGTGCTCCCCTCTGCTGACGTCCCTGCTGACGGGATCCACCAGACCTCTGCCGCCCCGAAAACCCACGACCCTGAGAATGTGATCGTGGAGGTCTCGGCGGGCGTCTGCCGCTGGTCTGTCCTCCGTCCTCCGGAGTCGGGCGCTTCCTATCCAAACCCTGACTCGAAGTGGCAGCCCGCTCACTCGCTGTCAAGGCTCCACGCTCCACCCAAAGCGCCTGCTCAATCGACGCATCCAAGGTCTGCAACCTCTGCGCCTGGACTAGAACAAATATCTCATGTCTCAATCCTCGCTCGAACAGATAAACTCTGTGAGCCTCATCCCTCGCTGCGAAAGGAACACAGTTCAGGAGTCTGGTAAACTCCCGGGTATACTCCTGCACTGTGCGATCTCCCTGAAGCAAACTCTTCAAATCCTCCTCGAGTTTCTGCTTCACGCTGTTAGGGAAATAGGACCCATACAGCATCCCGCAGAACTCGGTCCAACTCAACTGCAGCGCATCCAGCGACCTGCTCGATCTCGTCCTCGTCCACCAAATGCGTGCATCACCTGACAGGCAGTGAACTGCCAAGTGAACTCGCTCCCGCTCTGGTACAAAGAGATCCTCGAACAGCTTCTCCATCTCGCCTACCCAGGCCTCCACCACCCATGGCTCAGTGTGGCTACCATCAAAACGAGGGGGATCAAACCGGCAAAAACGAGCCAGTCTCTCAGTCATCCGCTCCTGCTCAGCCTCCGACATCTGTCCACCTGACCGGGAAGTGTCGCCAACCGGTGCGGCCCGAACTGCCGCTGCTGGGGGGGTACGGTCGCAGCTGGAACGTCCTCTGGAACAGCAGGAGGTGGCTCCTGCGGCTCCGTCGCTCTAGGTGCTGCACTCCACGTCTGGGTAATGGTCTCACACATCCTCTGCAAGAGCGCACTCTGCTGCCTAGCTGACTCAGCTAGCGCACTCAACTGATCGCACACATCAGGGGGTGCACTAGGTCCCGCCTGCTCAGGCACCACAGGAGGCGCGGGGGTAGCCCGCGTCGGGGGTCGACCTCGGTGTCGGGGAGGCGTCATGCACACCTCCGCAACACACAGATCAGTCAACACACAAACAACTCAAGACCCAATCATGCGAAAGTCTAGAAGGTCGTCTCTTTTCCCTCGTTGCTTGACGTCGTCTGCAGCCAACGCAAGTTCACGACAGGAAAGGACACACGCCTTCGATCACTCCCTCCACTTAAGGATGAGTTCAACAGTCAAATCGATGACTTTCGCGGCAAGTCACGTCTCTCACGTCTTGCATTCCTAAGGTCTGCCATAGCCTAGGGTTTACTAAGTCCCAACGACCTATTCCTAAGCTCTGATACCAACTTAATCTGTCACGCCCCGGATTACTCGTTTCCCCGGGCTCGCCAACAGATCCGCCGTATACATAGACTTTTCTATGTATACGAAGCGATAGCTAACCTGTAACAAACATACAAGCCACTACAAGAGATATATAGAGCTGAAAATAAAGCATACTAATAACCAAAGCCACCTGTACATATAGAGTCCAAAATACAACATGTCCACCACAACCAAAATAGGTACAAGTCCACAGTATATGTACATGGCACAACACCAAAAAGAAACTATCTCCGGTAGGGTCCTCCTCTAGGAACAACAGGGACAGGTAGGGATCTAGCTCGCGACTCCCTTACCTCGATCCGCGGAAACAGGTGCAGCAGCCGCAACAGAAGAAGGCTCTGCAAAAAGGGTGGCAACAACGGGTGTGAGAACTACTATCAAAAGAAGTAGTTCTCAGTGGGTACCGATACCGACCTCAACGGTCCACCCACTAAGTCTACGAGACTAACAGTATAGCTGGTAGGTAAAAAAGAAACAAAGTAAGCTGGAATAAACTCTACAGCTATCATGCCACTACCCTACCACTATCCAAGTCAACCCTCAAGTAAACATCACCAAAGTGAAAAGTCATCCCTGACCCAATCTATCGGAACCGCCCGAACGGGCTCGTCCAGCCAACTGCCTAGCCACACCGCACACTACCAATAGGGTAGCCGGTCCAAAACAGATCTAGCAGTCTGTAGCGACATCAACGCAAAAGAGGCCTCACTCCGGAGCGGCACTCGGGGGAGCTACCCAGCCGAGTTAGTACGCGTATCTCTGTCGAGCACAAACAGGCTCCGGCAGGCGAAATCGAAGAACAAAAGGGTCAAAAGGGGTCAAAGACTCTAAGCTCACGTGCCCTCAGCACAAACAGAAGCTAAAACAAGAGTCTGGGTCCACCGTCAGCCCCGACGGCACCCGGCAACACTAAACAGCCTAACCCTGCTGTAAATACAAGCTCGGCATCCCAGCACAAGCGTAAAAACCCGTCCTACAGCGAACTAAGTATCCACATCGCACTAACAGCGGTGATACAAGAACAGAAACGGCTCCTAGAGCTAAATCTGATAACAGTTCGAAAAGTGACGGTTGTATGTTCGCAAGTTTTCTCCTAAGTCAATTCCCAGTTCAGCATGTAAAATCATGTCAAATAAATAATCTACTCATGCTCCAAATTCAGATTTCATAATAAACATGCAAATTCATGAATTCGAGCTACTAACAGATAAATAAATAGCATGCTGCACTCTCTACAACTTAGGAGGAAATCCGACGATTTCGGCAACATCAACCCACCTCAAAGCTATCCAACAACGGCTAGGAGTCGAGTGGAAGGGCTCCAAACAACGCCGGCTGAAACCGGACTCGAATCTGCAACTTCAGGATTCGGACCCACCTGCGCACAGATCTGGGCGCCCAGAAAATCAGCCCAGAAATGCAGCCTGGCAGCACGACCCACATGCAATCAACATGCGATAAAATCCAATTCCTAAGTCCAAATGCAGTGAAATTTGGCTCAACTCACCAGCACAGGTTCAAGAACAAGCCCTCCAAATTTCAGCCAAATCGGAGATCGACTCGATGCCCAAAAGGTCCATGCACTGAACCGGATTCACTATTGGACCCTCCTGCACATGGATCCGAAAATTCCAGCACTTGAGCAAAACTCAAAAACAGCAAAATCTCAGGGATTCCAACGAATCTAGCTCATAGAAAGGGGTCACAAACCTCTCAAAAACAGTGATGGGGCTACCCAAAGCCTCTCCAAAGATCCTCACAAGATCTGGATCTAAAAATCCAAGAAATTCGATAAATGACCCAAAATCAGCACTTAAGCAAAATCTCCAAAATCTGAGCTAGAACTCACATTTGAATCCTCAATTCAGGTGAGAAGGGGCTCCAAACCAGCAAGGAAAGTGGAAGGATCAATCCACACTTCGAAAATCCAGCTCCCAAGAGATCGGATCCAAAGATCAAAGGAAAAACCCAAGTTTCAGCTCAAGAACACGAGGGGTCCAGTAAAACAACAACTGTAGCTTACATACCTGTCCAAATCGCGATTGGAAGGATCCCACTTCTTCCTCTGCGAGTCCTCTATCCAGCAAACCAAGTTTCGTTGGATTTGGATACTCCTACACCGCACACGAGCCAAAACACTCCAGGTCGACGCTGCAGTTCCAGCAGGAAACCGAGATCATCAATGGAGGAAGATGAAATTGGGGAAGAAGGGAGGTTCTCCTTGCTAGCTCCGAGCTCAGGATGAAGAGGAAGGAAAAGAGCCTCAGGGGAGGCCATCCACATCTTTTATAGACCTCTGGATTGGTGCAATGAGCCTCAAGAACAAAAACCACTATGCTGTCCCTCAGCAGAATTCTGCACATCCGGGCGCCCGAAACTCCAAAACTTCAGTTTTGGCTTATTTCGGCGCTCCGAGTCCGTTTTCGCGTCTATTTGACGTCGAAACGACTCCGACCTGTCTCGACCTTCTCCAGAAGTGTCGAACAGTCTAAGGTACTACAGTCATTCCGTCAGTTAGGCCCCAGGGGTACTACATCAGGATGCGGAAAAACGTGCTAAATTTTTTTTTTTTTGAAAGCCTAGCCCGCGCCACATACAGACCCGCCACAAATACAGGGTCCACTGTACACACGGACAGAACCTCCCCTGTATTTGCACGGCGTCAACAGCATACAACAAGATCACAACCACTATTCATTCATCCCAACAGCACAACGACACCAAAGATTCATACAGCTAGCCGTCCTTAAACCTGTATGAATCTAAGCAGGTCCTTAAGCGAAGGATGATGCAATGCACAAGCAACAAACATTCTAGAAAGCTGCTCCTTACCCAGAAGCTTTATTTGAAACCCTAATTTCAAACATTCAAGAATCATTTGAAAACTGTTCTCCACACGAGAACTCTCTTTTTGAAATCACAAAACCGAGCAATCAGAAATCCATTTGAAAACCGTTTCCCACACAGAAACCTTGCTTTACGACGCTACCACGAGGGGTAGAAAACCAAAACTGCTCGACAAAAGAAACGATCGAATACAACCAATCAATACAAGCATGCTATCATCACTCAATCATAAAGAGTAGATCTACAATACATAAGCATGCTATAGTAAGCCCAAAGAATAACTGAACCACAAATGACATCTAATAGGCGAAAGTAGGGTGATAACCAAATCTGGGGATGTAGCCTCATGAGTCGGAACCTCTAGAGCTACTATCTAGACGTGCCTCGCAGCGTCCCGACACTCACCACCCTGCTCACCTGAAACCTGCAATGGGGGTGGGGGGTGAGAACATGCACGCATGTCTCCCCTCCCAGTGGGTACCGCAAGCCGACGAAGGCGAGGTGTACACACCGGCACGAGGGTCAACAAAAGATAGATATGGTATACAGTAGCACAAGTAAGTATGAGGCTAACATTCAACTGAAGTAACTATGCTACTGTAAGCAACTAGTATGCATCAAAGGGAAAACCACAAAGTAAACCCAATCTAAAACCACCGGGACGTATCCCATGCACTGTCACCTGCTCATCTATAGGCACATAAACCTTCTGGACGCACTGCATCAAGGCTCACGGGTCGGCACAAACTCAACGACCCTTTTCCGGAAAAGAACACCTCCAAACGGTGGATCAGACCGCGGTGTACGTGAAGTGCTAGAAGAGCTGTGACGATCGATGCAAATGCTCAATCCACAGAACGGCAACAAGCCGAGAAGCAACCAATAAGCCACAACTAGGATCGCTCGGAACAACAGGCGATCACCACCGACCAACTGGGTCGTCTCAAGAACCATGCAAACCACAACTAGGATCGCTCGGGACAACATGCGATCACTACCGACCAACTGGGTCGTCTCAAGAACCATGCAACTACAACTAGGATCGCTCGGAACAACATGCGATCACTACCGACCAACTGGGTCGTCTCAAGAACCATGCAACTACAACTAGGATCGCTCGGAACAACATGCGATCACTACCGACCAACTGGGTCGTCTCAAGAACCATGCAACTACAACTACTCTACTATCCAAGCACGCATATAAGTAGAGTCTACGGGAGTCAAGTGAACTAAAAACTGTAATGCCAAAGAAGGGATAGAAAGGTATCACCGTAGTCCACTGAACCGACTCCGGATCGAAGCACCCACCTGTAGGTAAGATCCAATCTAACACCGACGGCTCTCGGGAACCGCGACAGGACCTACGAAAGACTCACGGGGTCAAGGTCCACCAAGTCGACGCTAAACACAAAGCTCACACATTCCGAAACCGACGGATCGCCCGGGAAACCCACCGGGACGATCCCGAAACCACACAAAGCCCCAGAGGGGTACCCAACAGCCAACAAGGCCCCTCGCTGTCCCTGAACACAACAAACCAAGTGACGGGACAGCGAGCACAAGCACGGGGTGCCACGAATACCAAACGCACCCGAAAAGGCTTCCCGGGTTCCCGAAAAGCGCCGATTGGGCACCGGAACCCCACATCACTCATCCGCTGTCCTCGGAACTTCGGGACAGTGATGAGGAACAGCCAACAAGGCTAAACAACGAAGCCAAGTCGCTCGCGAAAACAGCGAGTGAGTCGCACAACTCGAAACGTGCGTTTCGCCGATTATTTCATCGAAAAACGCGTCGGAAACAAATCCGAAACTCCACGAAGGGCGAGGGGGTTGGACAACCAGTCCACAGGGTCTCCAAGACCTTACCCTTGCAGCCCACAGCGTCGCTACGCTGTCACAAACGCCAAAGTCCCCAAACATGCGACATACATATACATACAATCACTAAATTAAGCCGCTAGAGCAAACCGTACGTCCGCTCGACCTTCCGCAAGCACCAGCGGATAGGTAGCGACGTCACGAAGACCGTGCTCACTGTCCCGCTGCGACAGGACCAGTCGCAAGCCGGGAAATCCCATAAAAAACGAGCGCGAGCGCGCGCGCAAAAGCAAGCTTAACTAAGGCCGTGTGAGCAAGCCGTACATCCGCACGACCTTCCGCAAGCACCAGCGGATCGGCAACGACGTAACGGAGGCCATGCTCACAGCCCCACTGCGACAGGACCAGTCGCAGTCCGGGAAGGTGCATAAAAACAGCGGCCAATAGGCAAAAAAAAAAATAGCCCGACGAAGGCCGAACGACGCAACGGCTCAACCAAAACCAGAACTAGGGTGAGCACGGTGTTCGGCACATCGCTGCGATCGTCGGGCTCACCCTCCCGAGCTTCGGGAGTCAGCAGGGAGCTCAAACATCCCAACAAAACAAGAAAACACCACAGAACTGACCCCTGGCCGGAGCAGCTAGCTCCGGCCGGCTGCCGGCCGACAAGCATGGCCGGCGGCGGCCAGGGGTGGATGCGGAGGAGGTGGGGAAGGTGATGCTCACCTTGGCCGGCGACGGGAAGCGGCGGCGGCGGCGCAGGAAAGAGCCCTACTCTCGGGTTAGCAAACCCGAGGCTAGGGCACGGCGGCGCCGGCAACGGGCGGCGACGGCGGCCGGCGGCGACGCGAGCACCGGGAAGAGGAGGTCGCCGACCGTCGTCCTGTCGGTGACCGCGACAAAAAGGGTGGCGGGTGGCGGCGGCGGAGCAACCCCAAGCCGCGGATGCCCTAGCTGCCCCGCCGAGGCTTGCGGTGGCTCCGGCGGCGCTCCGGCGGCACGGCGATGGCCGGGGAGGCAGGGTCCGGTAGCGGAGGTCCCGAGGGTGACCATGCTCACCCTCTCCGACGTCAGGAGGCGGCGGCGGCGGCGCCCCCCACCAAGCTCGGCCAGCACAGCTCTCGGCCAGAGCTTGCAGTGGCTCCGGCGGCCCCACGGCGGCGGCTCTCCACTCCGGCGGTCGTGCCACCTCAAGGGAAGCCCAAGCATGGGTTTCCCCTGGGTGCACACCGCAGGGAGAAGAAGAGGGAGAAGAAGACAGAGAAGAAGAAAAAAAAAAAAGGAGAGAGAGGGTGGCCGGAGTTGCTCCGGCCGGAGGCTCCGGCCAGGCAGTGGCCGGCGGCGGCCGGCGCTGCACAGAGAGGAGGCCAAGGGGCAGTGGGAGCTCGGGCTCATCTCTGGAAGTAGTGGGGGGGAGAGAGGAGAGAGAGAGAGGAGAGGTTGAGTGTGAGAGAGGTGGAGTGTGCAAGTGGTAAAGAGAGGGGGGGTGGGTGAGCCTCATAAATGCTCCCACCAACCCCTCTCAGCCAAGCCCCCCTCTCCCACAGCAAGCTACAAAATCCCCCCAGGCCCCCCGCGATTCGAAAATGCGCGAAACGGTGCGAAAACGGGGACCCGATCGCGAAACATAAAACGTGACATAGGACCTCTCGGCGGTCAAGATGAAATAACTTTTTTATCCGCTCGCCGCACGTCGACGCGGATCGCGCCATCGCGCTCAGCACTGCCGAGACATCGAACTCACCATTTGGATCGCCAAAATCGAACTCCGGATCGCGCCGTTAAGCCGTTCACTCTCCGCGACGAAAATCCGAAAACTTAAAAACTCCACCAAAACTCACTTATATACCTATATATACATATATATCTGTATTATATACGTATACCGAGCAAAAACACAGTAATGGGGGAGAGGAACACTGAGAATTCCAAATTCCCAAAAATTCGGATTCTCACATCACTCCCACCTAACAAGAAGTTTCGTCCCCGAAACTTACCCACACACTATCCGCGAACAACAGCGGATACCGCTCACACGAAGCAGACTCTAGCTCCCAAGAAGTCTCGCGCTCCCCGCAACTCGTCCACGCAGTCTCACAAACAGAAAGCTTCGATTCCTCAACTGTTTCACATTGCGAGCCAAAAACCTCACAGGCACCTCACCGCAGCCGAGATCCTCCCTCAGCTGAACCGTTGTCGGGCCAATCACACGACGCTCATCCACGTCAACCAAACAGAACAGTGATCGACAACGACTTCCACAAAACGCCTCGTGCGGTGCCAATCCAATGCTCGCTAGGAAGCTGTTGCAGAAGGCAAACTCCACCAAAGAAAGATACCTGGACCAACCCTCACCAAAAATCAAAACGCATGCCCGGAGCATAACCTCGAGAGTCTAGAAGACTCGCTCCGACTGCCCAACACTCTGAGGGTTGAACTGAGCTAAAGTTGAGCCTCGTCCCCAGTGCCTACAGCAAGCTCCTCCAGAACTGGGAAACGAAGCGAGAACTCCAGTCCAAAGCGATCGACACTGGCTCTCCAGACAGCCCGACGAACTCATCCAAGTGGAGCTGCGCCAGTCGATTCCAAGACTAAAAACGAATGTACTGGTAGGAAGTGAGCTGTTTTCGTCAAACATTCCACAAAAACCCAGATCGCAACATGACCTCGCTGAGAACGAGGCAACCCGGTGACGAAAACCAAGGTGATCTGCTCCCACTTCCCTACAGGTACAGGCAAAGGTCAAAGCTTCTCTGCTGACAAACCCGGCACAGTGCCACATGCTGCGTTACAACCAGAAACCAGCCACAAGTCGCGGTACATCTTCGTCTCTCCAGGATGAACGGTGTACGGCGACTGGTGTGCCTCAGCCAAAACTCTCACCTCAAATCCTGAACACTGGGCACACAACTCCATCCTCGAAGGAAGACCAACAGCATGTAGCACGAAGTCACCTTCTCTGACCTGCTCGCACTCTCTGCCAGTGCGGATCCATCGGCTGCCCACCGAAAATCTGATCCGCCAAGGTGGGTTGCACCTCCAACGACAACAACTGTGCGGTAGCTCCACAAGGTAAGGTCTCCAAGCTTGAGAGCGAACACCACTGCTGCTAACTCGAGATCGAGCGCCAGATAGATCTTCTCATAGTCCATCAACTAGCGCGGAGCATAGGCGATAACCTTCTCATGCTGAATGAGCACGCACCCCAATCCCATCCAAGATGCATCGCACAAGGCCACGACAACCTCACCAGGCTGTGTCGATGCTAAGATAGGGGCACGGGTCAAACAGTCCATCGGCTCCTAGGCGCTCAACAGACAAGCGGGAGTCTAGAGAAACAACGCGCCTTACCTCGACAGCTACTCAAAGGGGCGGCGATCTTGAGGAGAACCCTCAACAAATCGCCGGCATCAACGCCCAAGCCGAGGAAGTTCCTAAACTCGGTCTGTCACAGAAGTCGGAACAGGTCAAACCATTACAGAGTCCTCCTTCCTTGGCTCTTCCACACAACCAACCCACGTCACGATGTGAACCAAGAAGGAAACTCTACGAAGAGATCAGTATGTCGTCAAAGGGAACCACGACAAATTGATCCAAGAACTGCCGAAACCCAGTTCAACAAGTCCAAAAAGCTGCCGGGACGATCGCTTAACCGAACGGCAAAACCGACCAACTAAAACCTTGAGAGTCCATCACTCAGGTGTACAGGGCTGCCAATCGCAACAAGCGATACAACACCAACGATGCCGAACGTCAGATCAAAGAGATCGGACACGCGCTCCAAAGCAAGACTACACGAAAGACGCGGCGAAAACCCAGCACGCGAACACAGCTCGGAGCCAACCACCAGGCTCCCGTCATCCCGAGACCGAGCTAAAAGGGCACCCTGACTCAACCGGAGTCAAACCAACGGCAGTGATGGTCAATCAACTGCGCAAAACCACGCCAGGATTAGCTCAAGATTCACAACAGGAACGGGGATGACCAACACACAGCTTTCCGCAAGACGGCCACGAGCGAGAAAAGTCTTGCAAGGGAAAGCACCGACCCAATCCAGAAAGTCCCCAAAAGGGATAGGGTATTTCGTTCTAACTTTCGACACTACGTTGTCTGCAGCCAACGTATTTATCAAAAGAAAACGAAATATCCCAAGGTCAAGGCCAACAACCAGTCGGCAACACCACGAAGGTACCGGGTCAACCACTCAATAGCTGGACCAAGGTCACAGACGAGTCACCGAATTAACGGGAACAGCAAACCGACCCACAAAACAAAGTCTGCCCTGAGCCAACTCCCTAGGAGTCATCGGCTTCAACAACAACGAACCGACAGCTACAGGTGACAAGGGTCGTCAACCACACGAATCAAACCGGAGGAAGAACAAAACCAGCGTCGACTAACCGACGTCGAACGCGGTGAGACCTCCAACAAGAACCAGGAAGGTCTCGCGGCAGCACAGAAACCTACAATTGCCACCAGAAATCTCAGAACACAACAATTTGGGCGTTAGGATATCCGCAAACTATGTAGGCACCAACAAACGCCCGACACTCAACAGTGTCCACTCAGTCTAGTACGCGTCAGTTCGACGCCAGAACTAGCCAATGGTCAAAAGACCAATACTGACGATGCCACCAGCAAGACGTCAGTGGGGTAGGCTTCACCGCCCTACCCATCAAAACAGAGGGGAAAACACCCAAACTGCGGTCGAAACCGCTCAAAACAACATCTCCGTGGAGACGCTCGCAGAGGCCCTCGTGCTCAACACGGAAAGTGGGGACAGGGCGAGAACAGCCCCACAACAACACAGATCCACCAAGTGACGTTTCCCAAGCCCACGAGGGCCACCACTCACCAACGAGTGGTTACACAAAGGAAAAAAAACACCCGGCCACTTGGGATCTGTCTGGTACTCCACCACCACTACCAGAAACAGCACGAGCCTGCGAACTAGGGCAGATCAAACACAGGAAATCCGACCAACACGCTTGAGTGCGACCACCACCCCCAAACACGGGGTCGGCGTCCACGCGCGAAACAGCCGACAAAGTCGCTGTCATCGTCACGGTCGTCGCACATCGGGGTGGGTGCCACAGGAGGGTTTGCAATCATCGGGGTACACGGCGAAGGAGTAGGAGGGGCTGGAGCGGCAGCTGCCGTGGCCTGTTGCGAAAACCACCGTAACAAGCCGGAACATGCCGGAGAGGGTCGCCAGCTGACCCCTCGCCTCGGCCTCAAGCACACAGGGTACGGTCCACACCAGGCTGTCCGCCTCCTGCCAGCTCCTCACTCGAACCAGCCACGACAGCCCGAAACAGAAAACCAGCAGACAGCTCCGCAGGCGCACGCCCACCACCACGACCCGGACGAGGAGGTCAACCAAGACCACAAGCCAACTGCAAAAAGCAGAATCCAGCGCAAGAGAAAAGGGGTCGGCAACTCCCACAAAACACAAGCCGAAAACAAACCCCTCGAGCTCGCGCGCCTATACATCCTAGGTCTTCCTATGGGTCAGCCTAACCAGTGGTTCAGTTACAAGTTGATGAATGAATGAGTGTTTGTTCCCTTTACGCTCTGATACCATCTTAATCTGTCACGCCCCGGGCTAGTTCAGGATGCGGAAAAACGTGTTAATTTTTTTTTTTTTGAAAGCCTAGCCCGCGCCACGTACAGACCCGCCACAAATACAGGGTCCACTGTACACACGGACAGAACCTCCCCTGTATTTGCACGGCGTCAACAGCATACAACAAGATC
The DNA here is from genome assembly GCA_016920855.1 of Puya raimondii. Lineage (NCBI taxonomy): Eukaryota > Viridiplantae > Streptophyta > Magnoliopsida > Poales > Bromeliaceae > Puya > Puya raimondii. The sequence goes on from JABWPP010000049.1 coordinate 66,207,910, forward strand.
ACAACCACTATTCATTCATCCCAACAGCACAACGACACCAAAGATTCATACAGCTAGCCGTCCTTAAACCTGTATGAATCTAAGCAGGTCCTTAAGCGAAGGATGATGCAATGCACAAGCAACAAACATTCTAGAAAGCTGCTCCTTACCCAGAAGCTTTATTTGAAACCCTAATTTCAAACATTCAAGAATCATTTGAAAACTGTTCTCCACACGAGAACTCTCTTTTTGAAATCACAAAACCGAGCAATCAGAAATCCATTTGAAAACCGTTTCCCACACAGAAACCTTGCTTTACGACGCTACCACGAGGGGTAGAAAACCAAAACTGCTCGACAAAAGAAACGATCGAATACAACCAATCAATACAAGCATGCTATCATCACTCAATCATAAAGAGTAGATCTACAACACATAAGCATGCTATAGTAAGCCCAAAGAATAACTGAACCACAAATGACATCTAATAGGCGAAAGTAGGGTGATAACCAAATCTGGGGATGTAGCCTCATGAGTCGGAACCTCTAGAGCTACTATCTAACGTGCCTCGCAGCGTCCCGACACTCACCACCCTGCTCACCTGAAACCTGCAATGGGGGTGGGGGGTGAGAACATGCACGCATGTCTCCCCTCCCAGTGGGTACCGCAAGCCGACGAAGGCGAGGGTGTACACACCGGCACGAGGGTCAACAAAAGATAGATATGGTATACAGTAGCACAAGTAAGTATGAGGCTAACATTCAACTGAAGTAACTATGCTACTGTAAGCAACTAGTATGCATCAAAGGGAAAACCACAAAGTAAACCCAATCTAAAACCACCGGGACGTATCCCATGCACTGTCACCTGCTCATCTATAGGCACATAAACCTTCTGGACGCACTGCATCAAGGCTCACGGGTCGGCACAAACTCAACGACCCTTTTCCGGAAAAGAACACCTCCAAACGGTGGATCAGACCGCGGTGTACGTGAAGTGCTAGAAGAGCTGTGACGATCGATGCAAATGCTCAATCCACAGAACGGCAACAAGCCGAGAAGCAACCAATAAGCCACAACTAGGATCGCTCGGAACAACAGGCGATCACCACCGACCAACTGGGTCGTCTCAAGAACCATGCAAACCACAACTAGGATCGCTCGGGACAATATGCGATCACTACCGACCAACTGGGTCGTCTCAAGAACCATGCAACTACAACTAGGATCGCTCGGAACAACATGCGATCACTACCGACCAACTGGGTCGTCTCAAGAACCATGCAACTACAACTAGGATCGCTCGGAACAACATGCGATCACTACCGACCAACTGGGTCGTCTCAAGAACCATGCAACTACAACTACTCTACTATCCAAGCACGCATATAAGTAGAGTCTACGGGAGTCAAGTGAACTAAAAACTGTAATGCCAAAGAAGGGATAGAAAGGTATCACCGTAGTCCACTGAACCGACTCCGGATCGAAGCACCCACCTGTAGGTAAGATCCAATCTAACACCGACGGCTCTCGGGAACCGCGACAGGACCTACGAAAGACTCACGGGTCAAGGTCCACCAAGTCGACGCTAAACACAAAGCTCACACATCCCGAAACCGACGGATCGCCCGGGAAACCCACCGGGACGATCCCGAAACCACACAAAGCCCCAGAGGGGTACCCAACAGCCAACAAGGCCCCTCGCTGTCCCCGAACACAACAAACCAAGTGACGGGACAGCGAGCACAAGCACGGGGTGCCACGAATACCAAACGCACCCGAAAAGGCTTCCCGGGTTCCCGAAAAGCGCCGATTGGGCACCGGAACCCCACATCACTCATCCGCTGTCCTCGGAACTTCGGGACAGTGATGAGGAACAGCCAACAAGGCTAAACAACGAAGCCAAGTCGCTCGCGAAAACAGCGAGTGAGTCGCACAACTCGAAACGTGCGTTTCGCCGATTATTTCATCGAAAAACGCGTCGGAAACAAATCCGAAACTCCACGAAGGGTGAGGGGGTTGGACAACCAGTCCACAGGGTCTCCAAGACATTACCCTTGCAGCCCACAGCGTCGCTACGCTGTCACAAACGCCAAAGTCCCCAAACATGCGACATACATATACATACAATCACTAAATTAAGCCGCTAGAGCAAACCGTACGTCCGCTCGACCTTCCGCAAGCACCAGCGGATAGGTAGCGACGTCACGAAGACCGTGCTCACTGTCCCGCTGCGACAGGACCAGTCGTAAGCCGGGAAATCCCATAAAAACAGCGAGCGCGCGCGCAAAAGCAAGCTTAACTAAGGCCGTGTGAGCAAGCCGTACATCCGCACGACCTTCCGCAAGCACCAGCGGATCGGCAACGACGTAACGGAGGCCATGCTCACAGCCCCACTGCGACAGGACCAGTCGCAGTCCGGGAAGGTGCATAAAAACAGCGGCCAATAGGCAAAAAAAAAAAAATAGCCCGACGAAGGCCGAACGACGCAACGGCTCAACCAAAACCAGAACTAGGGTGAGCACGGTGTTCGGCACATCGCTGCGATCGTCGGGCTCACCCTCCCGAGCTTCGGGAGTCAGCAGGGAGCTCAAACATCCCAACAAAACAAGAAAACACCACAGAACTGACCCCTGGCCGGAGCAGCTAGCTCCGGCCGGCTGCCGGCCGACAAGCATGGCCGGCGGCGGCCAGGGGTGGATGCGGAGGAGGTGGGGAAGGTGATGCTCACCTTGGCCGGCGACGGGAAGCGGCGGCGACGGGAAGCGGCGGCGGCGGCGCAGGAAAGAGCCCTACTCTCGGGTTAGCAAACCCGAGGCTAGGGCACGGCGGCGCCGGCAACGGGCGGCGACGGCGGCCGGCGGCGACGCGAGCACCGGGAAGAGGAGGTCGCCGACCGTCGTCCTGTCGGTGACCGCGACAAAAAGGGTGGCGGGTGGCGGCGGCGGAGCAACCCCAAGCCGCGGATGCCCTAGCTGCCCCGCCGAGGCTTGCGGTGGCTCCGGCGGCGCTCCGGCGGCACGGCAATGGCCGGGGAGGCAGGGTCCGGTAGCGGAGGTCCCGAGGGTGACCATGCTCACCCTCTCCGGCGTCAGGAGGCGGCGGCGGCGCGGCCCCACCAAGCTCGGCCAGCACAGCTCTCGGCCAGAGCTTGCAGTGGCTCCGGCGGCCCCACGGCGGCGGCTCTCCACTCCGGCGGTCGTGCCACCTCAGGGGAAGCCCAAGCATGGGTTTCCCCTGGGTGCACACCGCAGGGAGAAGAAGAGGGAGAAGAAGACAGAGAGAAGAAGAAGAAAAAAGGAGAGAGAGGGGTGGCCGGAGTGCTCCGGCCAGGCAGTGGCCGGCGGCGGCCGGCGCTGCACAGAGAGGAGGCCAAGGGGGCAGTGGGAGCTCGGGCTCATCTCTGGGAGTAGTGGGGGAGAGAGGGAGAGAGAGAGGAGAGGTTGAGTGTGAGAGAGGTGGAGTGTGCAAGTGGTAAAGAGAGGGGGGGTGGGTGAGCCTCATAAATGCTCCCACCAACCCCTCTCAGCCAAGCCCCCCTCTCCCACAGCAAGCTACAAAATCCCCCCAGGCCCCCCGCGATTCGAAAATGCGCGAAACGGTGCGAAAACGGGGACCCGATCGCGAAACATAAAACATGACATAGGACCTCTCGGCGGTCAAGATGAAATAACTTTTTATCCGCTCGCCGCACGTCGACGCGGATCGCGCCATCGCGCTCAGCACTGCCGAGACATCGAACTCACCATTTGGATCGCCAAAATCGAACTCCGGATCGCGCCGTTAAGCCGTTCACTCTCCGCGACGAAAATCCGAAAACTTAAAAACTCCACCAAAACTCACTTATATACCTATATATACATATATATCTGTATTATATACGTATACCGAGCAAAAACACAGTAATGGGGGAGAGGAACACTGAGAATTCCAAATTCCCAAAAATTCGGATTCTCACACATACTATGTACACGACCTAATATCGCACTTGCTGTGAGTGTCACAAGCAGATATCAATCTAATCCAGGCGAAGAGCACTGGATTGCTGTGAAGAACATACTTAAGTATTTGAGAAGGACTAAGGATATGTTCTTGGTCTTTGGAGGAGGAGAGTTGAAAATACAAGGATATACTGATTCGGAATTTATGTCTGATGTTGACGATAGAAAGTCTACTTCCGGATGCGTGTTCTTATACAATGGTGGCTCGGTGTATTGGAAGATTTCTAAACAACCAATTATTGCTGACTCTACCATAGAAGCAGAGTATATCGCCGCATCTGAAGCTGCAAAGGAAGTCTTCTAGTTTAAGAAGTTTGTCGCGGAACTAGGTGTGATGCCATCAGATGCCATACCACTTTATTGCGACAACAATGGCGTCATAGCCCTAGCTAAGGAGCCCAGGTCTCATCAGAAGTCCAAGCACATAGAGCGGCGGTTTCATATTGGACGCGACTACCTCGAGAAGAAGTACATCGAGGTGTAGAGAGTAGACTCCGTGGATAACATGATAGACCCATTGACTAAACTACTTAGCCAGCAGAAGACTGAAGCCCACCTTGAGAAGATGGGGTTTAGGTATATGGCCAATTGGCTTTAGCGCAAGTGGGAGATTGTTAGATGTATGCCTTAGAAGTTTGATAATACTAGTGCTATCAACCTAACTCTATTCAACATTCTAGGGCTAAACATATTGAAATTAGACATCATCTCATTAGAGATCATGCTAAAAAAGGAGATGTCACTATAGAATTTTTGGACACCCATCATCAATTAGCGGACATTTTCATTAAACCACTTAGTGAGGATAGTTTTAATCAACTTAGAAGAGAATTAGGAATAATTGATTTAAATACTTGATTCTCTTATTTGTTTTGATTTGAATGATTGCTGATTGTGTATTTTAATTGTTTTTGAGTTTTTCTTGGATATCCTTGATGTTTTTATGTTTATGGGTCGCTTTCGCGAAATTTCGAATGCCCGGTTTGTCTTGCGGACGCCCGAGCCAGAAAATCTAGCTCTGCTATTTTGCAAGTCCAGACGCCCGGACAAATAGTTTGGATGCCCGAATATATTCGGATCTCCGTTTGCAACGCTAGTTTGCTGGAACTAAATGTTCCGGGCGCCCTAAATAATGAAACGGGCGCCCTAAATATTTTGGGCTAGCACAATGTGGTCTGAAAAGGTTTTGTTTCCCAATGAGTGTGCTGGGAATTGGCGCCAAAACTATCGGACGCCCGAAAATGTCCTTTGGGCGCCGACAAAATTTTGAGTCTGCAATCGGGTCACCCGACTACTTGCCTTTGATTGCCGTACCTGAGGTGCCTGACAGACCTATTGGGCAGCATGTGACAACATGTTCCGGATCCGAATTCGGGTGCCCGAATTCTCCCGAATTTGTGCTCGAAACCCGGATCAGGGTCTGAATATGTTCCAGAGCATTTTTTTGTATTTCTTTTTTTTCTTCTTCTTCTTCTTTCTCCCACTTTGGCCGACCTCATCTTGCTACGAACCTGAGCCCGGACCTTGCCAAACACCTCAAAACACTCGAATCTCTCCTTTCTCCTCATAAGTGTGGTAAAACTCCTTTTCATCATCATCTTCATAATATTCTTCATTATAATTGAGTTTTTTTTTTCTCGATCTAGAAAACCCTCATCTTAGATCTCTCTCTCAAATCATTTTTTGAAAATCTCTTATACTTTTAGCATCTTCGATTCAACCTCCACCAAGATTTACAAACTTTTTTTATCTTAGATCTTGTTTTTATTCAACTTTTATATAAATCCTAGATCTTCAAGTTCTTTTTTTTTAAAAAAAGTCTCATATAACTCCTTTTCTTTCTTTTAAAACTTTTTCATATATTTAGCATTAGTAACCTAGATTTATTAGTTTTTGGAGCACTTAAAAATTCTTTTAAAATTTTTAGGTTAATTTTTTTAAAAAATGCCTAGAACAAAACATGCCTCTAGTGGTCCTTCCTCCCATAGAACTACTAGCGATCATTCACCTCCTCCAAATGATGATTTTGATGCTTTTTAATTTTGTTTCTATGGAAGCTCAAGATAGGTATCTTTTAGGACGTCCTATTCAACCTTGCCGTAGTATTCATCATATAAATTTTGATTGCTATGAACTTTTAGATAAACTCACCCAAATAAGCTGGGACCAATTCATTCAAAATCATTGACCATGTTATTCCGACGTAATCAAACTTTTCTAGGCAAATGCTTCCTACAATGCTGAACATTCTACTATCACTTCCCGCATCCGAGGACGTGATATTTCTATTACTCCTACTATTCTTCGCATCGTTTGAAACATTCCTAATGACGTTGTTCGCTACTACCAAACCAATGTTTGGAATTTTCCAAACTTCACCGAGGCCCAAGTTCGGAATCGCTTTCTTTGTGAGCATTCCACCTCTAGGGAAGATAGATCCCACCATTCTTTCCCTCATCGCCTCGCCCATTTCATTCACACCAAGATAGTTCTTCCTTGCGATGGTCACCACACAACCATCCAAAAGATGGATCTCTTTCTACTTTATCATCTTTTTGAGTGGATACGGGTCAACTTGGGGTATATCATCATTCCCTACATGGCCGCCGCCACATCTCATACCTGTCGTTCGCTTCCATATTGCAGCACCCCGGTAGTGGAAGCACCACGGAGGTGTAACAGCTGCAGACCCGCCACATAACTTAAGATTGAAAGCTTAAGTATGTCCGGCGTTAATATCAATATCCTTATAACATAATAAAGTTTGTACAAACAATTCACAAATTTTAAACATTCCAAACAGACTAATATAAAACTGGTTACCATAAAACAATACCATTTAACACAAATAAAACTTCTAAATAGGCTATGCCCTAAACTTAACAAGCAACAAGTTTGTACAATTCAAAGTTCCAATATGGCCTAATACATATCCAAAATGATAGTCTAAAATACAAGATAAGATCTATATAATACAAAATGGCGCCCCAACATGCTACTATCTAACTATAGTCGTCGTCTCGCCCGATCTTATCTCAAAGGCCATACCTGAAAAATTAGTAATATCCACATAATGGGAACTATTAACAATAGTTCCTAGTGGAAGCCCGTCAAGAGACAACAAGCCCCACTGGATCTAATAGTATGTGATCAACGGAAAGATAAACAACGAGGTATGAATGGTTATTAAACATACAAATGAATCTACTATTATGATCAATAATTGCAATTATGTTCAACAAGTAAATGGTAGCATCATAGGATAAGCATAATCAATTAGAAAGGCCCAACGAAAAATCCAACTCGATCCATAATCAAGTAAATGCATAAGCGCGACACCCTGGCCTCGGGTGCAAAGCAAATCTCAACCCAGGGAGCAAAGGGCTTACCGCGTGGGGAGCGACCACCACCGGTAACCCACTCACGCCTTCTCTCTCTCAAACTCCCACATCACAAGGAGCCATCCAAGATGGCCCAGGGAGTACCATAAGCATAGCGGCGAATCCAAATAGGGCCAATATCTCAACAATAATGTTATGCTTTGGAATCAACAAATAACTAAGATCATACTACTTTCCAATACAAATGCATACCCTCTACTAGTACAATGTGATACAGGAGACATGCTAGAGCATAGGATCAAATTCCATTGCATCATGAACCAAAGAATAAACAACGAGGGCATAAATTCTGAGAACAATAAATAAGCATGCAACAAGAATTATGAACATTCAATAGCAATATACATATGCATGCATGATACTAAGAGGACCACTAAGGTTCATCATCTATAGATAAGGATTCCATCTCAAAATAAGAAAAGGCCGATCTAAGATGTGGAAGGTTCGGCCGTAGGACCTCCGGCGTGTGCGTCCGAAGTACCTAACATGCAAACAATGAGTATCTCTATTAATCCTTATTTTTATCTTAATTTTAAATAATTTAGACTTATTCAAATCCATCACTTCAACTATGATGCTCTATTCTCGGATTAGAACAAAGTCACAATTTCGGGAGCCCATAACTCTCTCAAAATAGAAAAAAACCTTAAAAAAACTCATTCAAACCCTCTGAGGTACTTAATTTTAACAAATGACACCATAATGAGATGTTTTTACCCTCCAAAAACTAGCCGGAAAAGTTCAACCCGAGAATAGCATAAATTGGTCAAAATATTTACAAACTAAGTTTTGATTAAACAAGTTAGTTCAATCATACATTCATGCCCAATATATTTGAACATGATTGACATCTCAAATTAAGGATTCTAAACTCTTAATAAATCAACTAAAAAAGCTTAATCTCGTAGTTGATCAAAATCCCAATTTTGGAGGTTCATAACATGCAAGTAACTCATCAAAACCTCTTAAAAACAAGGGCAATTCATATAATTATGCATTGGTCCCCAATTTCAAATAGAAATAACTAAACATTATTTATCAAAATCCTCATTTTGGGCTTTTAGGGTTCCAACCCTAAAATTAAAATCAAATCCCGTACCCCTATTTGGAGTTTCAACAAGTGAATATAATGCTACAAAAGTTCCAAAAACCATAGCCAATCCATAAAGAATAGCTTGACCTTCAAAGAGAATGGAAAAACATGCACGCAACCCACAATATTCATCTTTTCATATTCACAAGATACAAAACCGAAAATCTACTTAATTTGTTCTCTAAAATGGGTTTCCTTGAAAATAGGTTTCCTTCTCCAAACGTCTCCTCCTTAATCCCTTCAATTTGAAGGAAAGATCCTTCTTCTCATTGTTGAATAAAAGAGAGAAGAAAATAGCGTATTTCGAGAAGGGGCAAATGGAAAGAAGAGAAGGAGATGAGAAGAGAAGGGTTTTTCTCTTCTCATATTCAAACAGCCCATTAAGGGCATTTCAGTCATTTTACTATACATTTTAATAGGAAAAATTAAGATTGAACCAATAATTACCCAGCCTATTTGAAATGTTATACTTTTAATTAGCAAATTTACCAAACTGCGCATGGCAATTAGTAAATTCCCGAACTAGCTCGCAGCTCAAGACTTCATCGACGACTGTTAGAAAAAGTGCAATAACTCTTTCTTCCGATATCCGTTTAATTCAGGTTGCTTTAGAAAGATAACTCAAAGATCTTTCCAACGAGACCAATTTAGCCCTAATCGGATGCCGATAACCTTGTCAAAAGTTCTCCCAAAGTGACTGGTTGTGCAATGGCAGATTAGACTCAATTGTTTTGACATTTTCGTCCTAAAACAATTCGTTTTGACTCAATTTGAGTTCAAATCATATGAAACTAGCCATTACCCCTCTAAAATTATTTTGAAATCTTTTAAATCTTTATAGTCAAATTTTGGGGCATTACAATTTCTTCCCTCGTTAAAATAGTTTCGTCCTCGAAGCTAAAAACATACCTTGGTTCAAAACTTCGAAAAGTTCCGAATATCGCCCTCGCATTTCGTCCTGTAACTCCCACGTGGCTTCGCGCTCCTCATGGTTACTCCACTGAATCTTCACATACTTGATACTCCAGTTCGGGAGTGTTTCTCTTTTTCTCCTAAAATGCGAACTGGGCACTCCGAATAACTCAAATCCTCGTGTAGCTCCACAGAGGAATATTCGATAATGTGGCTCGAGTCCGGAATATACTTTCGAAGCATAGAAACATGAAAGACATTATAGATTCCCGAAAGATTTGGAGGCAAAAGGAGCCGATATGCCACCGGGCCAACCCGTCCAAATATATGAATCTCGGACTCAACTTTCCTTTGAGCCCAAACCTACGAATTCCCTTCATCGGTGAGACCCGAATGAAAACCTTGTCGCCCTCGCTAAACTCCAAATCTCGATGATGATGATCAGCATAACTCTTTTGTCGACTCTGAGCAGCCAAAAGCCTCTGTCAGACTATTCGGACTTTATCCACAGTATCTTCGATGGCCTAATAATTCTCCGCTCGCCGACCTCGTCCCAGCAAATAGGAGATCGGCACTTCCTTCCATATAGGACCTCATAAGGTGGCATGCTAATACTCGCTTGATGGCTATTGTTGTAGGCAAACTCAGCCAAGGGCAAGTATTTCTCCCAACTGCCCCCAAAGTCCAAGACACAGGCTCGAAGCATATCTTCCAATATCTGAATAATTCGCTCCGACTGGCCATCGCTCTGTATGGTACGCGGTACTTAGGTTGAGCCGCGTACCCAAAGCTTGCTGCACGCTCCTCCAAAAGTAAGAAGTAAAAGGAGGATCCTGATCAGAAGTGATCGATACAGGTACCCCGTAAAGAAGGACTATCTCGTCAATGTATAGCTGGGCCAATCTCTCGCCGGACCAAGTTAAGCTAATAGGTAGGAAGTGAGCCGACTTGCTCAAGCGGTCCACCACAACCCAAATAGCATCATGGCCCCGCTGTGTCCTGGGTAAACCCATTAGAAAGTCCGTTGTAACTTCATCCCACTTCCAAACTGGCACCGGAAGGCTCTGCAACTTTTCGGCCGGTCGCTGATGCTCAGCCTTGACCCTTTGACATATCAGGCATTGCGCCACATAACGGGCGATGTCTCATTTCATTCTGGGCCACCAATAATACACCTTCAGATCCCGATACATTTTGTTTCCTCCGGGATGGATGGTGTAGGGCGAGCGGTGAGCCTCGTGGAGAATCTCTCGCCGAAGCTCAGAGTCATGCGGCACACAAAGCCGACCCTCGTAGTAGTATGTACCGTCGTCTGTGATATAGAAACCCTTGGCCTTACCCAACGGCATCTTGGCCTTAGTCTTAAGAAGAAAGCTATATGTGGCCTGTTTCGCTTTGATCCTCTCGACTAATGCGGGCTGGACTGACATAGCCATAAGTTGTACTGTTGCACCAGTTGGTACAACTTCCAACTCGAGCCGACGCATCTGCTCAAGTAGTCTAGGCTCCTCGGTGATCAACATGGATAATGTGGTTGTGGACTTTCGACTCAAGGCATTACCCACTACATTAGCTTTGCCGGGGTGGTAGAGAATAGTAACATCGTAGTCCTTCAGTAATTCTAACCACCGACGTTGTCTCAAGTTGAGCATTTTTTGGGTGAATATATATTTCAAGCTCTTGTGATCGGTGTAGATTTCACAATGCTCGCCGTAGAGGTAATGCCTCCACAGCTTCAAAGCAAACACCACCGCTGCTAGCTCGAGATCGTGCGTGGCATAATTCTTCTAATAATTCTTGAGTTGATGGGAGGCATAGGCAATGACCCTCCCGTGCTACATGAGCACATATCCCAAGCCTAAACTCGATGCATCACTATAAACCACAAAACCTTCCCCTGGCACCAGGAGAGCGAGGATTGGAGCCTTTGCCAAACGCTGCTTCAACTCTTCAAAGCTACTCTGGCATTTCTCACTCCATAAGAATTCTACTCCTTTCCTAGTCAACTTGGTGAGTGGACCAGCAATGCGGGAGAAGCCCTCCACAAATCGGCGGTAGTAACCCGCCAATCCGAGGAAACTTCGTACCTCAGAAACATTGGTGGGTCAAGGCCACTCGATTATCGCCTCGATCTTTTTCGGATCCACCGATACTCCCACCTCCGAAATAGTATGCCTGAGAAATGCAATCTCACGGAGCCAAAAATCACACTTCTTGAGCTTGGCATAGAGTTTCTGCTCTCAAAGTGTTTGTAATACAATCCGGAGGTGTTCTTCATGCTCTTCATCACTCCTTGAACACACCAAAATATCATCAATGAAGACAACAACGAATTGGTCAAGGTATGGCTTGAAAGTCCGATTCATCAGATCCATAAAAGCTGCTGTCACGCCCCGGGCCCTCGTGGGAGCCTACCAGGCACGTGCACAGACCCGCCGTGTACCTCAAACAACACAATGTACACAAGGCGTCTATGCTAACAAAGATCAAGTAGAATAAGGAATACATCCTAACAAGGTAATCAGAGCAAGAACATATGTCTACAACTAAAATATAATCAACACAACTAAAATCTCAAGATATACAAAAGAGTTTATACATCTTATCAACAATAGATCAATTAAACATCTATACACCTTTCATATAAAATACAATGAAAGGACAACATGGTATGCCTACAACGACACCACCGTAGAGGCTCTAGCTAGCTGCTAACCCCTCGCCGCGATCCCAAGCCTCTCCTGCTACGGAAGGCTCTGAAATAAAAACAACAAACCCCAGGGGGATGAGAACTATTATTCAATAGTTCCCAGTGGGTAAGCCGCCGAGAGTGGCGAATTACACCGCTAGGTCAACTGAGGCAAGATAGCTTAAACTGAAACATAAAGCATAAAAATATTAAATGCTAACAGATAGTTCTACAACTATCATGCCTCCAATGACTAAACCATCTACATGAACATGAACATGCTCTATTGTCATATGCTCAACAATTTAATTTCACGGTTTACATGCATGTCAAATTAATGCCATGATCAATTTCATATGCTCTAATGTAATAAACTCACTATATGTCAAGTTTTACTATTACACATATGACTTGTCTCCAACTACAAGTACGAAATGTATAATCAATTCCCCACGACATGTATGAACTATATGACTTGTTCCAAACAATATGTATGTTATGTTCACTAACCACTAGGGTGTCAAGTCATGTTAATGTTTTACTACATGTAATGCCACATGGTCACCACCCTATGTTATGTCCATCAGCTACACCTATAAGTACTGATTAACTAGGGCGTCAAATGTCATAATCCTCACGATATTTCCTACCATAAAAGACTTTTCAAGTCTCGGCTTGTGCCGTGCCTAATGGCCCCGTGGTAGTCAACATTCTCGCTAGAATGAGCCTCCCCCACGGCAATCCACTTCGGCGCCCATATAACCTGCACACAGGTGATCATCATTGCGAAAGGCCCACTCCGGAGTTGCCGGCTTGCAGGGAGCGACCCTCACAAGCATGTGCGAATGAGCACAATGGCATAACAAGCATGGTCAACAGCATAGGAAATACGTTCGTCATGTCTCTAACATGAAGTAGCCAACCGATATCCAAAGGTCTAACATTATGTTAAAATGTCAACCTAATTATTCACCTAAGTGAAATACAATATGTTTAACCTCACTCTAAGTCAAAACATGTCATATCACGTTTACTATATTCAATAGCCAATATGCTAAAAGTCAACAATATCATGTTGTTCTCAATTTGTCCGTTGGTAAATCCCTACCAATATGTCCATGTCTCTAACATGAAATGTTCATCTCTTTGTTTACTAAATTCATAAATCATGCATTCTATAATGCCAAATCATGCATTATTCTAATGCCATGTATTATGCATTCTACAAATGCCAACAAGTCCATAAACCATGCCATGTATGAACTACACTAATCTCTACTGCATAGAGTATAAAGCTATCATGCAAGTGTCCCTTAGCCAAGAATTCACATTTAACCAAGTACAATTTTCACATACAACTAGAATCCCTTTCCTCATGTCTTAAACATGGAATCATTTCCACGACCAAAAGGTCGAGCCAAAAGCCAACGATGCCCGTCAAAGTTGCTCACCTAAATGAGGTGCAACAACTTATCCTGCATATGCCATATTCTCTCTTTTCTCTATACAAGCATACATATATTGCATTTGCCATATTTTCTCTTTTCTCTATACAAGCACACTTTGGTATGCTAAGAGAGTTCACTAGTCCACCACTCAAGTGGTGTCTCATATGATGCTCATCTCTAGCATGCATAACATACTTAGCATTTCCTAATGCATCATTACACTAATAGTGCAAATACCCTAGCATGCATAATATCCTCATAATGCCATACTATATGAAATATGCATTTTTCATTAACAACTTGCATGTCTCATGCAATCACAATTATAATCATGCCATAATTATTATAATTATGCATCTAATCAATCCTATAACAAGATAGGAGACATAGGGGGGGAGTTCACCCATTTCGGTGAGGTCAGACCCACCGGATACCCGTCGAAACCTCGCAGTACTTCGAAACGAAGTTGTCCCTCGAGCTTCTCATACCCTAAGATAATTTTCCAAGGGGTTAGGGGCATCGAACAAGCGATTCCGAAAACCACCAAAAATTAATGAGGTAAATGGGTGGAAATTACCTTGAGCAAGTAAAACTTATTCTAAGTCCTAATTGAGGTTAGGGATCTTCAAATCAAACCTACAACAACATTCTACACCCATCAATTCCACCTCAAGGGCTCACAATCACAAAACCCTAAGTAAAACCCTAGTTTTCAAGAAACTAGGTTTTCTAAGCAAATCTCATGCAAAACACAATTAGAGGTTGTAAAAAGGTTTACTAACCTCAAATCAAGCTTCCACTCAAGCTCACACAAGCTAGGGTTGAAGATCCATCCATCAACAAGCTCTCTTCCACAGCCCCGAGCTCCCTCCAAGCCTAGGAGCACTCCTCCATGGGGAAAATAGAGGAAAAAGAGATCAAAACATGATCTAAGGGGTTGGGGGAAGAGAAAATCTAGAGAGAGAGAGAGGGAAACCCTACTTTCTTCTCCTCCAACCTCAGCCAACACCACAACAAGAGAGGGGTGAAGGGGTACTTAAACCCGAGCAACAAAATCCACTTAGGCCCCTCACAAAGCCAAAATTGCAAAACAGCACGAAATGCAATTTCTGCACTGTATACCGGTATGCGCATGGGCATACCGGTATCCAGCCAAAAATCCCGCAAACCCGAGCCTCGGCCAAGCAGTCTGCGCAACGGGATTTCGGTATGCAACTTCCCCATACCGGTACTAATCGTTTCTGTACCGGTATGCGAATTGTACATACCGGAATGCCCGCGTATTCCGGTATCAACTGCGGAATCCCGCAGAACCCGAGAGCTGCGCACAACCAGTTTTCACTGGATTCCGGTATACCTAAACCAGATACCGGTATGCAATGCAAAATCTGCACTTTTGCAGATTTCGACTTCCGGAGTCCGTTTTCGCACTTGTCAAGTCCCGAAAACACTCCGAAGCTCACCAAACCCAACCCAAAACTCCAGAATAGCATAAGGCACTATTCTCTCACTAGAACTCCGCAATTTGCTAAAGTTCAGTGTACTACATACTCCCCTCCTAAAAGGAGTTTCGTCCGCGAAACTACGGATCAACAACAACAAACAAACAACAATCCAGAGGAGATAAGAACATCATCCTCGCAGTGAAGCCTCCAGCTCTCACACCAAGCATCGCGTCCAAGATGTTGCTCCCAAAGCATCTTGTAGTAGGAATAGTGATAATCCCGAATTCCTACAATCCACAAGTCCAATCCACAACAATGCTCCTTGAAGTATAGATCTTCAGGTAGCTCTAATGCGGCGACATCCACCATCGGGGAAGAATTCAAATACTCGCTCGGAGCGTCCACACACTTCATATACCTTCAATAGATCTGAAGTTAAACAGCTCGACATGCCACTAGGCCCATTTGCCTCAGGGTCTCAAATAATCCCGAGAATCTAAACTTAGATTCCTCAAACATAAACTCTTGGATTTCCTTAATCAAGCATCATCATCAGATCCTCTGATTCAAGTACCAAAATCACATCTCTCAACGGGGATCACCCGTTTTACTCAAAGTCCAAAGCAGTAGAGCCAGGCGCTCTAAGCAGTCGCACAATTCACCAAGGTATACTTGTGCGAAAAATTTCCTCAATCCAACTCAGGTGAATAGTTACTCCTACTCACAACCTCTCAACAGTCGTCACGTCTAGCTTAGAAGCGAGGCAATTCAATTCCGGAGACTCCGGCAATCATCCTCTATCCACACCAAGTAGATAACCTTTACTTGGCATATCACATAAATCCTGCTATCACAGGTGCAACTTGTCGATTCCACCGTCAAGGCACTTTCTGACAGTCCACTAGGAATTCATTCATCCGTCGCAACACTCTTGATCTCGATTGCACCATTTACCAGTCGGGGTCAAGGCTAACTCCTGTGATCCGACCCAAAGGATAGATACCAATCCATGTTACCTATCTCGTCAATATCTCTGGTATATACCAGCCTCTCTAACCTGTTCTCACATCTTCAACTCACTCATATTCTTGAGTGTAGGGATATCTCCAACAATAAGATCTGGGTGCACTTCACACCACTATCTAAACATAAAATTGCCATAGTTTCCAAGTAAATGCCATGGCAATCCTTTTCCAAATCACAATTTTGGCAAATCCTCTTACATTCTCTCACTTGCTGAAAGGTCAATAATACTACTTTTCTATTCCACACCAGAGCGCAACTCAATCCGTGGAGAGAAAAACATAACTACAAGGCATATAGCCCGCCTTCGGGGTAACCAAGGTTGGCGGTAGTCAACCACAACCAACAATTCCAAGAAACTTCTCTCACACATATCTTTCCAAAAGGTTTAATCCTTTTATGTGTGAGTCAAACGAAGGGAGTAGGCAACTCGAAAAATCTCCCCACAATTATCCATCCATCACATCAAATCAAACTAGGAAGTTTGAACTTCAATCACATCCGCTCGTCCCAATCCACTATGGGTGGTTGATTTTCCTTGAGATCTCCACTTCATAACCACTTTGGCATCAACTGCCAAGGGGTGCTAGTCCTCACAACCAAATCAGCACGTCTCCAACTTGAAGCACTTGCAATCCTCATCCAAAGGAATCTTCATGGTCTTCATCACCTCTCGACTTCCAAACTCGTAGTCGATGTGCACAGGGACCAAGATACCAAAAGGGCCAAACATCACAACACACAAGAGCATCTCCAACTAGTATCGGGAAATTTTGAGATTTAGGGTTTCTGGGCTTAGGGGATTTCGGGCGCCCGGAAAGAGGAGAACAAGTGGACGCCCGGAATGTTCCGAACCCGTTGCAACTCACCTTGTGGACGATCCGGTTATGACTGACGAGTAGTACTGTGGATCCGGATGCATGATTCGGACGCCCGGACGAGGATCCAATTCATTTGAGCTGTTGACGTGGAGGGCCACGTGTCGCGACAGAGGACACTGTCGATCGTCGGAGACACACCGCCCCACCGCCTGATGACTCAATTGACCGGCCGCTTAGCCGCGCGACGACACGACGACACCTGTACGGTGCATTTCCGGACGCCCGGAAATTGAGAAGTGGGCGCCCGAAAGTGGGAGTTTTGGCAGCCTATAAATAGGCGTGTACCTGTTGAGTTTTGATGTAATTTCTACTTCGTGACTTCGGTTTCTAGAGAGAGAGAAAGTAGGTTTAGGGCCATGTGTTGGCATAGTTTTGATCACTAGCTTGCAACTTCTACTCTGCTGATCTGATCCGGTGTCGACCCTTATTTTCTGCTGGAGATAGCTGTTTCCTTGGAGGTTTTGACAGATCGGAGTGCTGCCGGAGTACGTTATCTGGAGGGTTGGATCTGAGGCTTGTTCTTTCCCCACCGTGGTTGGATTAGCATTTGACAAGGTGGGTTTTGATGTTTGCAGCCAGATTCAAGTGGACTTCCCTCCTACGTGTTTTATCTCATGTTAGCATAACGAAGTTGGGATGTTAGCACATTATTAGATGATCTCATGATATACCATGAACTGCAGATATGCTAACTTCAATCACCACTAGAGATGAGACTGAGCAACATTGATCAATACTCATGGCCATGCTAATCTTAGATGCTAATGAAATCCATGCCAATTTTCAAGAGTGCTGATTTGGACCTCTACCTAGAGCTGTTGGCTTGTACAGTTGTTGACCTGTAACCCAATCGATGGCTGCTAATAACCAGCAAAGTTCAACTAAAAATCACGAATTTGTGGCCCAGAAAAATCGCAAAATCGAGTGCATGCAGAACAAACATATCTGACCAAAAGTTAAGGTTCCAAGCCATAAACTCAATCGATCAATCTCGCATCCATACTTCAGCATTCAGGTTGAGGGCACGAAACTATTTGGCAGAAGGCAAAACTATCAGCCTTCCAGCAAACTCCCACCGAGCTCCAATGAGCGGACAGGCCGCAATCAAATGGCAGACTCATCCAAGTATGGCGAGCCACAAGAAAACCTGTACTAACGGAGGGTATCTTCAATTGTGTACTACTCAATTGGTAATTCATGGTACTTACTGCAGATTTGGTCAAGCACAATCAATCGCTCTCATCTCTTGAGATTCAGACCATGCCTTCGCTGCCTTGGTGGCCCAGGACTACTTCAAGTCCTCACACCCTTTGGTGAACTTATTCAGCGTCTCTTCCCCAAGCACTCATCGCCGAAGCAAGTCAGTCCCCCCATTGCAAGCTAGCACAAAAACAACCCGACAGATAGGAAGTGTTGCAATCGCTCATGTACAAGATTTTTGATAGCAACAATAACAGCTCAACACATGTTTTAGCAAATCATACGTAGCCGAATTGGCCGCGGACTGGTCAGCCTGGGAAGAGGTAACTATACGCATCAGCCAATAAAAGCCAATCGTCTAACCGAGTGAACAAACCCTCCACACAAATCCGATCAAATAGCTGCACTACCCAATTCAACGAATTCAGATATTCAAAATCGCCGATCTCCAGTACAATTCTTGATCTGACCCACCACAATACATCATAATTGTCCACAACAATACAGTCTCCCAAGGAAAAACCCAAAAAGGTCTCCAGACCAGCTACAACTCTCCAACTCGGGACAGCAACTCCCGATCCAAACTATTCCAAGCTGCACGCATTTCAAACGCAAACTCCACAAGCTTCATAAAATACGCCACATACGCAATCAAACCCCCTCATACGTGCCGTCACAGAGTCCTCAATCTCATCATCCAACGTCAAACGCACATCGCATTCGTCACGTGCCAACTAGCGTCTCAGCAAACGAAGTCGATCCCAATCCCAAGCATTGTCGACACTGTTCTCCTCAAACACTCCAACTTGGGAATGGGCCCACCTGGCAAACCAGCCACGCAAGAGAGTATTTGCCCCACTACTCCAAGAATATCATCGGGCTGCGACACACTCGCGGCTCCACCGCTCACACGTCACAATAGTCGATGACGATTTGACGTTCCATAAAATTTCCTCTGCTAAAGGGGTCCACCTTCTCGAGATCAAATTTCTCCTTGAACACTTGATTGTCCTCTTACAATAGACTTGCCACTCATAGTAGCTTCCTTTGCCGTCCCAACGGTCTCCACGTCTCTCGCCCTTATCAAGGTACGATCCGCATTCTCATAAAACATTTCTTGAGGTCGACTGCCCAACTGGATGACAAATCCTCCAGTTGCTTAATCCTCTCGTCTGTCGGCGGCGCAAAAGCCTCAACTTGGAGTAACATCATAATTGATCGCGGCTCCACCACACTCGCTGAATTTGCCAGTTGTTGCTCTCTCAACTTCAGGGTCTCACCAAATCCGGAGGATGCAGCAGAAGTCCCGCCTCGGCTGCCTCGGCCGCCATCGAGTGCGTCGATCACCACTCAAGCTGCAACAAGCAAAAACATGCGCAGGTGGAAACACCCCACGCCAACGCATCCCCACACACAATACTATAAACCCCAATCATGTGAAAGTAATGAAGTGGACTCCCACTATTCCCCGATGTCACGTTGTCGGCCGCCAACGTGACCCTCCAAGGGGGTATAGAAAGTGGTTCACTCCGATCTAACTCCAACAGCTTTGGAGCTTTAGAAATGACCCAATCATAATACTTTCGCCATTAAGTCATAAGAGATCCCGTCTCTCACGTTCCTATTCCTTATCGTCCAACCTGCCTACGGTACTAGGTCCACTAAGACTCAACCCTAGGCTCTGATACCACAATAATCTGTCACGCCTCGGGCCCTCGTGGGAGCCTACCAGGCACGTGCACAGACCCGCCGTGTACCTCAAACAACAACAATGTACACAAGGCGTCTATGCTAACAATGATCAAGTAGAATAAGGAATACATCCTAAACAAGGTAATCAGAGCGAGAACATATGTCTACAACTAAAATAAAATCAACACAACTAAAAATCTCAAGATATACAAAAGAGTTTATACATCTTATCAACAATAGATCAATCAAACAAACATCTATACACCTTTCATATAAAATACAATGAAAGGACAACATGGTATGCCTACAACGACAACACCGTAGAGGCTCTAGCTAGCTGCTAACCCCTCGCCGCGATCCCAAGCCTCTCCTGCTGCGGAAGGCTCTGAAAAATAAAAACAACAAAACCCCAGGGGGATGAGAGAACTATTATTCAATAGTTCCCAGTGGGTAAGCCGCCGAGAGTGGGAGAATTACACCGCTAGGTCAACTGAGGCAAGATAGCTTAAACTGAAACATAAAGCATAAAAATATTAAATGCTAACAGATAGTTCTACAACTATCATGCCTCCAATGACTAAACCATCTACATGAACATGAACATGCTCTATTGTCATATGCTCAACAATTTAATTTCACGGTTTACATGCATGTCAAATTAATGCCATGATCAATTTCATATGCTCTAATGTAATAAACTCACTATATGTCAAGTTTTACTATTACACATATGACTTGTCTCCAACTACAGGTACGAAATGTATGATCAATTCCCCACGACATGTATGAACTATATGACTTGTTCCAAACAATATGTATGTTATGTTCACTAACCACTAGGGTGTCAAGTCATGTTAATGTTTCACTACATGTAATGCCACAAGGTCACCACCCTATGTTATGTCCATCAGCTACACCTATAAGTACTGATTAACTAGGGCGTCAAATGTCATAATCCTCACGATATTTCCTACCATAAAAGACTTTTCAAGTCTCGGCTTGTGCCGTGCCTAATGGCCCCGTGGTAGTCAACATTCTCGCTAGAATGAGCCTCCCCCACGGCAATCCACTTCGGCGCCCATATAACCTGCACACAGGCGATCATCATCGCGAAAGGCCCACTCCGGAGTTGCCGGCTTGCAGGGAGCGACCCTCACAAGCATGTGCGAATGAGCACAATGGCATAACAAGCATGGTCAACAGCATAGGAAATACGTTCGTCATGTCTCTAACATGAAGTAGCCAACCGATATCCAAAGGTCTAACATTATGTCAAAATGTCAACCTAATTATTCACCTAAGTGAAATACAATATGTTTAACCTCACTCTAAGTCAAAACATGTCATATCACGTTTACTATATTCAATAGCCAATATGCTAAAAGTCAACAATATCATGTTGTTCTCAATTTGTCTGTTGGTAAATCCATACCAATATGTCCATGTCTCTAACATGAAATGTTCATCTCTTTTTTTACTAAATTCATAAATCATGCATTCTATAATGCCAAATCATGCATTATTCTAATGCCATGTATTATGCATTCTACAAATGCCAACAAGTCCATAAACCATGCCATGTATGAACTACACTAACCTCTACTGCATAGAGTATAAAGCTATCATGCAAGTGTCCCTTAGCCAAGAATTCACATTTAACCAAGTACAATTTTCACATACAACTAGAATCCCTTTCCTCATGTCTTAAACATGGAATCATTTCCACGACCAAAAGGTCGAGCCAAAAGCCAACGATGCCCGTCAAAGTTGCTCACCTAAATGAGGTGCAACAACTTATCCTGCATATGCCATATTCTCTCTTTTCTCTATACAAGCATACATATATTGCATTTGCCATATTTTCTCTTTTCTCTATACAAGCACACTTTGGTATGCTAAAGAGAGTTCACTAGTCCACCACTCAAGTGGTGTCTCATATGATGCTCATCTCTAGCATGCCATAACATACTTAGCATTTCCTAATGCATCATTACACTAATAGTGCAAATACCCTAGCATGCATAATATCCTCATAATGCCATACTATATGAAATATGCATTTTTCATTAACAACTTGCATGTCTCATGCAATCACAATTATAATCATGCCATAATTATTATAATTATGCATCTAATCAATCCTATAACAAGATAGGAGACATAGGGGGAGTTCACCCATTTCGGTGAGGTCAGACCCACCGGATACCCGTCGAAACCTCGCAGTACTTCGAAACGAAGTTGTCCCTCGAGCTTCTCATACCCTAAGATAATTTTCCAAGGGGTTAGGGGCATCGAACAAGCGATTCCGAAAACCACCAAAAATCAATGAGGTAAATGGGTGGAAATTACCTTGAGCAAGTAAAACTTGTTCTAAGTCCTAATTGAGGTTAGGGATCTTCAAATCCAACCTACAACAACATTCTACACCCATCAATTCCACCTCAAGGGCTCACAATCACAAAACCCTAAGTAAAACCCTAGTTTTCAAGAAACTAGGTTTTCTAAGCAAATCTCATGCAAAACACAATTAGAGGTTGTAAAAAGGTTTACTAACCTCAAATCAAGCTTCCACTCAAGCTCACACAAGCTAGGGTTGAAGATCCATCCATCAACAAGCTCTCTTCCACAGCCCCGAGCTCCCTCCAAGCCTAGGAGCACTCCTCCATGGGGAAAATAGAGGAAAAATAGATCAAAACATGATCTAAGGGGTTGGGGGAAGAGAAAATCTAGAGAGAGAGAGAGGGAAACCCTACCTTCTTCTCCTCCAACCTCAGCCAACACCACAACAAGAGAGGGGTGAAGGGGTACTTAAACCCGAGCAACAAAATCCACTTAGGCCCCTCACAAAGCCAAAATTGCAAAACAGCACGAAATGCAATTTCTGCACTGTATACCGGTATGCGCATGGGCATACCGGTATCCAGCCAAAAATCCCGCAAACCCGAGCCTCGGCCAAGCAGTCTGCGCAACGGGATTTCGGTATGCAACTTCCCCATACCGGTACTAATCGTTTCTGTACCGGTATGCGAATTGTACATACCGGAATGCCGCGTATTCCGGTATCAACTGCGGAATCCCGCAGAACCCGAGAGCTGCGCACAACCAGTTTTCACTGGATTCCGGTATACCTAAACCAGATACCGGTATGCAATGCAAAATCTGCACTTTTACAGATTTCGACTTCCGGAGTCCGTTTTCGCACTTGTCAAGTCCCGAAAACACTCCGAAGCTCACCAAACCCAACCCAAAACTCCAGAATAGCATAAGGCACTATTCTCTCACTAGAACTCCGCAATTTGCTAAAGTTCAGTGTACTACATACTCCCCTCCTAAAAAGGAGTTTCGTCCGCGAAACTACGGATCAATAACAACAAACAAACAACAATCCAGAGGAGATAAGAACATCATCCTCGCAGTGAAGCCTCCAGCTCTCACACCAAGCATCGCGTCCAAGATGTTGCTCCCAAAGCATCTTGTAGTAGGAATAGTGATAATCCCGAATTCCTACAATCCACAAGTCCAATCCACAACAATGCTCCTTGAAGTATAGATCTTCAGGTAGCTCTAATCCGGCGACATCCACCATCGGGGAAGAATTCAAATACTCGCTCGGAGCGTCCACACACTTCATATACCTTCAATAGATCTGAAGTTAAACAGCTCGACATGCCACTAGGCCCATTTGCCTCAGGGTCTCAAATAATCCCGAGAATCTAAACTTAGATTCCTCAAACATAAACTCTTGGATTTCCTTAATCAAGCATCATCATCAGATCCTCTGATTCAAGTACCAAAATCACATCTCTCAATGGGGATCATCCGTTTTACTCAAAGTCCAAAGCAGTAGAGCCAGGCGCTCTAAGCAGTCGCACAATTCACCAAGGTATACTTGTGCGAAAATTTCCTCAATCCAACTCAGGTGAATAGTTACTCCTATTCACAATCTCTCAACAGTCGTCACGTCTAGCTTAGAAGCGAGACAATTCAATTCCGGAGACTTCGGCAATCATCCTCTATCCATACCAAGTAGATAACCTTTACTTGGCATATCTCATAAATCCTGCTATCACAGGTGTAACTTGTCAATTCCATTGTCAAGGCACTTTCTGACAGTCCACTAGGAATTCATCCGTCGCAACACTCTTGATCTCGATTGCACCATTTACCAGTCGGGGTCAAGGCTAACTCCTGTGATCCGACCCAAAGGATAGGTACCAATCCATGTTACCTATCTCGTCAATATCTCTGGTATACCAGCCTCTAACCTGTTCTCACAGCTTCAACTCATATTCTTGAGTGTAGGGATATCTCCAACAATAAGATCTGGGTGCACTTCACACCACTATCTAAACATAAAATTGCCATAGTTTCCAAGTAAATGCCATGGCAATCCTTCCAAATCACAATTTTGGCAAATCCTCTTACATTCTCTCACTTGCTGAAAGGTCAATACTACTTTTCTATTCCACACCAGAGCGCAACTCAATCCGTGGAGAGAAACATAACTACAAGGCATATAGCCCGCCTTCGGGGTCACCAAGGTTGGCGGTAGTCAACCACACCAACAATTCCAAGAAACTTCTCTCACACATATCTTTCCAAAAGGTTTAATCCTTTTATGTGTGAGTCAAACGAAGGGAGTAGGCAACTCGAAAAATCTCCCCACAATTATCCATCACATCAAATCAAACTAGGAAGTTTGAACTTCAATCACATCCGCTCGTCCCAATCCACTATGGGTGGTTGATTTCCTTGAGATCTCCACTTATAACCACTTTGGCATCAACTGCCAAGGGGTGCTAGTCCTCACAACCAAATCAGCACGTCTCCAACTTGAAGCACTTGCAATCCTCATCCAAAGGAATCTTCATGGTCTTCATCACCTCTCGACTTCCAACTCGTAGTCGATGTGCACAGGGACCAAGATACCCAAAAGGGCCAAACATCACAACACACAAGAGCATCAGCCAGCTCAAACGACATCACGACAATTTCGTAATGTCTACACCGAGTGAACAAGTCACCCTCGGTCCAAACTCAAACTCGATCCAACGAGAGTAGTACTAGATTGCAACTACCCTCGAGTAAAATCGGAATTCATGGAGCTTGATCAAACAGATCAACCGATCTCCGCTACGGGTACATATTCTTGATCGTGACCCTACCGAGTTCACGATAGTCGACCCACAGTCGAAATGACCCGTCCACATAAAACAAACGAGATCGACACTCCACAAGGAAAAACACTAGGCAAAATAGGTCTCCAGACCAAGCCTACAACTCTCACAACTCAACCGGGATTGCACGAGCAACTCCCTCACAAGAGACATCCTCGTTTTTGAGGATTCTCAAGTGCTAGCCTAAAGGCCACGCGCCCACTCAGCCAACAACCAGGCTTGGGCAGGTGAAACAATCATCGCAAATAGCGAACTTTCACGCCCTCAGAAAACACTACTTCGTGTCTAAGTTCCTAAAGCACTACAGCTCGGCTCACACACTCATCGACAATCAGATAGCCGAAGAGTCAGCCCAAGTTCAAATTAGAACTATACGCTTTCAGCCAAATAAAGCCAATCGTTTCGTTGGCGCACAAAACATCCAAAGCTAACGGAGTACAAGAACAGTATTCTCAGGTCCAAACATTCAGAACCACTCAATCTGCAAGCATCCAGGAATAAGTTTCCTGCCATGCATTCGGCAAACAGCCGAGCCAAAACTACAATCAACGTAGTCAAAACAACCAACAAGCTAGCTCCAAAACCAGAAGCTGCGACAACCTCCGTCATCGTTGCTGCGAAGTCGATCCCAACATTATCAACACTGTTCTCCTCAAACACTCCAATTGGGAATGGCCCACCAGGCCATGAAGAGAGTATTTGCCCCTACTCCAGGGCATCATCGGGTACCCGCGGCTCCACCGCTCACACGTCACAATAGTCGATGACGATTTGACGTTCCATAAATATCCTGCTAAGGGTCCACCTTCTCGAGATCAATTCCTCTTTGAACACTTGATTGTCCTCTTACAATAGACTTGCCACTCATAGTAGCTTCCTTTGCCGTCCCAACGGTCTCCACGTCTCTCGCCTTCATCAAGGTACGATCCGTATTCTCATAACATTTCTTGAGGTCGACTGCCAACTGGATTGACAAATCCTCCAGTTGCTTAATCCTCTCGTCTGTCGGCGCGAAGCCTCAACTTGGAGTAATATCATAATTGATCGCCGCTCCACCACACTCGCTGAATTTATCAGTTGCTCTCTCAACTTCAGGGTCTCACCAAATCCGGAGGATGCAGAAGTCCCGCCTCGGCTGCCTCGGCCGCCATCGAGTGCGTCGATCACCACTCAAGCTGCAACAAGCAAAACATGCGCAGGTGGAACACCCCACGCCAACGCATCCCCACACAATACTATAACCCCAATCATGCGAAAGTAATGAAGTGGACTCCCACTCTTTCCCGATGTCACGTTGTCGGCCGCCAACGTGACCCTCCAAGGGTATAGAAGTGGTTCACTCCGATCTAACTCCAACAGCTTTGGAGCTTTAGAAATGACCCAATCATAATACTTTCGCCATTAAGTCATAAGAGATCCCGTCTCTCACGTTCCTATTCCTTATCGTCCAACCTGCCTACGGTTTACTAGGTCCACTAAGACTCAACCCTAGGCTCTGATACCACAATAATCTGTCACGCCCCGGGCCCTCGTGGGAGCCTACCAGGCACGTGCACAGACCCGCCGTGTACCTCAAACAACACAATGTACACAAGGCGTCTATGCTAACAATGATCAAGTAGAATAAGGAATACATCCTAACAAGGTAATCAGAGCGAGAACATATGTCTACAACTAAAATATAATCAACACAACTAAAATCTCAAGATATACAAAAGAGTTTATACATCTTATCAACAATAGATCAATTAAACATCTATACACCTTTCATATAAAATACAATGAAAGGACAACATGGTATGCCTACAACGACACCACCGTAGAGGCTCTAGCTAGCTGCTAACCCCTCGCCGTGATCCCAAGCCTCTCCTGCTGCGGAAGGCTCTGAAATAAAAACAACAAACCCCAGGGGGATGAGAACTATTATTCAATAGTTCCCAGTGGGTAAGCCGCCGAGAGTGGCGAATTACACCGCTAGGTCAACTGAGGCAAGATAGCTTAAACTGAAACATAAAGCATAAAAATATTAAATGCTAACAGATAGTTCTACAACTATCATGCCTCCAATGACTAAACCATCTACATGAACATGAACATGCTCTATTGTCATATGCTCAACAATTTAATTTCACGGTTTACATGCATGTCAAATTAATGCCATGATCAAGTTCATATGCTCTAATGTAATAAACTCACTATATGTCAAGTTTTACTATTACACATATGACTTGTCTCCAACTACAGGTACGAAATGTATGATCAATTCCCCACGACATGTATGAACTATATGACTTGTTCCAAACAATATGTATGTTATGTTCACTAACCACTAGGGTGTCAAGTCATGTTAATGTTTCACTACATGTAATGCCACAAGGTCACCACCCTATGTTATGTCCATCAGCTACACCTATAAGTACTGATTAACTAGGGCGTCAAATGTCATAATCCTCACGATATTTCCTACCATAAAAGACTTTTCAAGTCTCGGCTTGTGCCGTGCCTAATGGCCCCGTGGTAGTCAACATTCTCGCTAGAATGAGCCTCCCCCACGGCAATCCACTTCGGCGCCCATATAACCTGCACACAGGCGATCATCATCGCGAAAGGCCCACTCCGGAGTTGCCGGCTTGCAGGGAGCGACCCTCACAAGCATGTGCGAATGAGCACAATGGCATAACAAGCATGGTCAACAGCATAGGAAATACGTTCGTCATGTCTCTAACATGAAGTAGCCAACCGATATCCAAAGGTCTAACATTATGTCAAAATGTCAACCTAATTATTCACCTAAGTGAACTACAATATGTTTAACCTCACTCTAAGTCAAAACATGTCATATCACGTTTACTATATTCAATAGCCAATATGCTAAAAGTCAACAATATCATGTTGTTCTCAATTTGTCTGTTGGTAAATCCCTACCAATATGTCCATGTCTCTAACATGAAATGTTCATCTCTTTTTTTACTAAATTCATAAATCATGCATTCTATAATGCCAAATCATGCATTATTCTAATGCCATGTATTATGCATTCTACAAATGCCAACAAGTCCATAAACCATGCCATGTATAAACTACACTAACCTCTACTGCATAGAGTATAAAGCTATCATGCAAGTGTCCCTTAGCCAAGAATTCACATTTAACCAAGTACAATTTTCACATACAACTAGAATCCCTTTCCTCATGTCTTAAACATGGAATCATTTCCACGACCAAAAGGTCGAGCCAAAAGCCAACGATGCCCGTCAAAGTTGCTCACCTAAATGAGGTGCAACAACTTATCCTGCATATGCCATATTCTCTCTTTTCTCTATACAAGCATACATATATTGCATTTGCCATATTTTCTCTTTTCTCTATACAAGCACACTTTGGTATGCTAAGAGAGTTCACTAGTCCACCACTCAAGTGGTGTCTCATATGATGCTCATCTCTAGCATGCATAACATACTTAGCATTTCCTAATGCATCATTACACTAATAGTGCAAATACCCTAGCATGCATAATATCCTCATAATGCCATACTATATGAAATATGCATTTTTCATTAACAACTTGCATGTCTCATGCAATCACAATTATAATCATGCCATAATTATTATAATTATGCATCTAATCAATCCTATAACAAGATAGGAGACATAGGGGGAGTTCACCCATTTCGGTGAGGTCAGACCCACCGGATACCCGTCGAAACCTCGCAGTACTTCGAAACGAAGTTGTCCCTCGAGCTTCTCATACCCTAAGATAATTTTCCAAGGGGTTAGGGGCATCGAACAAGCGATTCCGAAAACCACCAAAAATTAATGAGGTAAATGGGTGGAAATTACCTTGAGCAAGTAAAACTTATTCTAAGTCCTAATTGAGGTTAGGGATCTTCAAATCAAACCTACAACAACATTCTACACCCATCAATTCCACCTCAAGGGCTCACAATCACAAAACCCTAAGTAAAACCCTAGTTTTCAAGAAACTAGGTTTTCTAAGCAAATCTCATGCAAAACACAATTAGAGGTTGTAAAAAGGTTTACTAACCTCAAATCAAGCTTCCACTCAAGCTCACACAAGCTAGGGTTGAAGATCCATCCATCAACAAGCTCTCTTCCACAGCCCCGAGCTCCCTCCAAGCCTAGGAGCACTCATCCATGGGGAAAATAGAGGAAAAATAGATCAAAACATGATCTAAGGGGTTGGGGGAAGAGAAAATCTAGAGAGAGAGAGAGGGAAACCCTACCTTCTTCTCCTCCAACCTCAGCCAACACCACAACAAGAGAGGGGTGAAGGGGTACTTAAACCCGAGCAACAAAATCCACTTAGGACCCTCACAAAGCCAAAATTGCAAAACAGCACGAAATGCAATTTCTGCACTGTATACCGGTATGCGCATGGGCATACCGGTATCCAGCAAAAAATCCCGCAAACCCGAGCCTCGGCCAAGCAGTCTGCGCAACGGGATTCCGGTATGCAACTTCCCCATACCGGTACTAATCGTTTCTGTACCGGTATGCGAATTGTACATACCGGAATGCCCGCGTATTCCGGTATCAACTGCGGAATCCCGCAGAACCCGAGAGCTGCACACAACCAGTTTTCACTGGATTCCGGTATACCTAAAACAGATACCGGTATGCAATGCAAAATCTGCACTTTTACAGATTTCGACTTCCGGAGTCCGTTTTCGCACTTTTCAAGTCCCGAAAACACTCCGAAGCTCACCAAACCCAACCCAAAACTCCAGAATAGCATAAGGCACTATTCTCTCACTAGAACTCCGCAATTTGCTAAAGTTCAGTGTACTACATACTCCCCTCCTAAAAAGGAGTTTCGTCCGCGAAACTACGGATCAACAACAACAAACAAACAACAATCCAAAGGAGATAAGAACATCATCCTCGCAGTGAAGCCTCCAGCTCTCACACCAAGCATCGCGTCCAAGATGTTGCTCCCAAAGCATCTTGTAGTAGGAATAGTGATAATCCCGAATTCCTACAATCCACAAGTCCAATCCACAACAATGCTCCTTGAAGTATAGATCTTCAGGTAGCTCTAATGCGGCGACATCCACCATCGGGGAAGAATTCAAATACTCGCTCGGAGCGTCCACACACTTCATATACCTTCAATAGATCTGAAGTTAAACAGCTCGACATGCCACTAGGCCCATTTGCCTCAGGGTCTCAAATAATCCCGAGAATCTAAACTTAGATTCATCAAACATAAACTCTTGGATTTCCTTAATCAAGCATCATCATCAGATCCTCTGATTCAAGTACCAAAATCACATCTCTCAATGGGGATCATCCGTTTTACTCAAAGTCCAAAGCAGTAGAGCCAGGCGC
Organism: Puya raimondii; assembly: GCA_016920855.1. Lineage (NCBI taxonomy): Eukaryota > Viridiplantae > Streptophyta > Magnoliopsida > Poales > Bromeliaceae > Puya > Puya raimondii. The sequence continues at coordinate 66,238,199 of JABWPP010000049.1, forward strand.
TCTAAGCAGTCGCACAATTCACCAAGGTATACTTGTGCGAAAATTTCCTCAATCCAACTCAGGTGAATAGTTACTCCTATTCACAATCTCTCAACAGTCGTCACGTCTAGCTTAGAAGCGAGACAATTCAATTCCGGAGACTTCGGCAATCATCCTCTATCCATACCAAGTAGATAACCTTTACTTGGCATATCTCATAAATCCTGCTATCACAGGTGTAACTTGTCAATTCCATTGTCAAGGCACTTTCTGACAGTCCACTAGGAATTCATCCGTCGCAACACTCTTGATCTCGATTGCACCATTTACCAGTCGGGGTCAAGGCTAACTCCTGTGATCCGACCCAAAGGATAGGTACCAATCCATGTTACCTATCTCGTCAATATCTCTGGTATACCAGCCTCTAACCTGTTCTCACAGCTTCAACTCAAATTCTTGAGTGTAGGGATATCTCCAACAATAAGATCTGGGTGCACTTCACACCACTATCTAAACATAAAATTGCCATAGTTTCCAAGTAAATGCCATGGCAATCCTTCCAAATCACAATTTTGGCAAATCCTCTTACATTCTCTCACTTGCTGAAAGGTCAATACTACTTTTCTATTCCACACCAGAGCGCAACTCAATCCGTGGAGAGAAACATAACTACAAGGCATATAGCCCGCCTTCGGGGTCACCAAGGTTGGCGGTAGTCAACCACACCAACAATTCCAAGAAACTTCTCTCACACATATCTTTCCAAAAGGTTTAATCCTTTTATGTGTGAGTCAAACGAAGGGAGTAGGCAACTCGAAAAATCTCCCCACAATTATCCATCACATCAAATCAAACTAGGAAGTTTGAACTTCAATCACATCCGCTCGTCCCAATCCACTATGGGTGGTTGATTTCCTTGAGATCTCCACTTATAACCACTTTGGCATCAACTGCCAAGGGGTGCTAGTCCTCACAACCAAATCAGCACGTCTCCAACTTGAAGCACTTGCAATCCTCATCCAAAGGAATCTTCATGGTCTTCATCACCTCTCGACTTCCAACTCGTAGTCGATGTGCACAGGGACCAAGATACCCAAAAGGGCCAAACATCACAACACACAAGAGCATCTGTAGTACTCGGGAAATTTTGAGATTTAGGGTTTCTGGGCTTAGGGGATTTCGGGCGCCCGGAAGAGGAGAAGTGGACGCCCGGAATGTTCCGAACCCCGTTGCACCTTGTGGACGATCCGGTTATGACTGACGAGTTGTGGATCCGGATGCATGATTCGGACGCCCGGACGAGGATCCGGTTTGAGCTGTTGACGTGGAGGGCCACGTGTCGCGACAGAGGACACGTGTCGATCGCCGGAGACACACCGCCCCACCGCCTGATGACTATTGACCGGCCGCTTAGCCGCGCGACGACACCTGTACGGCGCATTTCCGGACGCCCGGAAGTTGAGAAGTGGGCGCCCGAAAATGGGAGTTTTGGCAGCCTATAAATAGGCGTGTACCTGTTGAGTTTTGATGTAATTTCTACTTCGTGACTTCGGTTTCTAGAGAGAGAAAGCTAGAGTAAGGGCCATGTGTTGGCATTAGTTTGTGATCTAGCTTGCTCTCTTCTACTCTGCTGATCTGATCCGGTGTCGAGCCGTTATTCTGCTGGAGATAGCTGTTTCCTTGGAGGTTTTGACAGATCGGAGTGCTGCCGGAGTACGTTATCTGGAGGGTTGGATCTGAGGCTTGTTCTTTCCCCACCGTGGTTGGATTAGCATTTGAGGTGGGTTGATGTTTGCCAGATTCAGTGGACTTCCTCCTACGTGTTTTATCTCATGTTAGCATAATATGATATGATGTTGTTTGGATTTTGTTAGCATGATTGGATTATGATATGTGGATATTGGATTATGATATTGGGATTATGATAGTATGCCATGCTAAGATTATGTAGAGATGCCATGTTAGAGTGAGATTGATCTATAGACTGCATGGGCATGTTATGATCTTAGATGTGCTAATGATATGTATATGAGCATGCATTTCTTTGTATCATATTGTTGCATGATTTGGACCTACACCTATTCTGTTGATTCCTTGTACCAGTTGTTGTACATGTAGTGTAGGTGATCATGTTGTGGCTCGTGCTATGTTATTGTACCTCCTCTTTGTGTGGTAGAGTTGAGATGGATTGTGAGCACTGGAGCATTGATTGTGCCGAGGGCACGGGGTTCTTTGTGAGAGCATGGATTGGGTCTTACTTGTTGACTATCCTTTGAGGTGCCAAGGGCACATGATCCTTTGTTGACCCAGTCGTGTCGATCATATACCTGCGGGTGCTTGACGGTTACTTGGGTTTACTTTGCTCGGTTGGGTCGCTCCCACGAGTACCACTCTAGAGTTGGCATGTTCCGTACTGAGAGGCGTACGATGAACTAGTGACAGATGGTGTTCCTGTCCTAGTTGGGCTCCCTATTGTGTTGAGCAGCTCCCTATTGTGTTGAGCGTGATCAGGCCGCAGGTATCATGTTATGAGGTATGGTATGGTGAGGTATTGTATGGCGAGAGCTAGGTACAGATGGAGTTCCTGTACTAGCTGGTTCGCAGGTATTGTATTGTGTATGATAGTCCTCATTTGGTATATTCAGTTCATTGGTACTTCATACTGACAGTTGAGCTTTGTGCATAGTAGTGGTAGTATATCTCCTACTTTCTTTCTTGCTCATTATATATCTCTTGAGATTGAGGACTTAGTGGGCAGACCGCTGAGGCTGGTGGCGGTACCCACTGAGGACTACTTGATTGATAGTAGTTCTCACACCCTTTGGTGACATCTTTTTCAGGGTCTTCTTCCCCTGTCGTGCATACTGATCGCGGAAAGGAGACCGTCGGGTAGAGTGGATCCCCGGACATTTGGCTAGAGGTATACCCCATTTTGGTAGTTGGTTATGAGTCTGTACATACAGAGAGACAGAGATAGTGATTTTCAGTGTTGTATTATGTTATGGATGTTGTATGTACAGTGATTTTTGATATATTATATAGCAGCTCTGTTGATACCTTTAGCTCTACATGTTTGTTGTGGATGTTGTTTCGCTTCGTATACATAGTAGAAATACTGTGTGTGCGGCGGATCTGGTCATGCGCCTGGGAAGAGGTAACCCGGGGCGTGACAGATTAAGTTGGTATCAGAGCTTAGGAATAGGTCAAGAGGGCCTAGGGAACCTAAGATAAACAGACCTAAGGATGACGTGAGAGACGTAATTGATCGCGAAAGTCAAAGATTGGGTTTTGAATCCTTCCTTGTGTAGGAAGAGTAATTGAGGGATTATGCCTTCTCTTATCGGATGAATTATGTTGGCTGCAGACGACATGATAATCTGAGAAGAAAAGAAGTGTCCTTCTAGACTTTCGTTGGATTGGGTCGTGAGTTGATTGTGGTCCTAATCGGGTATTCTGTTGCAGGTTGTTACTATGCCTCCTCGACGACCATCGACGCGAGCGCATCCGACGCCGTCGGATATGCCTGAGCAGACGGGACCTAGTGAACGGCCCGCTTTGCAGGAGCAGCTAGCAGATATAGCTGCAGTTGGAAGGCAGCAGAGTGCCTTGTTACAGAAGATGTGTGATGCTTTCTCTACGCCTCGAGCCATGGAACCTCAGGCGGCGACAACTCCAACTACATCTCAACCCGGAGAAGGAAGTACTCAGCCTAGTCAAGTGCTTTCTGAAGAGGAGCAGGAGCGGATGGCGGATAGATTGGCTCGCTTCTGTAGGTTTGATCCACCGCGATTCAATGGAAGTAGTATAGAACCGTGGGTGGTAGAAGCCTGGATATGTGAAATGGAGAAGTTGTTCGAGGATCTCTTTGTGCCAGCACGAGAGCAGGTGCATATGGCAGTGCATTGTTTATCTGGTGATGCACATGTCTGGTGGAGGAGGACCCGTGATCATAGGTCCTTGAATCCTCTACAGATGACTTGGAGTGAATTTCGGGGAATCATGTATGGAGTGTATTTTCCGAGTAGTGTGAAGATGAAGATAGAAGAGGATCTGAAGAATCTAAAGCAAGGGAATCGTTCGGTGCAGGAGTATGCGAGGGAGTTTACGAGACTACTCAACTGTGTTCCTTCAGCGGCGAGGGACGAGATACAGAAGGTCTATTTATATGAGAAGGGTTTGAGACCCGATATCTTTCCATTTGTCCACTCGCAGAGACTTCAGACTTTGGATGCTACTATTGAGCAGTCTCTATGGGTAGAGCGAGGGGCATTTGTGACGAGGGGACAGCCTATGGACCCAGCTCAGGGTCAGAAGCGCCCGGCGCCTGATGATGGAGGGCAATCAAGTAGCAGACGGCCACCTAAACCTCCTCAGCAATCGCGTTTCCAGAGACGTGGATCTTTTAGTCGCCAGCAGTCTGGAGGATTTCGCCAGCAGCCTGGAGGATATCGCCAGCAGCGACAGCAGCAGCAGCAGCAGCAGTCGAGGGGACCTCCTCGATGTGTGATTTGTGGAGGACCTCATTTTGCTTATCTTTGTGATCGACCAGATGGCCGATGTTTTGAATGTGGACAGCGGGGACATATCAGGAGAGCCTGTCCCAGATTAGTTGCAGCTCCTTCTACGGCATCTGTACCTTTCACTCCACCGCAGTATTCTGGAGCTTCCCCGGTATTTTCTCAGGAGCGATCTTCTATGCCACGACAGCAGGATCGACGCCAGCCACCAGCGAGCGGACGAGTTTATGCCGCTCAGATTGAGGATCCCTCGATAGCTGATCGAGTGGTGGCAGGTATAGTTTTGATTTGTGGCATTAGATCGCGTACTTTATTCGATACTGGTGCATCGCATTCCTTTGTTAGTAGGACATTTGCATTGCATCATGGTCTAGAGATAGGATTGTTATCCCAGGCACAGGAGGTGCGGGTACCTGACCATAATTTGCAAGTGATTGAGGGTTGTTTAGGATGTCCTGTGCAAGTAGGACCTTGGATCATGCCTGTTGATTTATTGGTATTAAGACAATTACTGGATTTTGATGTAATCCTAGGCATGGATTGGTTATCTCGATACTTTGCTACGATTGATTGTGGATCAAAGACGGTAATCTTTCGTGAGCCTGGACATGAGGAGTATGTTTATGAAGGTTGTAAGAGTTCACTGTTCGCAGTGACGATCTCTTCTGCTAAGGCCAGACAGTTGTTAAATAGTGGATGTATGGCCTACTTAGCAACAGTGACTGAGGTGCCCACTGTTGAACCAGGACTCGAGGATATTTCTATTGTCCGTGAATTTCCGGACGTATTTCCTTCTGAGTTATCCTCGATGCCTCCTGATAGGGAGATTGAATTCGTGATTGATGTGGTACCAGGAACCGCGCCAATCTCGAAGACACCCTATAGAATGGCACCAGCTGAGTTAAGAGAGTTGAAGGCGCAATTACAAGATTTGATGGATAAAGGTTTTATTAGACCCAGTGTGTCGCCCTGGGGAGCGCCTGTTTTGTTTGTGAAGAAGAAGGATGGTTCACTTAGGTTGTGTGTGGATTATCGAGAATTGAACAAAGTGACCATCAAGAATAGATACCCCCTCCCACGTATCGATGACCTGTTCGATCAATTGCAGGGAGCGTGTGTCTTTTCTAAGATTGATCTTCAGTCCGGTTACCACCAGTTGAAGGTGAAGGCCGAGGATATTTCTAAGACTGCTTTTAGAACTCGGTATGGGCATTATGAGTTCACAGTCATGCCGTTTGGGTTGACTAATGCCCCTGCTGCATTTATGGATATGATGAACCGAGTTTTTAAGTCCTTCTTGGACAGATTCGTGGTAGTCTTCATAGATGATATTCTGATTTACTCCCGTGATGATGCGGAACATGAGGAGCATCTGAGGTTAGTGCTACAACTCTTGCGAGAGAAGAAGTTGTATGCAAAGCTCAAGAAGTGTGAGTTTTGGTTGAGAGAGGTTGCCTTTTTAGGCCATGTGATTTCAGCTTCGGGAGTAGCTGTTGATCCTAAAAAGATAGAGGCGATTCGTGATTGGCCTAGACCAACGACTATATTTGAAGTGCGGAGTTTTCTTGGTTTAGCCGGGTATTATCGACGATTCGTGGAGAGCTTTGCGAAACTCTCTACGCCACTTACTCGACTAACCAGGAAAGGGGTTAAGTATGTTTGGAGTGATGAGTGCCAAGCATGCTTTGATGAGCTTAAACAGAGATTGATGACAGCCCCTATTCTTGCACTACCTGTGATGGGCGAAGGATTTGTCATCTATAGTGATGCTTCACATAGTGGCTTGGGTTGCGTGCTGATGCAACATGGCAAAGTGATTGCATATGCTTCAAGACAACTAAAGGAATATGAGAAGAACTACCCCACTCATGATTTGGAGTTGGCGGCGGTAGTCTTTGCTCTGAAGCTATGGCGTCACTATCTTTATGGTGAGCATTGTGAGGTGTATACAGATCATAAGAGTCTTAAGTATCTGTTTACACAGAAAGAGTTGAATCTACGGCAACGGAGATGGTTAGAATTATTGAAGGATTATGATATTTCTATATTATACCATCCCGGTAAGGCGAACGTTGTTGCCGATGCTTTGAGTAGGAAGGCTGTGGCGACTTTGAGTTTGTGTATTACTCAACAGCCTGTCCTAATAGAGGAGATGCGGAGGTTATCTCTTGAGGTAGTTACTTCTGGGATGACGACGAGGTTGATGACTCTGATTTTGCAGCCCACTCTGTTGGATAGGATTCGAGAAAAACAGAGTGAAGATCCTTACTTGGTGAAGATTCGAGATCAACTGAGGAGTGGAGATCTTGAAGGTTTTTCTTGCGATGATTCTGGAGTTCTCCGTTTTAGAGGACGTCTATGTGTACCAACAGATCAGGAGATTCGAGAAGAGATATTGAAGGAAGCACATTATTCTCCTTATTCTGTACATCCTGGAGGGACAAAGATGTACCAGGATCTGAAGACGCATTTTTGGTGGAATGGTATGAAGCGGGATATTGGTAGAGCTGTAGCTCAATGTTTGACATGTCAGCAAGTTAAGGCTGAACATCGAGTACCAGCTGGTAAGCTACAGAGTCTTCCAATACCTGAGTGGAAATGGGATCACATCACGATGGATTTCATCGTAGGATTGCCGAGGACTTCGAGCGGCTGTGATTCTATTTGGGTGATTGTTGATAGGCTGACGAAGTCTGCTCATTTCCTGCCTATGCAGATTACTTGGTCACGTGAGCGACTTGCGCAGCTGTATATGGATGAGATATTGAGATTGCATGGAGTGCCAATCTCAATAGTATCTGATAGAGACCCAAGGTTTGTTTCTCATTTCTGGAAGAGTTTACAAACAGCTTTGGGGACTCAGCTTCGATTTAGCACTGCGTTTCATCCCCAGACTGATGGTCAGTCCGAGCGCACTATACAGACACTCGAGGATATGCTGAGAGCTTGTGTCTTGGATTTTGGTGGAGGTTGGGATCGACATCTGAGATTAGTAGAGTTTGCGTACAACAATAGCTATCAGGCGAGCATTAGGATGGCTCCGTTTGAAGCATTGTATGGACGCAAATGTCGATCACCTCTATATTGGGATGACGTTGGTGAAAGGAAGACGTTGGGACCAGACCTTTTGCTTGAAGCCGAAGAGAAAGTTAAGTTGATACGACAGCATATTGAGACGGCTCAGAGCAGGCAAAAGAGTTATTCTGATACTCGGAGGCGAGATCTAGAGTTTCAGATTGGTGATCATGTATTCTTGAAGGTCTCACCATCGAAGGGCATACGGAGATTTGGGATTCGCGGAAAGCTTAGTCCGCGATTTATTGGTCCTTTTGAGATCTTGGAGAGAGTTGGACCTGTAGCATATCGGTTAGCCCTTCCGCCTCGACTTGCAGGAGTGCACGATGTCTTTCATGTATCTGTTCTGAGGAGATACATGCATGATCCTTCCCATGTGATTGATTTTTTTCTCCACTGGAGCTTACTGAGGAGTTGCAGTACGAGGAGCGACCGATACGAATTCTTGCTCGTGAGACGAGGGAATTGCGTAATCGGGTTATACCTTATGTTAAGGTACAGTGGGATTTTCATGATGATAGAGAGGCGACATGGGAGTTGGAGTCTATTATGCTGAGATCTTATCCCCACTTGTTTACATCTTGAGGTGAGTATTTTACCTTAGTTTCGAGGACGAAACTATTGTAAGGAGGGGAGAATGTAGTACTCGGGAAATTTTGAGATTTAGGGTTTCTGGGCTTAGGGGATTTCGGGCGCCCGGAAGAGGAGAAGTGGACCGCCCGGAATGTTCCGGACCCCGTTGCACCTTGTGGACGATCCGGTTATGACTGACGAGTTGTGGATCCGGATGCATGATTCGGACGCCCGGACGAGGATCCGGTTTGAGCTGTTGACGTGGAGGGCCACGTGTCGCGACAGAGGACACGTGTCGATCGCCGGAGACACACCGCCCCACCGCCTGATGACTATTGACCGGCCGCTTAGCCGCGCGACGACACCTGTACGGCGCATTTCCGGACGCCCGGAAGTTGAGAAGTGGGCGCCCGAAAATGGGAGTTTTGGCAGCCTATAAATAGGCGTGTACCTGTTGAGTTTTGATGTAATTTCTACTTCGTGACTTCGGTTTCTAGAGAGAGAAAGCTAGAGTAAGGGCCATGTGTTGGCATTAGTTTGTGATCTAGCTTGCTCTCTTCTACTCTGCTGATCTGATCCGGTGTCGAGCCGTTATTCTGCTGGAGATAGCTGTTTCCTTGGAGGTTTTGACAGATCGGAGTGCTGCCGGAGTACGTTATCTGGAGGGTTGGATCTGAGGCTTGTTCTTTCCCCACCGTGGTTGGATTAGCATTTGAGGTGGGTTGATGTTTGCCAGATTCAGTGGACTTCCTCCTACGTGTTTTATCTCATGTTAGCATAATATGATATGATGTTGTTTGGATTATGTTAGCATGATTGGATTATGATATGTGGATATTGGATTATGATATTGGGATTATGATAGTATGCCATGCTAAGATTATGTAGAGATGCCATGTTAGAGTGAGATTGATCTATAGACTGCATGGGCATGTTATGATCTTAGATGTGCTAATGATATGTATATGAGCATGCATTTCTTTGTATCATATTGTTGCATGATTTGGACCTACACCTATTCTGTTGATTCCTTGTACCAGTTGTTGTACATGTAGTGTAGGTGATCATGTTGTGGCTCGTGCTATGTTATTGTACCTCCTCTTTGTGTGGTAGAGAGTTGAGATGGATTGTGAGCACTGGAGCATTGATTGTGCCGAGGGCACGGGGTTCTTTGTGAGAGCATGGATTGGGTCTTACTTGTTGACTATCCTTTGAGGTGCCAAGGGCACATGATCCTTTGTTGACCCAGTCGTGTCGATCATATACCTGCGGGTGCTTGACGGTTACTTGGGTTTACTTTGCTCGGTTGGGTCGCTCCCACGAGTACCACTCTAGAGTTGGCATGTTCCGTACTGAGAGGCGTACGATGAACTAGTGACAGATGGTGTTCCTGTCCTAGTTGGGCTCCCTATTGTGTTGAGCAGCTCCCTATTGTGTTGAGCGTGATCAGGCCGCAGGTATCATGTTATGAGGTATGGTATGGTGAGGTATTGTATGGCGAGAGCTAGGTACAGATGGAGTTCCTGTACTAGCTGGTTCGCAGGTATTGTATTGTGTATGATAGTCCTCATTTGGTATATTCAGTTCATTGGTACTTCATACTGACAGTTGAGCTTTGTGCATAGTAGTGGTAGTATATCTCCTACTTTCTTTCTTGCTCATTATATATCTCTTGAGATTGAGGACTTAGTGGGCAGACCGCTGAGGCTGGTGGCGGTACCCACTGAGGACTACTTGATTGATAGTAGTTCTCACACCCTTTGGTGACATCTTTTTCAGGGTCTTCTTCCCCTGTCGTGCATACTGATCGCGGAAAGGAGACCGTCGGGTAGAGTGGATCCCCGGACATTTGGCTAGAGGTATACCCCATTTTGGTAGTTGGTTATGAGTCTGTACATACAGAGAGACAGAGATAGTGATTTTCAGTGTTGTATTATGTTATGGATGTTGTATGTACAGTGATTTTTGATATATTATATAGCAGCTCTGTTGATACCTTTAGCTCTACATGTTTGTTGTGGATGTTGTTTCGCTTCGTATACATAGTAGAAATACTGTGTGTGCGGCGGATCTGGTCATGCGCCTGGGAAGAGGTAACCCGGGGCGTGACAGCATCAGCCAGCTCAAACGACATCACGACAATTTCGTAATGTCTACACCGAGTGAACAAGTCACCCTCGGTCCAAACTCAAACTCGATCCAACGAGAGTAGTACTAGATTGCAACTACCCTCGAGTAAAACCGGAATTCATGGAGCTTGATCAAACAGATCAACCGATCTCCGCTACGGGTACATATTCTTGATCGTGACCCTACCGAGTTCACGATAGTCGACCCACAGTCGAAATGACCCGTCCACATAAAACAAACGAGATCGACACTCCACAAGGAAAAACACTAGGCAAAATAGGTCTCCAGACCAAGCCTACAACTCTCACAACTCAACCGGGATTGCACGAGCAACTCCCTCACAAGAGACATCCTCGCTTTTGAGGATTCTCAAGTGCTGGCCTAAAGGCCACGCGCCCACTCAGCCAACAACCAGGCTTGGGCAGGTGAAACAATCATCGCAAATAGCGAACTTTCACGCCCTCAGAAAACACTACTTCGTGTCTAAGTTCCTAAAGCACTACAGCTCGGCTCACACACTCATCGACAATCAGATAGCCGAAGAGTCAGCCCAAGTTCAAATTAGAACTATACGCTTTCAGCCAAATAAAGCCAATCGTTTCGTTGGCGCACAAAACATCCAAAGCTAACGGAGTACAAGAACAGTATTCTCAGGTCCAAACATTCAGAACCACTCAATCTGCAAGCATCCAGGAATAAGTTTCCTGCCATGCATTCGGCAAATAGCCGAGCCAAAACTACAATCAACGTAGTCAAAACAACCAACAAGCTAGCTCCAAAACCAGAAGCTGCGACAACCTCCGTCATCGTTGCTGCGAAGTCGATCCCAACATTATCAACACTGTTCTCCTCAAACACTCCAATTGGGAATGGCCCACCAGGCCATGAAGAGAGTATTTGCCATCATCGGGTACCCGCGGCTCCACCGCTCACACGTCACAATAGTCGATGACGATTTGACGTTCCATAAATATCCTGCTAAGGGTCCACCTTCTCGAGATCAATTCCTCTTTGAACACTTGATTGTCCTCTTACAATAGACTTGCCACTCATAGTAGCTTCCTTTGCCGTCCCAACGGTCTCCACGTCTCTCGCCTTCATCAAGGTACGATCCGTATTCTCATAACATTTCTTGAGGTCGACTGCCAACTGGATTGACAAATCCTCCAGTTGCTTAATCCTCTCGTCTGTCGGCGCGAAGCTTCAACTTGGAGTAATATCATAATTGATCGCCGCTCCACCACACTCGCTGAATTTATCAGTTGCTCTCTCAACTTCAGGGTCTCACCAAATCCGGAGGATGCAGAAGTCCCGCCTCGGCTGCCTCGGCCGCCATCGAGTGCGTCGATCACCACTCAAGCTGCAACAAGCAAAACATGCGCAGGTGGAACACCCCACGCCAACGCATCCCCACACAATACTATAACCCCAATCATGCGAAAGTAATGAAGTGGACTCCCACTATTCCCCGCTGTCACGTTGTCGGCCGCCAACGTGACCCTCCAAGGGTATAGAAGTGGTTCACTCCGATCTAACTCCAACAGCTTTGGAGCTATAGAAATGACCCAATCATAATACTTTCGCCATTAAGTCATAAGAGATCCCGTCTCTCACGTTCCTATTCCTTATCGTCCAACCTGCCTACGGTTTACTAGGTCCACTAAGACTAAACCCTAGGCTCTGATACCACAATAATCTGTCACGCCCCGGGCCCTCGTGGGAGCCTACCAGGCACGTGCACAGACCCGCCGTGTACCTCAAACAACACAATGTACACAAGGCGTCTATGCTAACAATGATCAAGTAGAATAAGGAATACATCCTAACAAGGTAATCAGAGCGAGAACATATGTCTACAACTAAACTATAATCAACACAACTAAAATCTCAAGATATACAAAAGAGTTTATACATCTTATCAACAATAGATCAATTAAACATCTATACACCTTTCATATAAAATACAATGAAAGGACAACATGGTATGCCTACAACGACACCACCGTAGAGGCTCTAGCTAGCTGCTAACCCCTCGCCGCGATCCCAAGCCTCTCCTGCTGCGGAAGGCTCTGAAATAAAAACAACAAACCCCAGGGGGATGAGAACTATTATTCAATAGTTCCCAGTGGGTAAGCCGCCGAGAGTGGCGAATTACACCGCTAGGTCAACTGAGGCAAGATAGCTTAAACTGAAACATAAAGCATAAAAATATTAAATGCTAACAGATAGTTCTACAACTATCATGCCTCCAATGACTAAACCATCTACATGAACATGAACATGCTCTATTGTCATATGCTCAACAATTTAATTTCACGGTTTACATGCATGTCAAATTAATGCCATGATCAATTTCATATGCTCTAATGTAATAAACTCACTATATGTCAAGTTTTACTATTACACATATGACTTGTCTCCAACTACAGGTACGAAATGTATGATCAATTCCCCACGACATGTATGAACTATATGACTTGTTCCAAACAATATGTATGTTATGTTCACTAACCACTAGGGTGTCAAGTCATGTTAATGTTTCACTACATGTAATGCCACAAGGTCACCACCCTATGTTATGTCCATCAGCTACACCTATAAGTACTGATTAACTAGGGCGTCAAATGTCATAATCCTCACGATATTTCCTACCATAAAAGACTTTTCAAGTCTCGGCTTGTGCCGTGCCTAATGGCCCCGTGGTAGTCAACATTCTCGCTAGAATGAGCCTCCCCCACGGCAATCCACTTCGGCGCCCATATAACCTGCACACAGGCGATCATCATCGCGAAAGGCCCACTCCGGAGTTGCCGGCTTGCAGGGAGCGACCCTCACAAGCATGTGCGAATGAGCACAATGGCATAACAAGCATGGTCAACAGCATAGGAAATACGTTCGTCATGTCTCTAACATGAAGTAGCCAACCGATATCCAAAGGTCTAACATTATGTCAAAATGTCAACCTAATTATTCACCTAAGTGAAATACAATATGTTTAACCTCACTCTAAGTCAAAACATGTCATATCACGTTTACTATATTCAATAGCCAATATGCTAAAAGTCAACAATATCATGTTGTTCTCAATTTGTCTGTTGGTAAATCCCTACCAATATGTCCATGTCTCTAACATGAAATGTTCATCTCTTTTTTTACTAAATTCATAAATCATGCATTCTATAATGCCAAATCATGCATTATTCTAATGCCATGTATTATGCATTCTACAAATGCCAACAAGTCCATAAACCATGCCATGTATGAACTACACTAACCTCTACTGCATAGAGTATAAAGCTATCATGCAAGTGTCCCTTAGCCAAGAATTCACATTTAACCAAGTACAATTTTCACATACAACTAGAATCCCTTTCCTCATGTCTTAAACATGGAATCATTTCCACGACCAAAAGGTCGAGCCAAAAGCCAACGATGCCCGTCAAAGTTGCTCACCTAAATGAGGTGCAACAACTTATCCTGCATATGCCATATTCTCTCTTTTCTCTATACAAGCATACATATATTGCATTTGCCATATTTTCTCTTTTCTCTATACAAGCACACTTTGGTATGCTAAGAGAGTTCACTAGTCCACCACTCAAGTGGTGTCTCATATGATGCTCATCTCTAGCATGCATAACATACTTAGCATTTCCTAATGCATCATTACACTAATAGTGCAAATACCCTAGCATGCATAATATCCTCATAATGCCATACTATATGAAATATGCATTTTTCATTAACAACTTGCATGTCTCATGCAATCACAATTATAATCATGCCATAATTATTATAATTATGCATCTAATCAATCCTATAACAAGATAGGAGACATAGGGGGAGTTCACCCATTTCGGTGAGGTCAGACCCACCGGATACCCGTCGAAACCTCGCAGTACTTCGAAACGAAGTTGTCCCTCGAGCTTCTCATACCCTAAGATAATTTTCCAAGGGGTTAGGGGCATCGAACAAGCGATTCCGAAAACCACCAAAAATCAATGAGGTAAATGGGTGGAAATTACCTTGAGCAAGTAAAACTTGTTCTAAGTCCTAATTGAGGTTAGGGATCTTCAAATCCAACCTACAACAACATTCTACACCCATCAATTCCACCTCAAGGGCTCACAATCACAAAACCCTAAGTAAAACCCTAGTTTTCAAGAAACTAGGTTTTCTAAGCAAATCTCATGCAAAACACAATTAGAGGTTGTAAAAAGGTTTACTAACCTCAAATCAAGCTTCCACTCAAGCTCACACAAGCTAGGGTTGAAGATCCATCCATCAACAAGCTCTCTTCCACAGCCCCGAGCTCCCTCCAAGCCTAGGAGCACTCCTCCATGGGGAAAATAGAGGAAAAATAGATCAAAACATGATCTAAGGGGTTGGGGGAAGAGAAAATCTAGAGAGAGAGAGAGGGAAACCCTACCTTCTTCTCCTCCACCTCAGCCAACACCACAACAAGAGAGGGGTGAAGGGGTACTTAAACCCGAGCAACAAAATCCACTTAGGCCCCTCACAAAGCCAAAATTGCAAAACAGCACGAAATGCAATTTCTGCACTGTATACCGGTATGCGCATGGGCATACCGGTATCCAGCCAAAAATCCCGCAAACCCGAGCCTCGGCCAAGCAGTCTGCGCAACGGGATTCCGGTATGCAACTTCCCCATACCGGTACTAATCGTTTCTGTACCGGTATGCGAATTGTACATACCGGAATGCCCGCGTATTCCGGTATCAACTGCGGAATCCCGCAGAACCCGAGAGCTGCGCACAACCAGTTTTCACTGGATTTCGGTATACCTAAACCAGATACCGGTATGCAATGCAAAATCTGCACTTTTGCAGATTTCGACTTCCGGAGTCCGTTTTCGCACTTTTCAAGTCCCGAAAACACTCCGAAGCTCACCAAACCCAACCCAAAACTCCAGAATAGCATAAGGCACTATTCTCTCACTAGAACTCCGCAATTTGCTAAAGTTCAGTGTACTACAGCTGCAGGGGCATTAGTAAGCCCAAACGGCATCACAAGAAATTCATAATGCTCATATCGCGTCCGAAACGCGGTTTTAGGCACATCCTCGGGCTTCACCTTCAGCTGATGGTACCCCGATTGTAAATCAATTTTTGAATAGACCCGAGAACCTTGTAACTGATCGAACAGATCATCAATCCTCGGAAGGTGATATTTATTCCTCACGGTGGCCTTATTGAGTTTACGGTAGTCAATGCATAACCGCAAACTTCTGTCCTTCTTGAGCACAAAGAGAACGGGTGCTCCCCATGGCGACACACTAGGACAAATAAAGCCCTTATCCAATAAGTCATCGAGCTGTGTCTACAACTCCCGCAACTCCGCAAAGGCCATTAGGTACGGCGTCTTTGAAATCGGTAGTGTGCCAGGAACTAAATCGATACAAAACTCGATCTCTTGATCGGGTGGTAATCCAGGAAGGTCGGGAGGAAAAACATCAGCGAACTCCCGAACTACTGGAATACTCTCCAATTTTGGCCTTTCTTTAACATCTACTACCGTGGCCATATACGCGATACACCCGCTATTAATCATTCTCTTAGCACATGTCATATTGATCATAGTAGGAAAGGAAACACCCTTACATGCCCTGTAGACGAATCCGTCAGAGCCGAAAAACTGGAATGAAATCTCCCGTCTTGGGTAGTCTATGATGGCCCCATATGTCGTCAACCAATCAACCCCGAGGATGACATCGAATTCTCGAAGCCGATACACCAACATATCGATGGGCAAAATGTAGTCACCTAAGACAATTGGGCATTCACGAATAAAGTTCCGCGTATATGCATATGTGTCGGCGGTCAAGATATCCATTGGCTCCATCAACTCGAGCAACTCAAAACTATGGGTAGTAGCAAAGGACTCGCACATGAACGAATGCGAGGCACCAGTATCGAATATCGCCCTAGCACTGACTCCCCTAATGCATACAATGCCTGCCATCGCTCCGTCGTCGGCGTGACTCCCCTGTTGAGGCTCGGGATGGGTCATGGCATAAACTCGAGCACTTGTTGGCTGCTGATGTGACGCCTGTCCTCGTCCCGTAGAGGTCGTGGCCGCGGGTGGCTGTGGTGTAAAAGGCGCGGACGCCGATGTCGGGGCTGGGTAGGCTCTCCTCTTCGGGCATGCTGCCTGGGAGTGCCTGGGCTCCCCACAATTATGACAATTGCCTATAATATTGCGGCGGCATTGATGAGTAGGATGAGTGCCGCCACAACGCCCGCACCTCGGGCCTTGAGAGCTACTACCTGATCTCTGCTGTTTCTGCTGTTGCTGCTGTTGTTTCCATGGCCCCTTTTCCTTCGGATACTTCGGTGGTCGGGAAGAGGATGAAGCACCACCCTAGTCCTGAGGGGCATGCTTATAAACCCCCATATGCTGTTTTGCATCTGCTTCTACATTGCCCTGCTCGAAATTGCGTGCACACTCGACTATCTCGTCATATGTATCGAACCTCAAGCCCTGTATCTGCCGAAGTAACTGGGGATGTAACCCTCGTCGAAATTTATGGATCCGGTCCTTCTCGTCTCGAACAGCATAAGGGACACAAATAGCGAGGCGGATAAACTCGTCCTCATACTCTGCGACTGTCCGGGTCCCCTGCTCGATGCTGCAAAGTTGTTTCTCCATACTAGTCTTGACACTCTCTGGTAAGAAAGCATCAAAGTACATGGCTCTAAACTCCTCCCACATAATAGAAGGTGCATGCCTCAGTCTCCTGTTCAGAACCGACACCCACCAGTTATCGGCAGCCTCCTCTAAGTAGTGAGTAGCCAACATAACTCGATCCTCCTCCGGGGTGGCCAAACTCCGAAAGAGCTTCTCCATCTTTTGAACCCACGCCTCGACGCGGCTCGGGTCCTTCTTGTACCCATCATATACCAGTGGATTGAACTTGTGAAACTCTGCCAGCTTCGATTTGTTCGCCGGAGGTTCGCCTGCGGCAGCCTCCCCGGCGGTAGGAATAGGACCGCGGTGTCCAAATAAAGGATCTGCATGCTCATCACGCCCAGGGTGCTTGAGGTGCTCCTCGCTACGGGCAGTCGACGGTGCCTCCTGTACTCCAGCACGCTCAACTGAAGCCGCATGCTGCTGCTGAGGCTGCGGTGCCTGCCTCTGCTCAAGTAAGAGCTGTTGTAGCTCTGCAAACTGCCGGTCCTGACGCTGAGTCAGGGCCCGTATCTGCTCATGTAAATCCCTAACATCAGGTGGGACAGAGGACTCTGCGTCGTGAGCGGGATCCTCATCATGAATATCAGATAATTGCCTAGTTCTCCGCGCCATATTCCCTGTGCGACAATTTATTAGAATCGGCTTAAGGAAAAAAGAAGTATAATATAAAACTAAACGACTCGAATTAGACGGAACATATTATAGGATATTCGTTCTCAGCCTTTCAACATCACGCTGTCTGCAGCCAACGTGATCGTCAAAAGAAGAGAAAGAATAACACCCCTATTAGTCGCCAACAATCTGTTGGAAATAGGACATAACACTAGGTATTGCGCATACTCTCACGTGCCTTGGTATTCCTATGGTGAGTTTTAAATGACTTAGCTTTATGTTTCATATATAAATGCTCTGATACCAACTCAATCTGCAGCACCCCAGTAGTTGAAGCACCACGGAGGTGTAACAGCTGCAGACCCGCCACATAACTTAAGATTGAAAGCTTAAGTATGTCCGGCGTTAATATCAACATCCTTATAACAAAATAAAGTTTTTACAAACAATTCACAAATTTTAAATATTCCAAATAGACTAATATAAAATTGGTTACCATAAAACAATACCATTTAACACAAATAAAACTTCTAAATGGGCTATACCCTCAACTTAACAAGTAACAAGTTTGTACAATTCATAGTTCTAATGTGGCCTAATACATATCCAAAATGATAGTCCAAAATACAAGATAAGATCTATATAATACAAAATGGAGACGATCCAACATGCTACTATCTAACTATAGTCGTCGTCTCACCCGATCTCATCTCAAAGGCTATACCTGAAAAATTAGTAATATCCACATAATGAGAACTATTAACAATAGTTCCCGGTGGAAGCCCGTCTAGAGACAACAAGCCCCACTGGACCTAATAGTATGTGATCAATGGAAAGATAAATAACGAGGTATGAATGGTTATTAAACATACAAATGAATCTACTATTATGATCAATAATTGCAATTATGTTCAACAAGTAAAACGGTAGCATCATAGGATAAGCATAATCAATTAGAAAGGCCCAACCAAAAATCCAACTCGATCTATAATCAAGTAAATGCATAAGCGCGACACCCTGGCCTCGGGTGCAAAGCAAATCTCAACCCAGGGAGCAAAGGCTTACCGCGTGGGGAGCGACCACCACCGGTAACCCACTCACGCCTTCTCTCTCTCAAACTCCCACATCACAAGGAGCCATCCAAGATGGCCCAGGGAGTACCATATGCATAGCGGCGATTCCAAATAGGGCCAATATCTCAACAATAATGTTATGCTTTGGAATCAACAAATAACTAAGATCATACTACTTTCCAATACAAATGCATACCCTCTACTAGTACAATGTGATACAAGAGACATGCTAGAGCATAGGATCAAATTCCATTGCATCATGAACCAAAGAATAAACAACGAGGGCATAAGTTCTTAGAACAATAAATAAGCATGCAACAAGAATTATGAACATTCAATAGCAATATACATATGCATGCATGATACTAAGAGGACCACTAAGGTTCATCATCCATAGATAAGGATTCCATCTCAAAATAAGAAAAGGCCGATCTAAGATGTGGAAGGTTCAGCCGTAGGAGCTCCGGCGTGCGCGTCCGAAGTACCTAACATGCAAATAATGAGTATCTCTATTAATCTTTTTTTTTTATCTTAATTTTAAATAATTTAGACTTATTCAAATCTATCACTTCAACTATGATGCTCTATTCTCGGATTAAAGCAAAGTCCCAATTTTTGGGAGCCTATAACTCTCTCAAAATAGATAAAAACCTTAAATAACTCATTCAAACCCTATATAAGGGTTTGAGGTACTTAATTTTAACAAATGACACCATAATGAGATGTTTTTACCCTCAAAAAACTAGCTGAAAAAGTTCAACCCGAGAATAGCATAAATTGGTCGAAATATTAACGAACTACGTTTAAATTTGATTAAACAAGTTAGTTCAATCATACATTCATGCCCAATATATTTGAACATGATTGACATCTGAAATTAATGATTCTAAACTCTTAAAATCAACTACAAAAGCTTAATCTCATAGTTGATCAAAATTCCAATTTTGGAGGTTCATAACATGCAAGTAACTCATCAAAACCTCTTAAAAACAAGGGCAATTCATATGATTATGCATTGGTCCCCAGTTTCAAATAGAAATAACTAAACATTATGTATCAAAATCCTCATTTTGGGCTTTAGGGTCCCAACCCTAAAATTATAATCAAATCCCGTAATAGGGCAAAAATCCCCTATTTGGAGCTTCAACAAGTGAATATAATGCTACAAAATTCTCAAAAATCATAGCCAATCCATAAAGAATAGCTTGGAACCTTCAAAGAGAATGGAAAAATATGCATGCAACCCACAATATTCATCCTTTCATATTCACAAGGTACAAAACCGAAAATCTACTTACTTTGTTCTCTAAAATGGGTTTCCTTGAAATGGGTTTCCTTCTCCAAAAGTCTCCTCCTTAATCCCTTCAATTTGAAGGAAAGATCCTTCTTCTCATTGTTGAATAAAAGAGAGAAGAAAATAGGGTATTTGGAGAAGGGGCAAATGGAAAGAAGAGATGGAGATGAGAAGAGAAGGGTTTTTCTCTTCTCATATTCAAACCAGCCCATTAAGGGCATTTCAGTCATTTTACTATACATTTTAATAGGATAAGATTGAACCAATAATTACCCAGCCTATTTGAAATGTTATACTTTTAATTAGCAAATTTACCAAACTGCGCATGGCAATTGGTAAATTCCCGAACTAGCTCACAGCTCAAGACTGCATCGACGACTGTTAGAAAAAGTGCAATAACTCTTTCTTCCGATAGCCGTTTAAGGTGATTCAGGTTGCTTTAGAAAGATAACTCGAAGTTCTTACCAACGTGACCAATTCCGCCCTAGTAGGATGTCGATAACCAAGTCAAAAGTTCTCCCAAAGTGACTGGTTGTGCATTGGCAGATTAGACTCAATTGTTTTGACATTTTCGTCCTAAAATAATTCGTTTTGACTCAATTTGAGTTCAAATCATATGAAACTGGCCATTACCCCTCTAAAATTGTTTTGAAATCTTTTAAATCTTTATAGTCAAATTTTGGGGCGTTACACATATGGCCCTTTTCTCACCGCTGTCCTCGAGTTTGTAGATATTGATCTTGATGTCAGGCCGATGAAGCACTCCTCTGCCGTCAATACGGACACATTCTCAATATAGCACACTTGACTTTTGCGAATTGCAGAGTCATAGTGAGCGAATAGTATTTTATGCTATTCTAGAGGTTTTGACTGAGTTTGGAGAGCTTGGGAGCGTTATCGAGGCTTAGTTAGCGTGTAAACAGACTTCAGAGACCGACATATGAAAAAAAAACTATAGTTTTAGCATGGTATACCGGTATTAGGTGTGGGTACCGGAACTCAACTAAAGGCTGGGTTAGATAGCTCTCGAATTTTGTAGTACCCCTGGGGCCTAACTGACGGAATGACTGCAGTATTCTAGACTGTTCGACACTTCTAGAGAAGGTCGAGACAAGTCGGAGTCGTTTCGGCGTCAAACAGACGCGAAAACGGACTCGGAGCACCGAAGCAAGCCAAAACT
This sequence comes from Puya raimondii, assembly GCA_016920855.1. NCBI lineage: Eukaryota > Viridiplantae > Streptophyta > Magnoliopsida > Poales > Bromeliaceae > Puya > Puya raimondii. The sequence continues at coordinate 66,259,342 of JABWPP010000049.1, forward strand.
GAAGTTTTGGGCTTTTGGACTTTAGGGCGCTCGGAAGTCTTGTTTTGGGCGCCCACATGTTGAGTGCTCGTTTTCTGAAAATTGCTAAGTCATTTCGGATCCAGTATCGGGCGCCCGGAAAGTGAGTCCGGAAATCCTACCTCGTGAATATCGATCCGCTTGACACGTGTTGATTGGTTGGTGAACTCCGCCGGACCAGGTTAGGGCGCACCGGACCGCGGCGGAGAGTCCGATGCTCGAGTTTGTGCAGGCTGAAGAACCGGGCGCCCACTTCTTGGGATTCGGGCGCCCGAATGTGGGTTTCCTGCTGAGAAACAGGTTAGGGCATTTCTGTTCTTGAGGCCCATTGCACCGAAACCCTTGTCTATAAAAGAAGTGGACGACCTCCCCTGAGGCTTTTTTCTCCCCTCTTCATGGTGAACCCTGGATTTTGCAAGGAATCCTTCCAATCGTAATTTGGACAGATATGTAAGCTACAGTTGATGTTTTACTGGACCCCTTGTGTTCTTGAGTTGAAACTTGGGTTTTCCTTTGATCTTATGGATCCAAATCTTTTGGGAGCTGGAATTTCGAAGTGAAGATTGGTCCTTCCACTTTCCTTGCTGGTTTGGAGGTTCTTCCCACCTGAATTGAGGATTCAAAGGTGAGTTCTAGCCCAGATTTTGAGTAATTGCTTAAGTGCTGAATTTTTGGGTCATTGATGGAATTTCTTGGATTTTTGAATCCAGATCTTTGTGAGGATCTTTGGAGAGGTTTGGTTTGTTCCATCACTGTATTTGGGAGGTTGGTAACCCTTTTCCATGGGCTAGATTCGTGTGAATTCCAGAATTCTTGCTTAATGTGATTTTTTTGCTTAGTTGCTGGAACTTCTGGATCCATGTGCAGGAGGGTCCAGTAGTGAATCCGAATCTGTGTGGGGACCTTTTGGACATCGAGTCGAGCTCTGTTTTGGCTGAAATTTGGAGGGTTTGTTCTTGAACCCCTGCTGGTGAGTTGGGCAAAATTTCACTGCATTTGGACTTCAGATTTAGATTTTATCGCATGTTCAATCCATATTGGTCATGCTGCCAGGCTGCAGTTCTGGGCTGATGTTCTGGGCGCCCAAAACTTGAGCAGGTAGGTCCGAATCTCGAGGTTGCAGATTTGAGCCCGATTTCAGCCGGTGTTGTTTGGAGGCCTTCCACTCGACTCCTAGCCCTTGTTCGATAGCGTTCGAGGTGGGTTAATGTTACCGAAATCGCCGGATTTCCTCCTAAGTTGTAGAGAGTGCAGCATGCTGTTTTATTATCTGTTTAATCATGTTATTTGCTCGAATTCATGAATTTGCATGTATTATTATGAAATCTGAATTTGGAGCATAAATTGATAATTTATAGACATGACTTTACATGCTGAACTGGGAATTGACTTAGGAGAAAACTCGCGAACATACAACCGTCACTTGTCGAACTATTATCAGATTTAGCTCTAGGAGCTGTTTCTGTTCTTGTATCACCGCTGTTAGTGCGAGGTGGATACTTAGGTTGTTGTAGGACGAGTTTACGCTTGTGCTGGGATGCCGAGCTTGTATTTACAGTAGGGTTAGGCTGTTTTGTATTACCGGGTGCCGTCGGGGTTTACGGTGGACCCAGACTCTTGTTTTAGCTTCTGTTTGTGCTGAGGGCACGTGAGCTTGGAGTCTTTGACCCATTTTGACCCCTTTCCATTTGATTATAGCCTGCCGGAGCCTGATTGTGCTCGACAAAGATACGCGTACTAACTCGGTTGGGTAGCTCCCCCGAGTGCCGCTCCGGAGTTAGGCCTCTTTTGCGTTGCTGTCGCTACAGATTTGTTGGATCTGGTATTTGGACCGGCTACCCTTTTTGGTAGTGTGCGGTGTGGCTAGGCAGTTGGCTGGACGAGCCTGTTTGGGCGGTTCCGTTAGATTGGGTCAGGGGGTGACTTTTCACTTTGGTGAGGCTTACTTGAGAGTTTGACTGAGATAGTGGTAGGGTAGTGGCATTACAGCTGTAGAGTTTATTCCAGCTTTTTTTATTGTTCTTTACCTACTAGCTATACTGTTAGTCTCGTAGACTTAGTGGGTGGACCGTTGAGGTCGGTATTGGTACCCACTGAGGACTACTTCTTTTGATAGTAGTTCTCACACCCATTGTTGCCACCTTTTCTTGCAGAGCCTTCGTCTGTTGCGGCTGCTGCTCTTGTTCCTGCGGATCGAGGTAAGGGAGTCGCGAGCTAGATCCCTACCTGTCCCTGTTGTTCCTAGAGGAGGACCCTACTGGAGATAGTTTCTTTTTGAGTTGTGCCATGTACATATTGTGTGGACTTGTACCTATTTTGGTTGTGGAGGACCTGTTGTATTTTGGATCCTATATGTACAGGTGGTTTTTGTAATTAGTATGCTTTATTTTAGCTCTATATCTCTTGTAGTTGCTTGTATGTTTGTTTACAGGTTAGCTATCGCTTCGTATATATAGAAATATCTATGTATACGGCGGATCTGTTGGCGAGCCCGGGGAAACGAGTAATCCGGGGCGTGACAGATTAAGCCAAGAGTTGAGCGTGCTAGGACGGGAGTAGTCCTAGGATGGGTGACCCCCTGGGAAGTCCGGGGCGTCACAGTTGGTATCAGAGCCAATTACCAGCCGGAAGTGTGAGATGAGTCTTGGCTGAGCCAGATTTAGTTATGGGTAGAGCATGGCTCCCCAGGGTTTATGGGTAGAGCGCGGCTCCCCCGGTTTAGGCTAGCGAGATGAGTCTCACATCGCCTGGTACTTGTGAGTCGGAGCCTGACGTGGACGTCGGGGCTTAAAGGGGGGGAGATTGTGACACCCTAGATAGTCCTATATAAAAGATATAATAGGGCTAACCTCTCAAACCCGGCTTGAGCATTTTGGGTGGTGGCTAGGCCCAAGAGGTTGAGAGAGTTGAGCGTGCTAGGACGGGAGTAGTCCTAGGATGGGTGACCCCCTGGGAAGTCCGGGGCGTCACAAATTTTGCGAAACTTGGCTGGCTACTGGTACTGATTCGGTATGTACCGGTACTGATTCGGGCTGTATTGGAACACAGTAGAAGGCTGAGAAATCTGACATTCGGGTTCTGCAGGACTGGATTCCTGGTACCGGAACACTTGAGTTGTGTACTGGTAGCCGGTAATGGTGCAGAACTCGCAGAACCTATTTTCGCACAGGTTGTAATTTCTGACTTTTGGAGGACCTTTGGGGATATTGTTGTTGTTTATATAAGCAACCATCTTCCCCATTTCACTACTTAATACAGTAGTAAGGGGAGAGAGAGGTTAGTTGAGCTCCTTTTCTATTTTCTCTTCCTCTTTTTTCTCTTTTCTCCTTCCTTTTCTCCACTTAGATAGTTTCTTCTCCTTTTTCATGGGACTAGGACCTTGTAGAGCTAAGTATGGAGCTTGGACTTAGAAGGAAAGTTGTTGGAGCTTCCCAACTTCATCCTTAACTTTTGGATTTGAGGATTAGAGCTTGATTTGAGGTTAGTGAGCTTCCTTGCACCACTAATTTTGCTGAATTGAGAGGTTTTGTGTAGAAATTCTAGTTTCCTAGAAAACTAGGGTTCATATTGGGGTTTTCCAAATGTGGGCTTTTGAGTTGAAATTGATGAGTGTAGAACCTCTTAGAGGTTGGAATTGAATGCTCATTGCTTTCATTTGGAGTGGTTTTCTTGGTCTAAGGTATTTTTCACCTATATTCCTAATAATTTTTGGTGAATTTTCATGGTGAGCTTTTTAGGAGGTTTTAACCCTTTGAAAATTTTTCTTAGGGTATAAGAAGTCAAGGGAGCAACTTTGATTTGAGAAACGAACGAGTTTCGGTGACTATCCGATGGGTGAACTCCTCCTATGTCTTCTATAGTCTCATAGGGCTTAATTGAAGTGTTAGCATGCATTCATGGCATATTAGAACTTATGAGCATGTGGTTTGGCCACTCTTGCATGACAATTTTCATTTCTTATGTAGTAGAGACTTATATAGTAGAGTACATGCATTGCATAGTACATGAGTTGGTTGTTAGTAATACATCTCATTTGGATGTGGCATGAGTAGTGTACTCCTATACTTGTTATAGTAGAGTTGGGATATATGTGGCATATAATTCTTATGCATAAGTTTCATTGATAGATAGAGCCATCTAGTTAATTGAGACGTGAGTAGTTTACCTTCTATACTTGCTATAGTTAAAGATGAAATGTGTAATTCTTTCGTGATAGAGACATGTGGTGCCAATAGTAGAAATGCTCCTTTAAACAAGTGAGATATTGTATCTAACACCAAGGTCGATGGTTGAGATTCCATGTAATAGACATGATGATTGAGGTTCTATGGCCTTTGACATGATGCATGTGACCACACTTGCTTGCCTTTATGCTCATTTGCATATGCTTGTGAGGGTTGCTCCCTATAAGCCGGCACTACGGAGTTTAGCCATCGCGACACCATGCTCACCCATACGGAATTGGGCGCCGAAGTGGGACGCCATGGGGGAGGCTCATTCCTAGAGGAGGAATGTTGACTACCATGGGACCATTAGGCGCGGCACAACTCGGGACGTTACCTCGTGTATGTCCCCGATGATTGGATAAAAGTTAATCAAACTTGACATTGTACATCACAACTAGTTGATGCATACATGGTAGTTGAACATACATGTTAGTTATTACACACTTATATACATGATAGTAGTAGAACTATGTACAAGTTGATTGGTATAGTTGTATAAAGGCATGATAGTAATAGAGCCATTTCATTTCAGTTATTACATTTCTATCTTTCATTTCAGCAGTTTATTATCGGATGCCTCAGTTGACCTAGTGGTGTATTTTGCTTCTCTCGGCGGCTTACCCACTGGAAACTATTATTTAATAGTTCTCACCCCCATTGGAGTACCTGTGCATCGCATAGGAGTTAGAGCATTATTTGATACCGGTGCATTGTATTCATTCATCGATCGGCTATTTGCCGAGTTGCATGACATTGATATCATTCCTACATTGCATCTGGGGCAAGTTTTGGTTCTCGATCATATTCTGGACATTTGGGAATATTGTAGTGCACTGAACTTCTGCAAATCACGGAGTTGTAGTGTGAGGAATGGTGCTTTATACTATTCTGAAAGTTTTGATTGAGTTTGGAGAGCTTAGGGACGTTTTCGGGGCTTAATTAGCAAGGAAACGAACTTCGGAAGCCAAAATCTGCAAAAAACTGCACCTTTGGCTATTGCGTACCGATACCAAGTTTGGGTACCGGAACCCTGTTGCGTAAGGTTGGCACAGCTCTAGGGTTTTGAGGAACTCGGCTGAGTACCGGTACTGATTTGTTTAGTACAGGTACTGAAATGGGAGGTACCGGAACCCAGTAGGAGCTTTTGTTTTCCAACGTTCGGGTTTTGCGGAATCGAACCTCGGGTACCGAAATTGCCCGAGTACCGGTACTCCAATTCGTGTACCGGTACTCAATGATGCAAAAACTGTTTCGTACAGTTTATAATTTCTGAGTTTTGGGGGACCTTTGGGGATATTGTTATAGCATGTAAAATACCCCTTCACCCATCTCATTGCCCTTTTGTGGCTGTAGCTTTAGGGAGGAGAAAGAGGTGAGTTTCTCCCCTCTTCTCTTGGATTTCTTCCTCCAACCCGTCTAATCTTTGGATTCTTCTTCTTCTCTTCATCTCCTCCATGGATGCATGCATCTAGGACTTGTAGGGGAGCTCGAGTTTGAAGGAAGAAACTTGTTTGTGGGCTAAACTTCAACCCTAGCAACTCTAAGTGGGGATTGGAGCTCTCTTTGAGGTTAGTGGTCCTCTTGCATCCTCTATTGGTGAGTTTTGCAAGAATTTTTGGGTAGAAAATCTAGTTTTGTTGAAACTAGGGTTTAGTTTGGGGCTTTTCTTTTGTGAGCTTTTGGGGTTAATTTGATGGGTGTAGAACACTCTTTTAGGTTGGATTTGAAGCCCCATTGCTTCGGTTTGGACTTGGAACAAGTTTTACTTGATCTAAGGTAATTTTCACCTATTTTTACTTTGATTTTTGGTGAATTTCGTGTTGATCTTTTTAGAAGCTTGTAACCCTTTGGAAATTTTCTTAGGGTACAAGAAATCTAGGGGGCAACTTTGTTTGAAAAACGATCAAGCTTTTGAAGGTTATCCGATGGGTTTGACCTCACCGAAATTGGTGAACTCCCCCCTACGTCTCCTATCTTGTTATAGGGCATAATAGATGATTTAGTATGCTATTCATGACAACATAGAATTTTTGAGCATATGATTTGGCTATTTTGTGCATGAAGACTCGCATTCTCTATGTGGTAGAGGCATATGTAATAAATAACATGCATGTCAAGACTTATGAGTTCTATTATAGAGTATTTGTGTAAATCGCTCTCATGCATGTTAGAGTTGAGTTGTATCATATAAGACACTACATGATTAGTGGAACTATTGATTGGGCTAGAACTTCAACGGCAATACTGTCACGCCCCGGATTACTCGTTTCCCCGGGCTCGCCAACAGATCCGCCGTATACATAGATATTTCTATGTATACGAAGCGATAGCTAACCTGTAAACAAACATACAAGCAACTACAAGAGATATAGAGCTGAAATAGAACATACTAATAACAAAAGCCACCTGTACATATAGGATCCAAAATACAACAGGTCCTCCACAACCAAAATAGGTACAAGTCCACACTATATGTACATGGCACAATTCAAAAAGAAACTATCTCCAGTAGGGTCCTCCTCTAGGAACAACAGGGACAGTAGGGATCTAGCTCGCGACTCCCTTACCTCGATCCGCAGGAACAAGAGCAGCAGCCGCAACAGACGAAGGCTCTCTAAGAAAATGTGACAACAATGGGTGTGAGAACTACTATCAAAAGAAGTAGTCCTCAGTGGGTACCAATACCGACCTCAACGGTCCACCCACTAAGTCTACGAGACTAACAGTATAGCTGGTAGGTAAAGAACAACAAAGTAAGCTGGAATAAACTCAACAGCTGTAATGCCACTACCCTACCACTATCCAAGTCAACTCTCAAGTAAGCATCACTAAAGTGAAAAGTCACCCCTGACCCAATTTATCGGAACCGCTCAAAAAGGCTAGTCCAGCCAACTGCCTAGCCACACCGCACACTACCAAAAAGGGTAGCCGGTCCAAGCATCAGATCCAACTAATCTGCAGCGACATCAACGCAAAAGAGGCCTCACTCCGTAGCGGCACTCGGGGGAGCTACCCAACCGAGTTAGTACGCGTATCTCTGTCGAGCACAATCAGGCTCCGGCAGGCTGTAATCAAATGGAAAGGGGTCAAAATAGGTCAAAGACTCCAAGCTCACGTGCCCTCAGCACAAACAGAAGCTAAAACAAGAGTCTGGGTCCACCGTCAACCCCGACGGTACCCGGTAATACAAAACAGCCTAACCCTGCTGTAAATACAAGCTCGGCATCCCAGCACAAGCGTAAACTCGTCCTACAACAACCTGAGTATCCACCTCGCACTAACAGCGGTGATACAAGAACAAAAACGGTTCCTAGAGCTAAATCTGATAATATTTCGAAAGGTGACGGTTGTATGTTCACGAGTTTTCTCCTAAGTCAATTTCCAGTTCAGAATGTAAAGTCATGTCTATAATTTATCAATTTATACTCCAAATTCAGATTTCATAATAATACATGCAAATTCATGAATTCGAGCTACTAACATGATTAAACAGATAATAAAACAGTATGCTGCACTCTCTACAACTTAGGAGGAAATCCGGCGATTTCGGTAACATTAACCCACCTCAAAAGCTATCCAACAACGGCTAGGAGTCGAGTGGAAGGCCTCCAAACAACACCGGCTGAAATTGAGCTCAAATCTGCAACCTCGAGATTCGGACCCACCTGCTCATATTCTGGGCACCCAGAACATCAGCCCAGAACTGCAGCCTGGCAGCATGACCAACATGGATTCAACATGCGATAAAATCCAAATCGTAAGTCCAAATATAGTGAAACTTGGCTCAACTCACCAGTAGGGGCTCAAGAACACACCCTCCAAATTTCAGCCAAAACAGAGTTCGACTCGATGTCCAAAAGGTCCCCACACAGATTCGGATTCACTACTGGACACTCCTGCACATGGATCCAGAAGTTCCAGCAACGAAGCAAAAATCACATTAAGCAAGAATTCTGGAATTCCAACGAATCTAGTCCATGGAAAAGGGTTACCAACCTCCCAAATACAGTGATGGAACAAACCAAAACCTCTCCAAAGATCCTCACAAAGATCTGGATTCAAAAATCCAAGAAATTCCATCAATGACCCAAAAATTCAGCATTTAAGCAATTACTCAAAATCTGAGCTAGAACTCACCTTTGAATCCTCAATTCAGGTGGGAAGAACCTCCAAACCAGCAAGGAAAGTGGAAGGACCAATCTTCACTTCGAAATTCCAGCTCCCAAAAGATTTGGATCCATAAGATCAAAGGAAAACCCAAGTTTCAGCTCAAGAACACAAGGGGTCCAGTAAAATATCAACTGTAGCTTACATACCTGTCCAAAATGCGATTGGAAGGATTCCACGTCTTCCTCTACGAGTCCTCTATCCAGAAAACCAAATGTCGTTGGATTTGGACACTCCTACACTGCACATGAGCACGAACACCGCAGGTCGACGTTGTAGTTTCAGCAGGAAATCAAGGTCTTCAATGGAGAAAGGTAGAATTTGGTAGGGATTGGAGGGCTTCCTTGCAAAATCCTGGGTTCACCATGAAGAGGGGAGAAAAAAGCCTCAGGGGAGGTCGTCCACTTCTTTTATAGACCAATAGTTTCGGTGTAATAAGCCTCAAGAACAGAATTGCTACTAACCAGTCCTCAGCAGAAATCGACACATTCGGGCGCCCGAATCCCAAGAAGTGGGCGCCCGGTTCTTCAGCCTGCACAAACTCGAGCATCGGACTCTCCGCCGCGGTTCGGTGCGACCTAACCTAGTCCGGCGGAGTTCACCAACCAATCTACACGTGTCAAGCGTATCGATATTCACGAGGTAGGATTTCCGGAATCACTTTCCGGGCGCCCGATACTGGATCCGAAATGACTTAGCAATTTTTCAGAAAACGAGCACTCAACATCTGGACGCCCAAAACACAACTTCCGGGCGCCCTAAAGTCCATGCGCCCAAAACTTCAGTTTTGGCTTGCTTCGGTGCTCCGAGTCCGTTTTCGCGTCTATTTGGGTTTTGGCTTGCTTCGGTGCTCCGAGTCCGTTTTCGCGTCTATTTGGCACCGAAACGACTCTGACTTGTCTCGACCTTCTCCAGAAGTGTCGAACAGTCTAGAATACTGCAGTCATTCCGTCAGTTAGGCCCCAGGGGTACTACATCCTTCCCCCCTACGGAAAGTTTCGTCCTCGAAACTTAAACTCATACCTCAAGAAGGCAGCTCGAAAAGGTAGGGATAGGATTCCCGCATCACCGTCTCCGGCTCCCAAGTCGCCTCACGCTCCTCGTGATTACTCCACTGCACTTTCACGTACGATATGACTCGGTTGCGCAATTCTTTCGTCTCACGAGCAAGAATCCGCACCGATCGCTCCTCGTACCGCAAGTCCTCAGCCAACTCAAGTGGAGTGAAGTCAATCACGTGGGAGGGATCGAACACATATCTCCTCAGGGCCGAGACATGAAACACGTCATGGACTCCAGAAAGTCGCGGTGGTAGGGCGATCCTATATGCTACCGGCCCCACTCGCTCTAACACCTCGAACGGGCCAACAAACCGTGGACTGAGCTTTCCACGAAATCCAAAACGGCGAATTCCTCTGGACGGCGAGACTTTCAGAAACACATGATCTCCAATCTGGAACTCCAATTCTCGTCTCCTAGTATCCGCATAGCTCCTCTGTCGACTCTGGGCGGTCTCAAGACGTCGTCGAACCATCTTGACCTTCTCTTCCGCTTACAACAGGATATCGGGACCCAAAGTCTTCCTCTCACCCACATCGCTCCAATGCAAGGGCGAACGACACTTGCGTCCATACAATGCCTCAAACGGAGCCATCTGGATACTCGCTTGATAGCTATTGTTGTACGCAAACTCAACCAGTCCTAAGTGTCGATACCACCCTCCACCAAAGTCTAGGACACATGCCCTCAACATGTCCTCCAGAGTCTGAATGGTCCGCTCAGACTGACCATCTGTCTGTGGATGAAAAGCCGTGCTGAACCGCAGCTGAGTACCCAGTGCTGTCTGAAGACTCCTCCAAAACTGTGAGACGAACCGGTTGTCTCGATCAGACACAATCGAGGTAGGCACTCCATGCAGTCTCACTATCTCGTCCAAATATAACTGAGCGAGTCTGTCCCTGGACCAAGTAGTCTGCACTGGTAAGAAGTGGGCAGACTTGGTCAGTCTGTCCACTATCACCCAAATGGCGTCGAAACCAGCCTGCGTCCTCGGTAACCCCACGACAAAGTCCATGGCGATCTGGTCCCACTTCCACTCGAGTATTGGGAGACTCTGAAGCTTGCCAGCAGGTACTCGGTGCTCCGCCTTTACCTGTTGTCAAGTCAAACACTGAGCCACAAATCTCCCAACATGCCGCTTCATTCCATTCCACCAGAAGTGTGCCTTCAAGTCCTTATACATTTTGGTTCCACCGGGGTGAACCGTATAAGGCGAATAATGAGCCTCTCTCAAAATCTCCTCTCGGATCTCAGAATCCATAGGCACACACAGTCGGTCCCGGTACCGTAGTACTCCCGAACTGTCAACACCAAAATCCCCTGTTTGCCCGCTGGCAATCTGATCTCGAATACTCATCAAGTAGAGGTCCACACTCTGTTTCTCTCGGATCCTATCCAACAGAGTGGGTTGCAAAACCAAAGACATAAGTTTTTCAGTAACCCCAGGGGATACCACCTCAAGCTCAAGCCGCCTCAACTCCTCAAGTAATGGCGCCTGCTGAGTGATCAACATACTAAGACTCTGCACTGATCTCCTGCTCAATGCATCTGCCACTACATTCGCCTTGCCGGGGTGATACTGGATGGCAATATCATAATCCTTCAACAACTCTAACCACCGGCGTTGCCACAGGTTCAATTCCTTCTGAGTGAACAGATACTTGAGACTTTTATGATCCGTGAAAATCTCACAGTGCTCACCATACAAGTAGTGCCGCCACAGCTTCAGTGCGAACACTACAGCTGCCAACTCCAAATCATGCGTAGGGTAATTCTTCTCATGATCCTTTAATTGCCGGGAGGCATATGCAATTACCCTACCATGCTGCATCAACACACATCCCAAGCCAATGTGTGATGCATCACTATAAATCACGAATCCTTCCCCCATAACTGGAAGGGTAAGGATGGGAGCAGACATCAGTCTCTCCTTCAGCTCCTCAAAGCTACGCTGGCACTCAGCACTCCAAACAAATCTAATCCCCTTCCTCGTCAAACGAGTGAGGGGTGGGGAGAGCTTCGCAAAGCCTTCCACAAATCGACGGTAATAGCCAGCCAACCCGAGAAAACTCCTCACCTCGGTAACCGTCGTCGGTCTGGGCCAATCCCGCACAGTCTCAATCTTCTGCGGGTCCACCGCCACTCCAGTGGCTGAAATCACATGGCCCAAGAAAGCTACCTCTCGAAGCCAGAACTCGCACTTTTTCAACTTGGCATACAACTTCTTCTCTCTCAGAAGTTGCAGCACTATCCTCAAGTGCTCCTCATGCTCCGTATCACTCTGAGAGTAGATCAGGATATCATCAATAAACACCACCACAAACCGGTCCAAGAACGGCTTAAACACTCGATTCATCAAATCCATAAACGCGGCAGGGGCATTAGTCAATCCAAACGGCATCACCGTAAACTCATAATGCCCGTACCGGGTCCTAAAAGCCGTCTTAGGAATATCCTCGGCCTTCACCTTCAATTGGTGGTAACCAGACTGCAAGTCAATCTTCGAGAAGACACAAGATCCTTGCAGCTGATCAAACAGATCATCAATGCACGGCAAAGGATACCTGTTCTTGATGGTCACTTTATTCAACTCTCGATAATCCACACATAGTCTAAGTGAACCATCCTTCTTCTTCACGAATAACACCGGCGCTCCCCAAGGCGATACGCTGGGTCTCACAAACCCCTTATCCATCAAATCCTGAAGTTGCGCCTTAAGCTCTCTCAGCTCAGCCGGTGCCATTCGGTAGGGTGTCTTTGAGATTGGCGCAGTTCCTAGGACTACGTCAATCACAAACTAGACCTCCCTGTCTGGTGGCATCGTAGTCAACTCCGGGGGAAACACGTCCGGGAACTCGCGGACTACAGAGATGTCCTCGAGCTCTGGTGCCACCGCAGATACCTCAACAACAGTCGCAAGAAATGCGGTACATCCTCGACTCATCATCTGTCTCGCTCGTGCCGACGAAATCCACGTCGCGAACAAAGTGCTCCTGCAGCCTCGATACACGTACTCCTCCTGGCCTGGCTCGCGAAACGTCACGGTCCTCTCGCCGCAGTCGATCGTCGCGAAGTAGCGGGCCAGCCAATCCATGCCGAGCACCACATCAAAATCCTGCAATCGCCCCAAGACCAACAGGTCTGCGGGCATCACCCAAGGTCCAAGCTGCACTGGGCAAGCTCGACAACAGTCCTCCACACGCAAAACGTGCTCGGGAATCTGCACCTCTCGTGCACAAGGTAACGGCCCTATCACTAGCCCATGCAAGGATGCAAATGCTCGACTAACAAAAGAATGTGATGCACCGGTATCAAATAATGCACGAGCTCTAATGCCAGAAATTAAAATGATACCTGCCACCACATGATCAGCCGCCGTGGAGTCCTCCAGTTGAGCCGCAAAGACTCTGCCGCTTTGCGCCTGCTGTCGCCGCTCACCTCGGCGGGGTATAGAAGCCTGATCCATCTGGCTATAAGTCGGTGAAGCTCCATAGGTCTGCTGATGAACAGGGGGTGCCGATGCGATCGATGGTACAGGTGACGCTGCTCGGGGACAAGCTGCCCGCAGATGTCCGGACTGACCACACCCAAAACATCGGCCCTCTCGCTGCTCGCACTGCCTAGGCCAGTGTGGTCCTCCGCAGATGACACATCTCGGTGCTCCCCTCTGCTGACGTCCCTGCTGACGGGATCCACCAGACCTCTGTCGCCTCGAAAACCCACGACCCTGAGAACGTGATCGTGGAGGTCTCGACGGGCGTCTGCCGCTGGTCTGTCCTCCGTCCTCTGGAGTCGGGAGCTTCCTATCCAAACCCTGACTCAGAGTGGCCGCCCGCTCACTCGCCGTCAAGGCTCCACGCTCCACCCATAGCGCCTGCTCGATCGACGCATCCAAGGTCTGCAACCTCTGCGCCTGAACTAAGACAAATATCTCCTGTCTCAATCCTCGCTCGAACAAATAAACTCTGTGAGCCTCATCTCTCGCAGCAAAAGGAACACAGTTCAGGAGTCTGGTAAACTCTCGGGTATACTCCTGCACTGTGCGATCACCCTGGAGTAAACTCTTCAGATCCTCCTTGAGTTTCTGCTTCACGCTGTTAGGGAAATAGGACCCATACAACATCCCGCAGAACTCGGCCCAACTCAACCGCAGCGCATCCAGCGACCTGCTCGATCTCGTCCTCGTCCACCAGATGCGTGCGTCACCCGTCAAGCAGTGAACTGCCAAGTGAACCCGCTCCCGCTCTGGCACGAAGAGATCCTCGAATAACTTCTCCATCTCGCCTACCCAGGCCTCCACCACCCATGGCTCGGTGTGGCTACCATCAAAACGAGGTGGATCAAACCGGCAAAAACGAGCCAGTCTCTCGGTCATCCGCTCCTGCTCGGCCTCCGACATCGGTCCACCTGACCGGAAAGTGTCGCCAACCGGTGCGGCCGGAACTGCCGCTGCTGGGGGTACGACTGCAGCTTGAACGTCAGCTGGAATAGCAGGGGGTGGCTCCTGCGACTCCGTCGCTCTAGGTGCTGCACTCCACGTGTGAGTAATGGTATCACACATCCTTCGCAATAGTGCACTCTGCTGCCTCACTGACTCGGCTAGCGCAGTCAACTGCTCACTCAAATCAAGGGGTGCACTAGGTCCCGCCTGCTCAGGCACCTCAGAAGGCACGGGGGTAGCCCGCGTCGGGGGTCGACCTCGGTGTCGGGGAGGCGTCATGCTCACCTGCGCAACACACAGATCAGTCAGCAACCACAAAACAACTCAAGACCCAATCAAGCGAAAGTCCAGAAGGTCGCCTCTTTTCCCTCGTTGCTTGACGTCGTCTGCAGCCAACGCAAGTTCACGACAGGAAAGGACACACGCCTTCGATCACTCCCTCCACTTAAGGATGAGTTCAACAGTCAAATCGATGACTTTCGCGGCAAGTCACGTCTCTCACGTCTTGCATTCCTAGGGTCTGCCAAAGCCTAGGGTTTACTAAGTCCCAACGACCTATTCCTAAGCTCTGATGCCAACTTAATCTGTCACGCCCCGGATTACTCGTTTCCCCGGGCTCGCCAACAGATCCGCCGTATAAATAGATATTTATATGTATACGAAGCGATAGCTAACCTGTAAACAAACATACAGGCAACTACAAGAGATATAGAGCTGAAATAAAACATACTAATAACAAAAGCCACCTGTACATATAGGATCCAAAATACAACAGGTCCTCCACAACCAAAATAGGTACAAGTCCACACTATATGTACATGGCACAACTCAAAAAGAAACTATCTCCAGTAGGGTCCTCCTCTAGGAACAACAGGGACAGGTAGGGATCTAGCTCGCGACTCCCTTACCTCGATCCGCAGGAACAAGAGCAGCAGCCGCAACAGACGAAGGCTCTGCAAGAAAAGGTGGCAACAATGGGTGTGAGAACTACTATCAAAAGAAGTAGTCCTCAGTGGGTACCAATACCGACCTCAACGGTCCACCCACTAAGTCTACGAAACTAACAGTATAGCTGGTAAGTAAAGAACAACAAAGTAAGCTGGAATAAACTCAACAGCTGTAATGCCACTACCCTACCACTATCCAAGTCAACTCTCAAGTAAGCATCACTAAAGTGAAAAGTCACCCCTGACCCAATCTATCGGAACCGCCCAAAAAGGCTCGTCCAGCCAACTGCCTAGCCACACCGCACACTACCAAAAAGGGTAGCCGGTCCAAGCATCAGATCCAACTAATCTGCAGCGACATCAACGCAAAAGAGGCCTCACTCCGGAGCGGCACTCGGGGGAGCTACCCAACCGAGTTAGTACGCGTATCTCTGTCGAGCACAATCAGGCTCCGGCAGGCTGTAATCAAATGGAAAGGGGTCAAAATGGGTCAAAGACTCCAATCTCACATGCCCTCAGCACAAACAGAAGCTAAAACAAGAGTCTGGGTCCACCGTCAACCCCGACGGTATCCGGTAATACAAAATAGCCTAACCCTGCTGTAAATACAAGCTCGGCATCCCGGCACAAGCGTAAACTCGTCCTACAACAACCTGAGTATCCACCTCGTACTAACAGCGGTGATACAAGAACAGAAACGGCTCCTAGAGCTAAATCTGATAATAGTTCGAAAAGTGACGGTTGTATGTTCACGAGTTTTTTCCTAAGTCAATTCCCAGTTCAGCATGTAAAGTCATGTCTATAATTTATCAATTTATGCTCCAAATTCAGATTTCATAATAATACATGCAAATTCATGAATTCGAGCTACTAACATGATTAAACAGATAATAAAACAGCATGCTGCACTCTCTACAACTTAGGAGGAAATTCGGCGATTTTGGTAACATTAACCCACCACAAAAGCTATCCAACAACGGCTAGGAGTCGAGTGGAAGGCCTCCAAACAACACCGGTTGAAATTGAGCTCAAATCTGTAACCTCGAGATTCGGACCCACCTGCTCAAGTTCTGGGCGCCCAGAACATCAACCCAGAACGGCAGCCTGGCAGCATGACCAACATGAATTCAACATGCGATAAAATCCAAATCTTAAATCCAAATGCAGTGAAACTTGGCTCAACTCACCAGTAGGGGCTCAAGAACACACCCTCCAAATTTCAGCCAAAACGGAGTTCGACTCGATGTCCAAAAGGTCCCCACACAGATTCGGATTCACTACTGGACCCTCCTGCACATGGATCCAGAAGTTCCAGCAACTAAACAAAAATTACATTAAGCAAGAATTCTAGAATTCCAACGAATCTAGCCCATGGAAAAGGGTTACCAACCTCCCAAATACAGTGATGGAACAAACCAAAACCTCTCCAAAGATCCTCACAAAGATCTGGATTCAAAAATCCAAGAAATTCCATCAATGGCCCAAAAATTCAGCACTTAAGCAATTACTCAAAATCTGAGCTAGAACTCACCTTTGAATCCTCAATTCAGGTGGGAAGAACCTCCAAACCAGCAAGGAAAGTGGAAGGACCAATCTTCACTTCGAAATTCCAGCTCCCAAAAGATTTGGATCCATAAGATCAAAGGAAAACCCAAGTTTCAGCTCAAGAACACAAGGGGTCCAGTTAAACATCAACTGTAGCTTACATACCTGTCCACAATACGATTGGAAGGATTCCACGTCTTCCTCTATGAGTCCTCTATCCAGCAAACCAAGTTTTGTTGGATTTGGACACTCCTACACTGCACACGAGCACGAACACCACAGGTCGACGTTGCAGTTTCAGCAGGAAACTAAGGTCTTCAATGGAGAAAGGTGGAATTTGGTAGGGATTGGAGGGCTTCCTTGCAAAATCCTGGGTTCACCATGAAGAGGGGAGAAAAAAGCCTCAGGGGAGGTCGTCCACTTCTTTTATAGACCAATGGTTTCGGTGCAATAAGCCTCAAGAACAGAATTGCTACTAACCAGTCCTCAGCAGAAATCCACACATTCGGGCGCCCGAATCCCAAGAAGTGGGCGCCCGGTTCTTCAGCCTGCACAAACTCGAGCATCGGACTCTCCGCCGCGGTCCGGTGCGCCCTAACCTGGTCCGGCGGAGTTCACCAACCAATCAACACGTGTCAAGCGGATCGATATTCACGAGGTAGGATTTCCGGACTCACTTTCCGGGCGCCCGATACTGGATCCGAAATGACTTAGCAATTTTTCAGAAAACGAGCACTCAACATCTGGACGCCCAAAACACAACTTTCGGGCGCCCTAAAGTCCATGCGCCCAAAACTTCAGTTTTGGCTTGCTTCGGTGCTCCGAGTCCGTTTTCGCGTCTATTTGGCGCCAAAACAACTCCGACTTGTCTCGACCTTCTCCAGAAGTGTCGAACAGTCTAGAATACTGCAGTCATTCCGTCAGTTAGGCCCCAGGGGTACTACAAATACTTTATACTTGCTATAGCTAAGAGGAAACAGGATATACTGCATGTTAATGACGTGTTGTAGAGTTAAGTATATTGTACATAAACCAAGATGAACGACTAGATATGACATTATGACAACGTACTCCACCTCTAGGTCGTTAACGCATATTCCATATTTTAGACATGATGAATGAGATTTCATACGTATTTGACCATGCTTGTTTGCCCTTGTGCTCATTCGCACAAGCTTGTGAGGGTCGCTCCCTACAAGACGGCACTCCAGAGTTTAGTTTTCACGACAACATGCTCGCCCGTGCAGGATTGGGCGCCGAAGTGGGATGCCGTGGGCGAGGCTCATTCCTAGAGGGAGAATGTTGACTACCATGAGGCCATTAGGCACGGCACAAGCCGAGACGTTACCTTGTGTAAGTCCCCGATGATTGAGTAGAAATTAATTAAACTTGACATGGAACATAATAACTAGATGATGCATATATAGTAGTTGGACATACATGTTGGTCATTACACACTAATATACTTGATAGTAGTAGAACTACATACATGTTGATTGTTATAGTCACGTAGAGGCATGATAGTAATAGAACCTTTTCATTTCAGTTATTATACTCACGCTTTACAATTCAGTTATTTACTAGCTTTGCCTCAGTTGACCTAGTGGTGTATTTCGCTATTCTCCGCGGCTTACCCACTGAGAACTATTGTTTAATAGTTCTCAGCCCCATTGGTTGTTTGTTTTTGTTTCAGAGCCTTCCATAGCAGGAGAGGCTCGGGATCGTGGCAAGGGTTAGCGACTAGCTAGAGCCTCTTTGGTGTTGCTATAGGTGGACCCGAGGCACCTTTCTTTTGGTTTTTGTTGTGAAAGGTGTACTAGATCATTTTTTATAGAGACTACCTTCTATTCATAAGATGTACTTTTTGTTTGATACTTATTGTATATTTTGTGAATGGATTATTATATTAGACTTGTTTGTATCATAGAATTTTACACTTGCTCTGATAACCAGGTTTAGGATGTACTCCCTATTTTGTCTTGAGATGTTTGTTGTAGTTGCCTAGTGTGCACCGGGGGTGCTTGGTGTATACGATGGGTCTGTGCACGTGTCGGATGGGCTTCCGCGGAGGCCCGGACATGACAGATTATGTTGGTATCAGAGCCTAGGTTTGAGTCTTGGTGGACCTAGCAAACCTTAGGCCGGTTGGACGATAAGGGTTAGGAACGAGAGAAACATGGTCTTTTATGACTCTTTTTTTTGGCGAAAGCAATATGATTGGGTTATATCTTTAGCTCCGAATGGTTGAAGTTTGATCGAAGTGCCCAACTTCTATGTCCTTGGAGGGTCACGTTGGCGGCCGACAACATGACATCGGGGAATAGTTGGGGCTCACTTCATTACTTTCGCTTGATTGGGGTTTGTATTTTGTGATCGGGGATACGATTGGCGTGGGTTGTCCTAACCTACGCATGTTGTGTTTGTTGCAGCTTCTGATGCCGACGACTCGCTCCATGACGGCCGAAGCGGCCGCGGTAGCTGATGCTGAGGAGGTGGAGACCTCCACTACTTTCAAATCCAGTGAGGTCCGCGAGTTGAGAGAGCAGTTAGCTCTCTTGACAGACTTGGTGGAGCGCCAGTCAGCTGCGGCCCAGCAGCAAGCAGATGCTGCACGCCGACAGGAGGCGAGGATGAAGCGGTTGGAGGATTTACTACTTCAGCAAGCTTTCGTGAGGGTGAATCAAAACCCTCCACCACCTGTGCCTATAGGAGGAGTGATTGCAGAGGCTCAGCCCCAGGTGCCGAGCACTTCTCGTGCGGCCCCGAGCACGGAACGGAGGGAGGAGGTGGCGGCGACTGTCACGCCCCGGGTTACCTCTTCCCAGGCACATTAACAGATCCGCCGTATACACAGTATTTCTACTGAGCATACGAAGCGAAAACAACATCAACTAACAGCTAAAGGTATCAAAAGTAACAGAGCTGCTAAGTACTATATAAACAATAAGTACACTGTACATACATACATCAATCCAACAACCAAATATACATAACTGTCAAAATCCAACAACCACTGTATGTACAGACTCATGGGATCATCTACCAAAATAGGGTATACCTCTAGCCAACTGTCCAGGGATCAGATCTACCCGACGGTCTCCTTTCCGCAATCAGAAAGCACAGCTGGAGAAGAAGACTCTGCAAAAAGGTGTCAACAACGGGTGTGAGAACTACTATCAAACAAGTAGTCCTCAGTGGGTACAGCCACCAGTGTCAGCGGTCTGCCCACTAAGTCCTCGATCTCAAGATAAATAGAGAGCAATAAATAAAGTAGGAGATAAACTAGCACTACTATGCACAATGCTCAAGCTGACAATACGAATATCAATAACCTGATCATAACACATCAAACGAGGACTATCACGAATCCATAACATCATACCTGCGGCCTGAACATCACGCTCTACCCGTAGGGAGCCAACTAGTACAGGCAATGAACCCTCTGTACAACACATAACCCAACTCCGGAGTGGTACTCGTGGGAGCGACCCAACCGAGTATAATATCATAACACATATCATCGCCAAGCACCCACAGGTATATGATCAACAGAATGGGTCAATCTGATCTCACACACGAACTCACGTGCACACGGCACCTCAAATGCATAATCAACAAGTGTGACCCAGATCAATGCTCAAGTGCTCACAATCAACTCAACTCTACCACAAGAGGAGGTACAAACTGTAAGAAAATTAGGTATGCGCAGCATAAGAAAATAACATAATTAAAATTTTCTAAACCAAAGATCACCTCGTGTTTCATTTTAGATCGTTAACAATTAATCTAATTGATCTTATCAATTATGATTTACTCTTACCTTGCGCGGGTCGAGATCACCGCGAAGTCGACGATCGCTGGTAAAAGTTGTTCGTCCTCGCTAGCCGCGCACGCGCCCGGCCTCTACTCGCGTCCACACGAAATCACGCCTTTGATCGAAGTAGTCGACCGCTTCGATCCGCGATCCGATCACGAATTAACTCTTGCGTCGATTTGAGGAAGATAATTCAATCTTCTAATTGTGCTAGCAACCTTCCGAAGATCGAAGACGATGGATTAATTGTGGAGGACTTGAGGAAGAGGGAGAGGGTTGACGGCTAGGGTTTTCTTTTTGTTGCATGTCCTTTTAATATGTCATATGACATATGTTTATAATGAGAAAACCCTAATCCTAAACCTAATCCTTATCGAATCCTAGTCCGATTGGATTATCCATTAACCCTCAAGTTGGTTTTAATTTGAACCAAATCCGAATCCGAATCCTAATCCTAATTCGGTTCGTGTGTAACATTTACACATAAGTCCTCATATTATTTACTAACAATCAGTAAATACACCGTGCAACTTTTGCACTTAAATACCTCTAATTTACAACAATTGCAAATTAGTCCTTTTACTAATAAATTAGTAAACTTTAGTATTTAACTATATTATAATTGCAATTAACCCATCCGATAAACTTCTTTTATCGTCTCCTTAATATCGATCCTGCGCGATTTCTTATGTGTGTGACCTAATAGGTCCAATTCTGTCTGGTAGTGAGATATGATGCGATCCCCATCGACATCATCATCGAAACTCTTTTCGATGGATCAAACACTTTTGATTCTACCCTCGTAGAATAATTATTCGCCTATAATTATTCTTATTGGTTCCCACAATCCACCAGTGACGCCTAGCAGCATATAATGGCAATCCAGTCAGAAGTGAATATCGGACTGAACCTCTAGGTGCAGTTACCGTACAATAAATCCTTCTATCGCATAGTCCCAACTGAGTGGAGGTCATGGAATACTCGTCAAACCCCATCACCCGTCATATGACAAATTTGATAGGACAGAAGCTCTTATGGTTACTCTTGGAAACATCTTTCCATACACCATATTACCCCGGCCGAGGATTTCTGAGCTTTGTCTTACAAATCGCACAGGACTAATTATCTCTCTACCGAGAGCGATAGATCCCCTATAAACACACACCCATTCCTAATATGAATCTACTGCAGCCAACATATACTACTAAGACCCATGGCTAGGATCAGAGTTTGTTGCATAGTCAAACTACAGTAGCTTCACATTGAATGGCCATGGTGTCGCAGGTCTAAGGATCAGTTGTACCACTGCAACATCGAACCAGTTACTGACGAATAAGTAGACATCCATGTAACCGTTCGTTGTTGGTCACGCTCAGTACCCTTGTTCTCTAACAACCACCTGCATGTTCGCTCCAGTGTCCCCACACTGATGACTCGAGACTCGTCATCCCAAAAGGAAGCGGCACATACATCAATCTTACCGGATTAATCATCGTCCCCATGATGATCCACCGATTGAGAGCATTTATGAATTAATCATCAATAATATGTATCTCAAATTCTCAACTCTTGAGAATACATATTATCATCTTATTAATTCAAAGGACGATTCACGGACACATTAAACATGAATGGCATAAAAAGGCCCAAATTTATAAATTATAATGATTAAGTACAAAGATATGTCCCATAGAAAAATAAAATGCGTCAGCCTGATAGGCTTCTAGGATATACAACTAACAATCTCCCACTTGCACTAAAGCCAATCAGCTATATATCTAATGCCCATCTTCTCAAGATGAGTCTCTAGTTTCTGCTGAGTCAAAGCCTTAGTTAGTGGGTCCGCCACGTTATCCGCGGAGGCAACCTTCTGCACTTCAATATGTTTATCCTTGATGTACTCTCCGATCTTGTGATACCGCCGCTCAATATGCTTGGATTTCTGATGAGATCTTGGCTCCTTAGCTAATGCTACGGCGCCATTATTATCACAATATAGCGGCAGGGGATCCCTACTAGAAGGAACCACGCCAAGCTCAGTGACAAATTTCTTGATCCAAACAGCTTCCTTGGCAGCTTCAGATGCAGCAATGTACTCCGCCTCCATAGTAGAATCAGCAATCGTCTCCTATTTGGAACTTTTTCAAACTATTGACCCACCATTGCAAATAAATAGATATCCAGACGTAGACTTTCTATCGTCTATATCAGACATAAAGTCTGAATCTGTATAGCCATTAACTCTGAGTTCTCCTCCTCCAAAAACCAAGAACATATCCTTTGTTCTTCTCAAGTACTTAAGGATATTCTTTACCGCTACCCAGTGTTCTTCGCCTGGGTTCGACTGATATCGACTAGTGACACTCACAGCCTGTGCAATATCAGGTCGAGTACATAGCATCGCATACATCAAACTCCCTATTGCTGAAGCATAAGGGATCCTGCTCATGCGACTCTCTCTTCAGGTGTCTTGGGAGACATAGTCTTAGAGAGGTGAATTCCATGCCTTAGAGGTACCATACCCCTTTTGGAATTCTCCATGCTGAACCTTTTCAACACTTCATCTATGTACATAGCTTGCGATAAACCAAGCAACTTCTTAGGTCTATCCCTATAGACCTTTATCCCAAGGATATAGGATGCTTCTCCAAGGTCTTTCATAGAAAACTCTTTTGATAACCATAACTTGATCGATGTTAGCATAGGAATGTCATTCCCAATCAGGAGTATATCATCCACGTACAATACGAGAAAAGTAACAGCACTCCCACTAACCTTTTTATATACACACGGCTCTTCCTCATTTCTGATGAAATCGAACGATTCGATTGCATCAATGAAACGAGTGTTCCAACTCCGAGAAGCTTGCTTCAATCCATAAATGGATCGTTGAAGCTTGCACACGTCTCTCGACTTTTTTGGCACGCAACAATCGATTTTGAAGATCGAATTTGACATCCCTCTGGGGATTACTACATGGACCCTCACTGCGCTTCTCACAAGACTATCTCAGATATGGCAAGGTAAGCCCATAAACAATTTGTCGCGCTAAGTGTTAATTATTTGGAGTTCTGATCACCGGAATTTGCTTTTCTTTATTTCGACGTCAACAAAGTTGGCCAACCATATCATCGAGATTCATATATGTCAATAGCGGGGGTCCGCCCGGGGCGGCACACGAGTCTTCACAAGATCAAGATCTATGGCCCCCACTTTCCTGATTAACGACCCTCCATTTTCCCGTACATCTCTAGTTGGGCTGAAGTTTCTCAGCAACGGTTTTTCTACTTGAGCCGCCATTGGCATCAGCCACTACATTGGCTACTAACGAGGTGTTGGTACCAGGTAAGGATGGTCACATATGTCAGTAATGACGCTTCTTATGTATACTTAACTCCTGAACCATGACTACCAAGTCTAGCCCTCAAGAGTTCAACTCCTTCCTGAAGGTGAATAAGATACTTTAAGCTTTTTTGTGATCCGGTGTAAACCTCACAATCTCCCAGTACATTATGTGCTTCCCGGACTTGTAGAATCATAGTGTCGCCACAAGTGAGTGCGAAAAGACCACACGCCGCAAGCGATCTAGGCCTAAGTCGTGGGGTGGTGGATAATTTTTGCTGTCATTTAGCTTTCTTAAGTTGTCGAGAGGCATATGCTAATATACTTGTCCTCTGTTTGTCATAAGCACACGAACACCAAGACCAGTCGGATCCACATCCGTGCATCATTCACTGATTAACACCACAAAGCCCGTCCCCCGCAATCGGCCAAGTCTAGCGAGAACCGCCAGAGTGCCGAGTCAAGGAATATCAACGAAATGACTTCATCCTTTAGCTCCCTTTAAAGCTAGAAGAAGAAAATGGTCGCATTCCTCGAGCTCGCCCAAAAAATATTTAGGCTCGACACTGTTCGAAGCGGAAAAAAAAATACAGAAAAGTCACCGTTAGAGGACCGGAGATTTTTGAACTAATGAAAAATCCCTCCTCGCGAGAAAAAAAAAAAAGAAAGAATCAAACACCTGCCAAGTAACCCAAAAAAGACCGTACTGTAAAATTCCGTAGTGAACCAAAGCGCGCCTTCGAACGGACGAGAAAAAAAAAAAAAATAAAAAAAGAAAAAATAAAAAAAACAAAAAAAAAAAAAAAAAAAAAAAAAAAAAAACGACAAAAAAAAAAAAAAAAAAATAAAAAAAAACAAAAAAAAAAAAAAAAAAAACGACGAGTGGAGTGGAAAAAAAAAAAAAAAAAAATAAAAATAAGAGAAAGAGAAAGAAACGGCGGCGACGCGAGGCACCGGGAAGAGGAGGTCGAACCGAACCGTCGTCTCTGAAAACGGTGACAGGGACGAATGAACAAAAAGCGGTGGGCGGGTGGCGGCGAGCCGGATAGCCAAAGCCCCCCAACCGCGGATGACCTCGTTGACTGCCCCGCCGAGCTTGCGGTGGCCCGGCGGCGCTACGTACCTGGCGGACGGCAGAATAGAGGCCCTGGATGGATGAGCAAAGGGTCCGGGTTAGCGGTAGGTGTATTCCTGCGAAATTATTGGTGAACCTAAGTGGCTGCACCCTCATCCGGGGCGTCAGAATGTACGGAGTGGAGCGGGCGGCGGCGCGGCCCACCAAGCTCGGCCAGTCATAACAGCCTGCGGCCAGAGCTTGCATTGTGCTATTCCGGCGGCCCCCACGGAGCGCGTCGTGCGCCACTCCTTGCGGTCCGTACGCCCATCTCAGGGTAAAGGTCCCAAGCAGTGGTTTCCCCCTGGGTGCACACCGCAGGGCTAGAAAGATGAGGGAGAGAAGAATTATCCAGGAAGAAGAAAGAGAGAAGAGGGAGGGAGAAAATAAGAGGAGAGAGAGAGTGGGCTGGCCGGAGTCGTGCTCCCGGCTCAGAAGACAAGAGTGACCGAGAGTCGGCGGACCAGGCGCTCCAGTAGAGTCATGAGAGAGGAAGAGGCGAAAAAGGGAAAGCATGTGGGGGCTACGGGAAGAAGAGTCAAAGGGAAGCCCCTCATTGGAAGGGAGGAGGGAGGCTGAGAGGAGAGAAGAAGAGGGGGTCCAAGAGAGAGAGGGAGAGAGAAGAGTGTGAAGGAGGAATAGAAAAGAAAGAGAGCGGCAACGACGGTCGATGAGAGAGGAGATGAAAGAGAGAGCCTACAAAGATGCGCGCAAGAGAAGAGGCAGCTCAGCAAGCGCATGAACGGCCTAATTACTCGCACAGAGCATAGCTACAGAAATCCCCTTCTCAGGGGCGCGAGCGAGGCAAGAAAATGACTGCCGAAGACACACCCCGTGCGAAGGACACGAAGGAACCGCGAATGTCCGATCTCGAGAGAGCGATAAGAGACGGTTGACGAAGGAAAAGCACATCAGGTAGGCGGTCATAGATGAAATAGGGCGTGTAAGGGATACCGAGAAAACGCCTCCGAGCACATCGTAACGTAGAAAGCGGATCTCGGCGATCAAGGATAGTGAGGCACTGCCGAGACATAAGGCAAGTAATGATCCGTTCGTGCACGAGAAAGAGAATCGAGAAAGAACGTCCGGATAGCAAAAGCCATATCAAGCGCCCGTTAAAGCAAGCTGGGGGGGTCCCCCAGGTGCCGACGCAGGTGACGAAAATTTAGACCGAATGATAAGGATTAGAGAAATCGGGCCAGAATCGAGACGAGTATAATTAAATCGCGCGGGGCTATATATACAGAGATATAAGGGAAATAGAGATAAGGGCGACGGGTGGGAGAACTCTCGCGAGACGAGAAATTGCGAAAAGAGAAGGTAATGGAACATAATAGGAGGAAAGAGTGCCACACTTATGAGACGAAGGAGAAATGATCAGAATAGAGCATATAGAGTGATTCTCATTAGGAGAGAGAGGGGATCGAAAGTAGGACCTAAAAGAATGCAAGAGATCCCCGAACACTTAGATAAAAGAACAAAGAGAAAGGAGAAATGAGGGCGTATTCTCGAGCAGAACGTACGAGGGATTGGGGGAAGACCCGTGAATAGCTCCCAGAAGAATAGTAGACGAACATAAGAAGACACTGGGTCAGTGGCCTCGCGCCACGAAACTCGATAAATACCGCGCACACACTATCCAGAGCGAGCTGAGATCCTCACTCAGCTGAACCGTTGTCGGGCCGATCACACGACGCTCACCCACGTCAACCAAACAAAACCGTGATCGACAACGACCTCCACACAAAGCCTCGCACGGTGCCAATCCAATGCTCGCCAGGAAGCTGTAGAGAGAGCAAGCTCCAACAAGGAAGGATATCTGAACCAATCCTCACCAAAATCCAAAACGCATGCCCGGAGCATAACCTCGAGAGTCTAGAAGACTCGCTCCGACTGTCCAACACTCTGAGGGTGGTAAACTAAGCTGAAGTCGAGCTTCGTCCCCAGTGCCTACTGCAAGCACCTCCAGAACTGGGAAACGAAGCGAGAATCCCGATCCAAAACGATCGACACTGGCACTCCAAACAGCTCGACGAACTCATCCAAGTAGAGCTGCACCAGTCGATCCCGAAACTAATTCGAGTGTACCGGTAGGAAGTGAATCGTTTTCGTCAAACAGTCCACGAAACAACCCAGATCGCAACAAGACCTCGCAGAGAACGAGGCAACCCGGTGACGAAAACCATGGTGATCCGCTCCCACTTCCCTACAGGTACAGGTAACGGTCAAAGCTTCTCTGCTGATGCACAGCCTTCACTTGCCGACAAACCTGGCACAGTGCCACGTGCTGAGCTACAACCAGAAACTCTGCCTCAAGTCGCGGTACATCTTCGTCCCTCCAGGATGAACGATGTGCGGCGACCGGTGTGCCTCGGCCAAAACTCTCACCTCAAATCCTGAACACTGGGCACACACCTCCGTCCTCGAAGGAAAACCAACAACATGTAGCACGAAGTCACCATCTCTGCCCTGCTCGGCGTCTGCTCGCACTCTCTGCCCGTGTGGATCCATCGGCTGCCCACCGAAAATCTGATCCACCAAGGTGGGTTGCACCTCCAACGACAACAACTGTGCGGTAGCTCCACAAGGTAGGGTCTCCAACTCTGGTCGACGAGACTCCACCACCAGTCACTCCTGGGCGGTGATCAAAAGAGACGGATCCTTGAAGAGATACAACAGACTCAGGGGATCCGTGAAGATCTCACAATGCGCTCCATAAGGTGAAGTCCACAAATCCAGTCAACGAAACTCTACTACCAATTGCTCCTGGTCGGTAGTGTCTCCAAAGCTTGAGAGCAAACACCACTGTTGCTAATTCGAGATCGAGTGCCAGATAGATCTTCTCATAGTCCATCAACTAGCGCATAGCATAAGCGATAACCTCCTCATGCTGAGAGAGCACGCACCCCGATCCCATCCAAGATGCATCGCAGTAAACCACAAAACCTCACCAGGCTGCGACAATGCCAAGATAGGGGCACGAGTCAAACAGTCCATCGGCTCCTAGAAGCTCATCAGACAAGCGGGAGTCTACAGAAACAACGCGCGCCTTTCCTCGACAGCTTGCTCAAAGGGGCGGCGATCTTGAGAAGGACCCTCAACAAATCGCCCGCAACAACGCCCAAGCCGAGGAAGCTCCTAAACTCTGCCACAGAAGTCGGAACAAGACCAAAACTACTACAAGGTCCACCTTCCTTGGTTCCTCCACAAAACCAACCCACGTCACGATGCGAGCCAAGAAGGAAACTCTTCAAAGAGATCAGTATGTCGTCAAAGGAGACCACGACAAATTGATCCAAGAACTGCCAAAACCCAGTTCATCAATCCAAAAAGCTGCCGGGACGTTCACCAAACCGAACGGCAAAACCGCGACCTCGTAAAGCCCGTAACGAGTCCGGAAGGCCGTTAACGCAACGTCCGCGGCCCTGATCCTCAACTAAGGATAACCTGGCTGCAGAACACACTTCGAGAAAACCGAGGCTCCCAGAAGCCGGTCGAAGAGATCGAAGGTCTGCGATAGAGGGTAACTATAAAACAACACGGCCAAAAAGCTCTGACTCACATACGTCCAACCAACTGATAAACCTTGAGAGTCCATCACTCAGGTGTAGCAGAGGGAATTCCAAATCGCAACCAGCGATTAAAACACCAACGATGCACGAACATCAGATCAAAAGAGACACCACTGAAGGAAATGACCAACGATAGAGCTTTCGCAAGACGACAGGAGCGGGGAAGGATTAAGGAAAGCACTCGATCCTAATCCAAAAGACCTCCCAAGATAGATTAAGGGATTAAATAATATCGATTCCTATAAGATCAAATATCCGCAGAAATTACGTACGTATTATAGCAAGCCAACGTAACTAATCATAATAGATATAACTCAATATTTAGTAATATTAAAAAATATATATATTACCAGTCGTGCATAGATAATATAAGTTAAGAAATTAATATATAAAGAGGATATAATATAACTAGTAGGAGAGGGAGAGATGATGAAGAGAGTAGAAGACAATATAGAAAAATATGAGTGAAAATAAGTATAATGTGATAATATATAATATGAGAATATATATAGTAAATAGAGATAGATACTATAAAAATAGATATCAATATAAAATAGTAAGATAAGAGATATATAAATCATATAAATATATAATCCGATATAATTTTATCTTACTAATATCAATAATAACTCAACTATAGAAGAGAAAATTATATGCATGATATGAATATATATCTCCATAAGACACCAATTTCGGTGTTAGGATCGCCGCAAGCCACGTAACGGCAACACCCACTAAGACAGCCCACACACCGAACAGTGTCCACTTCCGTTCCAGAACGAACGGCAGTTTCGACCGCAAGAAATAGCTACATGGTCGAAGACCAACACTGGGACGTTGCTAAAAGCGCTACGTTCAGAGGGTAGGTTGCACGCACCTACCCAAACAAAACAAGAAGGTCAAGGACCAAATGCGGGTCCCGAACACGCTCAAAACACCGGCTCCGTAGAGACGCTCGCAGAGGCCTCGTGCTCAACACAGAAAGTGGGGACAGGGCAAGAACAGCCCAACAACAACGCAGATCCACCAAGTGACATCACCAAGCCCACAAGGGCCACCACCTGCCAACGAGTGGTTACGCAAGGGGAAAAACACCCTGCCACTTGGGATCTGTTTG